>OX419177.1:5060672-5660672 GCA_948465475.1 Thalpophila matura | reverse complement strand
GATAAACTGTTATTAGGTACCTATTTACCTATAAGGTTCAATCTTTAAGCTTTAAAGGATTTTTAATGAGGATTTTCAATTTATCAATATTAAAAACCTCGTCACGAAATGTTTTAGATACATCAGTATGTATATCAATTTGTCACAA
This sequence comes from Thalpophila matura, assembly GCA_948465475.1. Taxonomy (NCBI): domain Eukaryota; kingdom Metazoa; phylum Arthropoda; class Insecta; order Lepidoptera; family Noctuidae; genus Thalpophila; species Thalpophila matura. The sequence goes on along the minus strand of OX419177.1, from coordinate 5,660,524 downwards.
GAGTACGTTACAGTTATGGTGTACCATACCATGGTGTCCCATTGACAAATAAGTCGCGCAATAATATTTATTGTGTAAGTGAAAGTGCAGCCTATAATAATGGTCACGGCGACCATGAAGGGGTGGTGCAATATCCATGATACACTATCGTAGATAGGACTAACTACTATCGAATTTGTGAGAAATTCTGCATCTTTTTCACACTATGGAATCAACGACGGATATCACAGCCAAAAAAAATACTTAGGTACCTACTATCTTAAGCATTAACAATTTAACACTAAATTGTTGACAGTAATGTTCAAGTATAATTCGCGAATGAATATTCAATCATAGCTATTTGATTTGTAGATCGACAAATTTGCAATAGAACGTTGTCTGTATCTAATAACACACTTTATAGTTCCGTGTTCCATTGACCTAATGTTAACGTTTACATACAAAAAATTTATTAGGCACAGTACTCATAAAACAATACGTGATGTAAGTCGAGATCCAGACCAAAAAATCGAAAACTGACTAGATTAAATGAAGAAAAGAAACTCGAGATTCTCAGTAAAGTAGTTTTAATCCAACAAAAATCAATGAAAAGGGTTTTCAATTTCAACGTTCGCAAAGCTACTAAAACAACCTGCCATATAAGAACTAAGTTACGTTCCAATGAACTAACCTAAAACGTGCAGTATGTAGGTAAACGTCAGATGTGAACCAATTGAACCGGTTGTAACTGAACGTCGTTGTGGATGCATAGTTCACTACAGCTGCGTTTGCGCACTGTGAAGCAATCCAAGCCAATTGAATTAAGGAGCTTCGGGCCACCTATTCGGAAAGTTCACGACCCATACATTAGCCATCTTCACTTCTTGCTGGCGCCAACACACTCACTTTTATCCTTAACCGATCTATACATGTTTGACATTTGATTTAACAATTTGCAAGTTGCTAAATTTAATGATGATGATACATCCAAACTGAAATTGAAAATTGTTCATTGTGATCCATCATCGCTCTATCACAATATTGGCGAGTTATAATGAGATTTCATAACAGTGCAGCCTCGACTGTGCAATCAATATACTATGTAGCTTCAATTTATATTTATAGTGACCACGGATATACCTAATTTATGACAGAGACGATGTTAGCGCTTCAAAATTGTAGTAGCTGAATGGAAAAAAATAACCGTCGTAGGTCTTGTCCAAACCAGATATGATCTAGGGCCAATATAAATCACTAGAGGGCCCCAGAAACAATGTGTCAATGGCTTTAATTTTTCTTCACACTAATTCACACTAATATTATAAATGCGAAAGTTTGTGCGCGTGTGTGTGTATGTTTGTTACTTCTTCACGCTGAAACGGCTGGACGGATTTGGATGAAATTTGGCACACAGATAGATTATAGTCTGGAATAACATATTAAGCTACTTTTTATCCCGAAAAACGCGTACAAAGCCGCGGGCGGAAGCTAGTATGCCATAAAAATAAAATAATGTAATATAATACCAAAATAAAATAACCCTTCCTTTTGGCTTTTCCTAAATTGGGTAATAGTATTATGTTTAAGGAAAATTTATCGTATTTATGGTAGATCAAAAACACGTCGCGGACCGCACAAATATAAGCCGCGGGTCGTGCTTTGGCGAGCTCTGTTCTAAAGAATTGAAAAAGGAAGACAAATTAAGATAATTAATTTCATATTACATCCTAAATACTCCTATTCAGAAAGTTACATAATTGAAACTCGCTGTATAAATATTTCTTTTTGCTTGCCTTGTATAGCAGCCTAAATATTTTTATCATGCACTACGTAACAGCCTTTCCAATACTGGATTCACTTCCCGCTTCAAGGAATGTCGGCATCAAGGCAAGTTGGTGACAGGACCGATCCGACGCCTTCGACGATCGATCACCTGTACCAGTTTATAGATATTGACATTCGACACGTGGGAGTATCTCTCGATTTAAAAACACATATAACCCAACATAATGTGTGGGCTTAATAAGCACGTAATCATAGTATGAAGTTATTAAATTGTAGGTAAAATCAAGGTTCAACAGTTTCCTTTCGTTTGGTAATACACTTCAAACTGCACTGTAATCACATTTGCTCGTTAATTTTTTTTCCTATTTGAGTTCTTTATCTGGTAAATTATAATAATTCATAGCCAGGTGGCGCTTCAAGATTCCTTATAAAACGTGCCCAGCTGTTGCGGGTTGAACGGACTCTCTGTGGTTCGGTTTACAAGTCTTTTGTAATATAACCTTAATCCTAATAGTGATAGGGCTTATTTTCATAGACCAGCCCCTTATATGGCTTTTCCTGTCATAGAAAATTACATTCCCGATTGTACAGGACTCCGCTTAATTGGATTTGAGATTCCTTCTACGTGAAACTAACGGAGCGGTCTTGGGAATTATATAGCTTTGTTATTAGTTGTGTAGCCTCGGACGGCCTGGTTACATAGTAAATGGTAACATTCCATTCCCAAGGTGAGCAGATTATGGTTTAGTGTTTAGTACATTTACAATTCATAAAAATATCTTATGTCATGTCCGACAATAGATAAGTATTCACTCTACAAACAGTTGCCTGCGGTAGTGTGTCTTGACAAAAAAATAAGATTTATTAGTTCTGTATTTTAAAATGTTAACGGCATGTTATTATTATAAATTGTTGTTGCTAAAGTCAAAAGGTTATGAGATAAGTGCTGTCCCATGCATTTTCAGTAACCATCAGTTTTGAACGGGCACTGAAAACTTTACATTACACTTACATCTTTGACTGAAAATGCATAATTTTTTTTTTTTTTTGGTAAGCGTTGCCCCACACTAGGATTTCTCCTGTATCGTGGGTGCGTTTACAAACACAAATTTCACATACATAAACAGCCAGACCTATGTGCAATGCGGGAATCGAACCCGCGACACGTTGCGCAGCAGCCAATCTCTCAGCCACTGCGACAACCGTGCGGTCATTTATTTAGTTTATTGCAGTTGTACTGGGTGTACCTACTTCCTGTTAGCATTCAGTTTTAAAGAGTCGTCACTAAAGGCAAAATATTTTTCAGTCTATTAAAAAATAAAAAAAAACTCATAAAATGCAAGAATTTTAAACTTTCAATACCATTGCACTTTTTTATTCAAGCTTTTCCGTTACGACAATACCAGTAGCACAATGTAGAATGAACATGTTTCTTTCAGCCACACCTGCTTCCTGCCAGTAGCTGATGCATGTCGCATTGTCTTCGTTTTTGTCCCTTTTCCGTTGCTTTGTTAAACTGTGGTCGACTTATGAGTGATTTATTATGTTCCCGTGTAAGTGCACTCTGAACATGAGCTTGAATTTGACGTGGGAAACATATTAGTTCCCAGAATTTATAGTAAAACAATCGAGACCTAGATCCATTATATTCCAGTTTCTATATTGTCAATGTAGAAATTACACAATATAGAAACCTTTTACGAGAAGATAAAGGTTTCCACTGCGTCAATGAGTCAAAGAGCTAGAAGGTTGGTTTTGACTGTGTTATCAACAGTTGAATAACACATTGCCCTATTGTAGTACCTACATACCCAATTGTTTTTGGAAATGAATGAGATTGCTATTATGAGCTACGATTTATTTTGCTTTGTTGGCTTTTTTCCATGTCAAACCATACTTAGGCATAACCACAAGAATAATAAAGTTATTTATAATATAGAATAAAAGCCATAGAATACTACTAAAGTTATTCATTATTCCATGGCATAACTAAAAAAATCACGACTACGTGTTTCCCAACCGTAGGTACCTCTATTTTAACAATCTCGTATTTCCAAGTTTGTAATATAAAATGCTTCATGTCATCCGCAAAATCTCTTAGTATGGTGGCGTGCAACCTAAATGCCGTTCGCCCACTTACGACCGTATTTAGCGTGTATGGGCCTCTGGTCAGGTAAAAACTTAAAAAGACCGCTTTAGTAACATCAATTTAATGTTTTATTTATTAGCAGAATGTATTAATATTGGATCTCTGAACAAAGAATCGGTTCGTATAGGTAGGTCATCACACACATAATGTCACATTCACATCATCAGGTCCTAGGTAGGTTTTTCAGCGAAATATTTTTCTGCCTTACATAGTAGAAGTTTGTGCAGTATCAGAGCCTGCTGATGCTCTACTTATTGAAATTCTTAATTTATACCTAGGTATATGCATTATCGCCACAACCTATTATCGCCAATAATTGACTATAACCTCACCCATTTCTTAGTAAATTTTCCCTAGTTAGCTTAATGAATTGTTAGATTCAAGTGTAGTTTGGCCACAAACATCCAAGAATAAAACGTTCACTTTCCTTTGTTTGTCCCATCTAATTCCAAAATGTAATCCGTTTAATAATACTTAAATAAAAAGTCAAGAAAATGCTTTGAAAGTGTATTTATATATCAAAAGCCGTTACTCTCACACGAATTTTGGATCTTCTAAGCGCATTGTCAATAAGTGGCTTTGTACAAACAATATAAAAAGTATAACGTCCGTTATTAGGTATAAATTATATTAGTCAGTCAGCAAACCACGTTCTCCTTCGTTCCACCCACACCGGCCATTCACAGCCGTTGTCTTTGCAGGAACTCATTTGCAATGTCCTAATTTGTCAGTCGAAAATAGGAAAACTTTCTAAGTGATACCTATTTCCTATAAGAAAACCTCAAAAGTTGTCCCTTATATTTAACATCTATTTGACCGTGCTACACATACAAATGAGCAGTAATGACATAATTAGCATATAAATCAATGTCACACAAACCGCCTAGTTAGATTGCGAATGACAATGCATATGAGAAATCGACATGAGAGATATCAAAAAAATAATTTTAAATAGTTTATCAAAATTGTATCGATACTGGATCACGATTTCTAATTACCAAATTAATTCGATCATGTACTATCTGCACGTGTATATCAATCGACGGCCACGATTTGAAGTTCAATGCCGCAGACAGCAGCACCAACGAAAACGATGACTGGCACCTCTTAACAAAAAAATAATTCTGGTTTCTGCTATATCATTGTATCGTAACTATTGATTCAATACAAGCCCGCGTATGTCTGAGTGCTACTAACCCACAACAATTGTTCCTAGGAGTGATTTTTTTTCGTTAATTTTTAATTCAGTTTTTTGTAGGCGGCTCGTGTGCGAACCTTTCAAAGCAATGGGTATTCAGTTATTCACGTATAATTACAACATGGCAAATTGTTGTTTACTTCATTTGGCTAATACAAATATGGACATGGCAAGCACAGCCGCTGGCGCAACGGTAGAGCGGATTGTGCGCTAGAGCAACCGGTAATTTACAAGGGTTAACTGATCACACCGCACCGCTATATTTAGAAGTAGTAGGTACTGGCTTTATCAATTAGCAAGCTTTCATTGCCGCATTCCGCTTTAGAATTTTATAAGGACATGTTGAGAAACCAAAGGAAAGTCTTTGCCACTTACTTTCAAATACATATAAATTGCAATACGTTTGTGCTCCAGTTTCCGCAAAAAATCCGAATCACGTACAGATGGTGACACGAATATCGACTGCAGACAGAATACGTACGCGTCCACTATTGTGGTCGATTTTAATGAACAAGTTAGCCCTGAATTGTGGAACTGCTCGAGTCTGACAAGATTTCACTGAGGCTTTGTTTAGAATCGAAAGTGTTTTGCTGTTTGACTGTGATGCACCTATAAGCCTAACTCAAATATGTATTATAAATAACTAGAACTCAGGATGCATTTGCAAAAACATTAAACTGTACCTTGCTAAGAGAATATGTTGCTAAATGTTGAGTGACAAAATGATGAATCTAAATCATTTGTGGACACTTGGAATGATTGCAAACCGAAGGTCAATCACTACATAAAGCCAGCATAAAGGTTGCATCCTTTATATATGGAACATTTTGTACCATCTTACCACAGAGATATGACCATGACCATTAAATCATTGAATATCGGTGATTGAATTTAAGTAGGTACTGTAAAACTAAGTAATTTTGAGATTTTTAAAACCTATGAAGTTTGGAAAACACTAATGAAATGTAATTAAATAAAACGTTAGCGTTTAGGTAACGTCCTCGTAAGAAAACATAGGCCTTACCACAAAAAAGATAAACATCTGTTAAACACGAATGCTACCAAAACTAATACACACTTGTTTTAGACAAGTTAGTGCTAAAACAAGTGCCTATTATTTTTTGTAGCATTCGTGTTGAACGTGTGTTGAACAGATGTTTATTTTTTTGTGGTACGGCCGACGGTATTTATACTATTTATTTTGTATAATATTGTGTTTGTAGTTAAATAAACAGTATTTGTAAGGAATACTGAAACCTAAATGCGTGTCAAGTACGTACATTTTTCGCATCATGATTTTCCTGCAGTACCAAATTAAATTTGACTTCATTTTAAGATGGAGCTGCTTGTTATTACTCAACATATTATCTGACACTATTATTGCCATTAACTCAATTATACTCGCTATACAATGCAATCATGCATTAAATTACTCAACTGTTTTTGTTAATGAATCGTATTACCTCATATAAATTAGTTCTAATTAGTTAATTCGTGGGAAATCCATTCTGTTTGCAATTCGTGTGACCGTCAGTTAGGACATACAGTTTGTTCGTTATCTGTCGTATAAATCTAAAGTGAAATGGAACTCCATGTCGGTGATTCGGTTGCATGAAACTGAAGTGAAGAATGCATGTTTGCGTTAGATATTTGTCAACAAAGCTTTATGTCGCATTGAATGAGAATTATTTACTACGCGATCGGTGGGTTGCCTCGCCCATTCAGTTTCGTCACTGATGTGACAAGGCTGTTACCGATTTATTGTTATGGATTTTTGTGCAATTCTTGGCTGCAGTGCGTGTATGTTATGTGCTGTGCATAATATTATAATATTACTTTTATTTATAATGAAAATTCACAATTTTCTACGAGGTTTGCTATTCAATATCTATAAGTATCAATTACAATTAACATTTTCAATATGGTTCAGAACGTTGTTACTATACCCAACTCTACACGTCTTTCGGGCATCCACTTTCCCAATTTAGGCAAAATCGTTTTTCTCGGTTTTACATATTCCATAGCGTTTTTCAAAAAAACAATTTTGTATTGCTCTTTGCTTTGATGGAGGATTTCCTTGCCGGAGGAGAGTGCCAGGCGCGGCGGGTTTGCGCGCGTAGCAGTCTGCCCGATGAGCCGTAGCGCGGCGGTCTTGCCGCCACGCTCGCATAACCTTAGCACCACTCATGTGCATTACATAGTTTTCGACAACATTTTTACTTTTTCAGAGTGAACTCGGAAAGTTACGTGAAAATTTTCAATGTGCTGTTAAAATCCGTGACGTTGAGAAGTTCAAACTGTGCATGTTTTGAATATTCGAAGTGTCAGTGACATTTTATCCAGTGTTAAGTGATGAATTGGGACGCCTACGCGAATTACATCATTTGGTGATGTTGACTTCTTTTCAAAGGGAGCGATTGTTTTAAAACGTTTTATTAGTTGTTAAGTGTCGTGAACCGGGAGATCATCCTGATGAAGCGGTCGACGTGGGTGGACGTGGAAACGGGCGGCCGCCTCGGCTGCAACGGCGAAATCTTCTGGAGCGAATGCGCTGAATGCGATTGCTCTTACTGCAACCCAAACTACGTTTGCGTGTGTAGTGACAAGGTATTATGACTTTCCGTGGATATCGTAAAAGCTACTGTTCATCAATAGTGTACAGTTTCAGTTTATGTTGTTGCGTTTGTAACAGAAACATGTAATTTTCAACAGCAAACAATGGACAATAAATATTTTATTCCCGATTGCTGCGTTGCTGTTCAAATCTACAGCGGAGAGTGTAATTCACTTTCTGATAAACCAAAGTTTGAGCATCGTTATCTCTTTTCGTAATGAACAAATATTTGCTAACTCAGTCTTCAAGGTCCGTCGACCTTTCAAGTCGTGAGAATTTTTATATAAAGTATAACGTTCTCAATTCCCATTTTGAAAGGTTGCTAGTATTATGGACAAACTATAACATTTGACATACAAACTTGTCTATAAATTATAATGCTTACATAGATAACCTACTTTCGTACGTATGTACATGTTAATGTACTTAACGTTAAGAAAAACTATTGAGGCAAATCACCTCTAACTCGAAGTATGAGGTTGATGGGACATTGATGGCCGCGGAACTTTAGCATACAGCCACGCAACTTGGCTCTACCGACATGTTGATACGCTCATTTGTGGTCGATATGACGCTGCGCAAATACGACTGCATTTTTGTCTTGAAATTATGGCAATATAATTATTGACAATTTCTCATCAAACGGCTTGTCATTATTTTAGACTTTCGAACTGACGTGCTTTATAATATGAAACACCATTTACATTTCAAGAAAGGTAGGGCACGGTGGGTTATTATCACGCTCAAATCTAGAGCAGCCCGACTGGGGAAGTACCCTCCACCTTACAGAATACCACAGCCAAATAACGCTACTCTTCAGTAGTATTTTGCTCCTGTGGTGAGTAAGGTCGCCAGAGCTCCTGAAGATGCGCTGTGTTGACAGCGGGAGACCTGTTTGTCCCCTAAGCTGTCAGCACAGTGAAACCTTATTTTAAAGGATCGGCAACGCGCAAGTGATAAGTACTCGGTGTTTATAAAAAAAAAACCAACCATGCATGATCTACAGATCATGCATGGTTGGTTTTTTTTTATAACATCCTATTGCGACAACATGGTTTGCGCAAGGATTACAGTAATTCTTGCGCAAACCATGTTGTCGCAATAGGATGTTATAAACACACATGCAAAAGAAAATTGCCTCCTACTAGTCGTCTGTTACGACATCTACAAAAATAGGTTGTTTACTCTAATTTGGGAATTATCCAAGACGGATTCTCCTGGAAGAATTTATTTAATAATAGCTGTGCCCTGCGGTTTCATCCGTTTGATCCGCCCGCGCCATCTATAGGTATCTAATACATATGTATTTGTTTTAGCTTAGCGTTCTTGCTATTTTATTTTTACTTGGCTCCTAAGGGTCATAGCGTGATCCCTATGACTTTTCTCACCTTCTTCAAGAATTGGGATATCAGATGCAGAAAGATTTTTTCAAGTCTGAGTGGTAGTTCCAAAGATTGGCGCGCTCAAACAAACTATAGATACAGATTTAGATAAATTTCCAATTCAAGTTCCCTCATTATGAATCTTGTGCGTTAATAAATATCCAGGCTCCAAATAAATAAAGTTACTCGAATGCCAACTACATCACACACATGATGTCAATTAAGATACCGGAACTCAATTCGCACAAAAAAGTATAGGGCATTCTCAGAATAACCCGCGGCTTCTGAAACCTTGATCAGTAAATCAGCTGTCAAATCCCATGTTCGTTGTTATGATTGGCTGAGCAAAAACACCATTCTTCGTTGACATGACATTTGACAATAGGTAATTGGTTTGGGTTTCGACAACCGGAGATAAATTAGGCAAACTGGGTTACTTATCAGTAGAATTGCCACCTTTAAAGTAATTGTGTTTTGGAATAGCAAAAATAAAGTACGATTTCTAAAAAAAGAGTAGATAGTACCTACTGATTTACGTTTATGCACATATTTTTTATTGCTTCTAGATACTTTTAGTAAATAAATGTTTTTCTTGAATACCCCCTTTAGTCTTATCTAGTAGGATGAGAATTTAATTAGAATGGTGTCAGGTAAAAGAGTATTTTAGCATCCTTTATAAAGTACGCCTACGTGAATAGAGTAGGTAGACTAGGTAGTACGGGTAGCGACACTGTTTATCAGGGTTTCTGTCTTTATAGCAACAACAAAGTTCGTTGATTTTGTAAAAGTATGGTTATAGTACATACTTATTTAAAAATGTCTATTAAGTTCATCGTCCCACCTTGGAATTAATGCCACGTTACTTCATCATTATTGTATAACCATATAAGTCACGCCTACCAAATCTGTTTTAATGATAATGCCGAAAATGGTCTTACTGTCCCATAAATACTCAGATATGTCGTCTGCTTATGAATCTTGTATATTTTAGAAAATTGGTTGGTTTTGTTACTCCTTAAAGATGTCTTTCAAGGTGGTAAATGAAACCCTTGACAAAAAGACGGCTAGTCTCATATGTTGCCTTTATGCAGTGTCACATACAATGCCGCTTTACAATACATGAGGAAAGTGAAACTCGAGAGGGGTTTTTTCTTGCCTTCCTCTGGCTTTGTCTAAAGCGCACACCGCACACGTGAAACGAGCCGTTTTACCCGTATGCCGCCTGGGAAAAGCTTTTATGATATTGTTTATCGATTGGACGATAGTGTTGCTGGGAACCTTTACTTCAATCTTTCTCGTGATTTACGATGATGATAGTGCCGTAAGACAAGTGTTTCATTTATATTACGTACAATGTAGATTACTGCGCGTTGTTCTCAACAACGATATGGATCATTTCGTGCTCCAACTAAGTGCTATGTTTGCTGCCTAATGTTATGTTTCTTATCTTTATTGAAAAGTAAATTAAACGTACCGAATCCACATCCTGCATTGATATTTTAGAGAAGTTTTTTCGAAGTTTTCCTTTGTGATTCTTTTGAACGTAAAACTTGGCTTTTTCCATGTTTAAGTATTCATGAAATTATCCAGAGTGTTTGGTAGAGAGACCGAAAATTTTGAGGGATTGGGAGATCTTTGGGTAATTCTTATCTATAGAAAGTTAAATTAAAAATAGTATTTCTAGAATTTGTCATTTTTTCATTTTACACATTTTGTGACTTCGGAAGCGCTTAAGTTACTTTCTTGAATCCAATTAGGTATATCAAATTATGATTTTAGAATAAATAAAAATACATTGCAGAATACAGCAAAATGTCGTGCTATTACAACTACAAACAAAAAAATTATGACACAAAGGCGAGATTTTGAGTAATTTAAAAAAACATATCTCCATTACCGTGACACTTGATACATGGAGTCTATGGATAATAGTTAGGCAATAACCTCCCCAATCCCTCAAAAAATTGTGTCGGTCCTTCTACCAAACATCCTGTCGGCCTAGCATGATCACGATAGAAACGGGTTTTGTCTACGGAAGAATAGTCAAAGTAACAGATTGTAGAAAGATTTCTATCGTTTTATGTACACAATGAAGAGAAGAAATGTTTCTATTCTTCAGTAGACAAAATTCTGATAAGCCAAGTACGGGTCGCCGCGTATTCGGGCAGAAGAGATAACGATTTTGATAGAAAGAACTTTGTCTATTCTTTGGTAGAATAGAGATAGAATTGGTTATGCTAAGTGTGCTGCACATTGTACTTTGCATTTAGTTTCATCAAAATGTTTTCTTGTATCGTTAAAAGGTGTATGTCCGATTAACGACACTGTTGACTGTTTATTTAGTAGTTGTCAAGCAAAACATTTGCTCTACATTTTCTTAATCAAATATTTGTATTTCTATCTGTACCTACTTGAACAATTTGGTGTAAACATTAATTGATTTCATTTTTATTGGTAGGTACCTACCTATTGGTTAGTTAGTCCACGATCTTATCTATGTTGATATAGATTTATTGTATTCCAGAACTGCATGTTAATTCAACTAAATTAATTACTTATTATTTAATTGAACTTTGATATTTAATTAACAGCGCTAGTGTTCCGTGATAACCATCATCAAAGGCCTTTCCATTGCATTTATTAATGGGCAAATGACTTGTGTAACTATCACCTACCGTAATGTTTTGTGAGAACTACGCAATATGCCCAAGTTTAATGATGAAACTCATCAACATCATCATCTTGTGAATGTCCTCATACAATAATTTTATTCTCATTCGTTTCATGTAATTTTTCAATTACAATGAAGTGCTATTATTTTACACAGTAGATAAATGAACTATCACAGAACCACAACAGTGCTGCAATGAGCGCGTTAAAGACAAAAGTGCATCTCCACATTACTGATATAAGAAAATTTCAATCGGGACATCGATTGCTTATGTTTGGTTGTCAATCCAAGTGACGCTATGTTATGAAATATTTAATGATGTCAATTGTTTTATAGTTTACTACGAGCATTAAATATGTAGGTAGGTAATTTCTGCTTCTGAACAAGATGATTCAACGAGAAACACTACACATCTGTTTAATGACATCATTTAGGCACTCAATGACTGAATACGAGTTGAATATTTCCATCGTATCTAATGTTTGAACTTGCACTGAAACATCTCCATTTAGCGCTTTTGACAGTTCATTATTATATTAATTACCGTACATGATTTATTGCATGTAACAAAACATGTAGGTACCTACCTAACTGTTAACTGTGCTGCAATCATTTTGGCAATAGGTACTGAGTTGGAATTTTTGCGCATATTATGCTTACTACCATGTTATTGATTTTAAAATCTAAGCTGCGTGTTTGTGGAATATGAGCCTAGCATTAATACCATGGACGAATTATATCACCCATTCGGTTTTTTAGGGGAAGTCGTTTGCATCGTTTAAAGCTTGCTAACTTTGACATAATTTATGGTATTTTAAAGCGAAAAAGAAACCGAGAAGCGCCGCGAAAATTGAAAGAGAAATCGCGATGATAATAAAATAAAAAGTCGCATCAAAAATCATCGCACACAACAGCTGATCGAGAAAAAACTTGTTTTTAAGATAGTTCTGATGGTATACCACTTGTTCCGGCGTAGTGTCGTGCCGGGAGACGTCAAAACGGTACGAGTTAGTAGTTTTCTGATTTCTAATAACCACATTACCATATTATGTTGGCCTTTCACGATCTATGTATTGGATAACTCACGCGATTTTGTATCAACGAGAAGAATTATATATTTGGCTGTATTAAAAATATCATACCAGCTTTCTGTATACCTTAATAAATTATTCTCATCATGTGCAGTAGGTAGGTACGGCACGTCAGTCATATTGATAAACTTATAATAATTCGTTTAAATTACACTTAGGTATATTGCTAAAATGTAGGTAGATTTTGGTTTTATATGTGTTAAATATTAGAACTAACAAGTTTATATCAAAAAAGGAATTAAGTCATCATTATTATAAGTATGTATAAATAGATCATTATAAAATGTGAAACAAGGAAAGTTAATATTGTGGTATTTAACTATTAATCATTACATTAGTTTTCCTGGACACTGGACTGTCCACACGCGTGTACAAATAATGTTATTATCAATTATTGTATAAAATACAAAAAAGTGCAAGTGAAAACTCAGTACGAATATAAAGCCTAAAGTTGCGATAAAGTGAACATGTCTCTATTTTTGGGGTTACGGTGTGAAAGTAAATATTTGCAATGAAACGTATCATGAACGGGGAGTGCTGGCTACATTTCTAGATCATTCCAATAAAAACCATAATTAATTCCTAACTGATCTGCATACGATTGCTTTACGACAATTTTTAAACTTTCTTTAAAATGTCTGTGAACAGTTGAATGCTCGACAAGAATTGTTATTATAACGATGTTATAGAGGTTTGATTTTAGTAAAAAAGGCTGACCTTCAATGTTGGCATATTATTATGCCGAGCACAGCAAACAAAGAGCTGCTTAGCGTCTGTGGAGGCGCTAACAAACTATGTTTGAGAAACAAACACGCATCGCCATTAACACATACCTTTGCAGATAACGCGTTCACTACCGGTGTTTAATTTTTAATGCTCATTGAATGTACGCATAATATTCATATAAGTAGTCTCGAATTATAATGTAAACATTCGGCTAGTATAGTACATTTTTTTTTATATTTTACTTACATATAAGTACCTACCTATGTTTAAAAATTCAAAATCGTTCGAGTACTCGCGCAAAATAATTATAATGAATTAATCCATAATATACCACAGTGTTTACTTAAACAGGACAATATTTTGCATTGTTTCCGCTGTGACAAATGATGATAGCCGATGTGCCTTGACATTATTTGCTTCGTTAGATATAATTTACGCAGATTTGTAGTATTCAGAATCGAGAATTTACCGGGTTTCTATTTCAACTCAAAATATTTTATCCAGTTATAATATTATTATTTCTATACTATTGTTATACTATATAGTATGGCTTTGTATGGCGCGCTATACTATATAGCTTACGCTATACTATGTAGTATAGCGTAGTCTGAAGGCAGCTTCAGCCAAATCATTGCTTACAAATATTTTACAGTCGATCCATTGAACTATCACGACCACAGAGTCAGAAATCTAAATAATCTATACATATAATAAGAATGTAAATTTCGTTCTCTGGTTAGTAAATTTCTTAATAGACTGTTTATCAAATAGCGTGTTTAATATTATCGAGTAGGTAGCGGTACCCACTAACTTGAAATCACGCAGGCAATCCGTGATTGTATCCTGTTAAGCTAGTGCTGCTAGTATTATTCAATGTTTATTTTTAAATACACACTTGAGAGCATAATTGAAATCCGTTTTTAAATTATGATCTACAGTTTCCTGATTAATGGCAGCTCTATTGGTGGAGTTAATATTGTTTTTGTTTACATGTGGCCGGGCGTTGCCCTTTTAGGCGCTCTTTATGAGATAGCCAGGCTAGCTCAGCCTCCCTCCATCTCCCGTCCGCCGGCGGGCGGTTCAACTTGTTTCAACTAGGCCGTCAGGGATGCGGTCTGTGGTTAAAAATTCTTTTTTAGCGGCATCTCACCCATTTTATGAGCTTGTCGGGTTTTATCTTCGTTTTTATTGGCGTTTTACATCCTCTTAAAATGTAGCTACGTCAGTATTACCTCCACATTTATACTGTTTTTTATTATTATATCTATATACGGTGATAAAAACCACAAATTCAAGTCTTCGATCCTCTTAAATACAAGTATAAAATAAATAACTTCGTTCAACTTATGAAGATACGCTACAAGATTTCTCTTATTGTTGTTGCACCTATAAAAATGAAAACAATTATCTTTCTTTCAGTTTTATTATTCTAAGCACGTGCTCTCATGTCTGGTAGTAATTCTACAATCGTTTCGTTTCCTGTGTTTTAAACTTGACAATTACACAAATTACTCCGTCAGTTCGTCGTGGTTTAATTGCAAACTCCGATTTCTCACTAGTAACGGAATACGTTGGTCCAAGTGAAAGTAAACTTATTCGACTTCTGGGCTTCGACCTAACCATTTATCAATTTTAATCATACATCACAGAGCCGTAAAGAGGTCATATAAAAAATTTCACTCCATTTGGGGCACATTAATTTGTAAGTAATTACCGTAATTCGGGGTAAATTGTTGAGAGCTTGCTTGTGCATATCCTTTTGACTAGGCAGTCATCAACAGTTTCCTCTTACCGTTTGAAGACAATGTATTTTTTCTTATCCAGACAAAGTACCAGATTTTCATTTAATATTGGAAACTTGAAAGTACATCGCCCACATTCAATCAATTTAAATACTCGTTCAATACTTTGTGTGACCAATATACCGTTGTGGTTTTATTGCGAGCGTGCATGACTACTTTCGTGAATCTTTGGATCTGTCTGATGTATGTGACATAAATCTGTATTTATGAATCTGCAATGTGTTCCCAGCGTAACTGTTCATAGCGTTACATGAGCTTATTAGTGTTGTGCCGATCTTCGCAGAATCAATTCCATTGTTGTCACGGAGCTAACGGGATTGTAACCATGCGTTGGTGCACCGCAACTTTTTAGACGTATAGTTTATGTTGCTATTTCCCCCGCTGCATATGTCGCAGGTTTAACGGATGTGATCGTCGCACTCAACACAGCAGAACCGTCACCACTAATGCACGCATCATGTTCGCGTTTAGCATTAACGACTGAAAGCTACTGGATAAATGACAAAAGCATGTCCATTAGTAATTTCCAATTGACCGTAGAAAGTCATGGTGTTGCAAGAAATTTTTCGCTTAGCAAAATGTCACCCGGAAATACTTGTACGAGTACCTACATTAGCCAAGCAAGTTACTCTTATTTTATCTGATTACGTTCAAGCAATGAAACACGTTATGTCAGTTTGACGCTTCCTTTCTATTTACTCCTTTATGCATATCTTAGATACCAATTAAGTTATAGTTGTTTGAAACCAGCAGAATGATGCAATGACTTTCTTGCAGTCTGCAAGTTTAACAGCACTAGCATGACAGCAATGCATGAAGGTATTGATTACGTTCTCCAGTTTGCAAAAACAAGTGAAACCAGTTCAAGAGACAGTGTATAATTAAGTTTAAGCCTTGATAGTACGTGTACATCAAGCTTATACTCCTATATAATTAAGGGTAACTTACCGGTAGGAAACACCCTTTATCTGTTGCGTAGGTATGTAGTACATAAGGCTTAAAGCTTTGAATATTCGATTTGAATACAATACTGTTTTAAAACTGTTTTCTTCACTTTGTACTAGGTACTTTATTCATAAAATACAAATATGCCTATTCTATTACAAAACATCATGTAATCGAGGGCTATGTTCCAAGGTGTGATGCCTCTCCCTAGACTTTCAATCATCAATCAATACAGGAAAAGAAAAGTCCTGACTCACTCCCTGACCGACTCATCAAAGCCTACCACAAACCTTTGGAAATAGAAAGCTGAAATGTAGCTCTTTATGGTGTAGACAAGGAATGAAGGCTTTTTCGAATTTCACACGCGGGATTGGGAATAATGAGGATTCTTATAGAGTCCACGCGGCCTATAAAAGTTACTAATATTTATTTAAAACGGTTTAGCTAATTACAGTAAATAGTACAACAAAAATATGTATAATAATAAAACAAAATAAAACTAAAAGCTAAATCAATTGTACTAATACATGTTTCAGAAAAATCCTATACATTAGTGATTAGTAGGTAGGTACCTACGTTCACCTATAGCTAGGTATCTTAAATGAAAATGTAGGTATTGAAAATGCTTTTCGTCTGCAGTCGTCTAGCTAGACTGTAATCCATCTGATAATCAACAATATACCTAATGATAACCAATTCAAACCGCACGGTTCATCATTCAACCTAATAATAGAGACACTCCATAGCTCATCTTGTGTGAGTTTGTTTCTCAGCGTTCGAGGCTTTGAGTTCCTTCAAAACGTTGGCCTGTGAAAGTCTACCGTAGTGCCACATTTTAGGTCACAGTTCAAACCAATTATATCTGTTTCTTCTCTTGTATGATGTAACTGAACTTCCGTGCTTCATCCTAACCTATGTTTTATGTATTTAGCTGCCTCCAGTAATGCATTATAAAAATGTTTTTAAACTGTTTTGAAATCAATGCTCATAATATGATTATTGTGTAATGATCGTAACCGATGAAATATATATTTAACTTAGGATTATGATGATTCAACATAGTAACATAACCTGATTTATTTTAAATTACATGTTGTTACGTCCTAATTTATTGTTACCTAGCCAAATCATTGCTTAGAAATATGTTACAGTCGATCCATTGAACTATCACGACATTTGACTTCACACTACACCGTAGAGAGTGTTTTGAGAATTCGGTCGTTAGCTTTTCATTTTATTCAAATCTGAAGGTCGTCTGTGTGTCGGTGCGCATGTAAAGTTTCGAGTTTCTACGACGCTGTCCCACTTCCTGGCTCGTTTCCGCGAGACCGGTTGTTTTGATTGCTCCGTGATCGAGACTAACAAAAACATAGTCGCGGAACGGTATGAACGAGCCATCATCCAGGTCAATTGAATTCGTTTCCGACAGTTTCGATATTCTCAATCATCATCCATAATATTGATTACCTGGTGATAATACTTTAACTCCAGAGTATAAGGTTACTGCTTTTGGCCTCAATTGTTGTATTTTGTATGTTTAATCCAAGAAATAATAAATAAATTCTGTTTTGTTACTTGCATTGTTTTCATCTGCTTCAATCCAGTTGATTATTGGATGCCATTCAACAATATTAAAATTACTCGTAAGATTCATTTCATCGTTATCTTAATCATTATTCCGATTCAAAACAGACAAACACTTTCACATTCTTTGAGTAGGTATAGGTATGCTAGGACGTTAAAAATCAATTTCTGCCACATCAACATTCATAACCGCTCGGCAAAAACAAAATTGTGGGAATTACCATAATCCAATTCCACTATCAATAGGTATTTTATCACATATTACCGGAAGAATACACTTCGACCTCATTATATACAGTATTATAATTATAACTAACACAATTTACGTACGGTACCTATCACCAAATTATGTGATTACTAAATTGTCTTTCTGAGCCATTGTCATTTGTTTGTTTATAATTAAAATGCATCAAGCTTCATGCACAAACTCAGTTACGCATGTTGGTGAACGCGGCAACTGTGCCACACGAAGTTTTAAAGAACTGGCAATGATACAATGAATTCATCAGGGCCAACAGAACGATCAGAAAGTAACTGTGTAGAGACGAACAATACAGTGCCATTGATAGTCGAAATGGGGGTCTCGATGAACAACTCGAAACCTGCCTCACCAAGGGTGGCAGTGGAGTTCAAATTGCCGCCTAAATTACATCAGCCCCGAGTGCAGAGTTTTCACATGGGATGGGCTCAGGTCATGGAAGAGCTCTCATGGAAACTCAGAAAAGTGAGTGTTTGTTCCTTATGCCTCATGTATGTCACTAACCATTACCTGACGCATTATTTAAATTGTATTGTTGCAATGTAGATCCTACTGTCCACGTTAATTGTATAGGTATACCTCTATTAGTGGTAACCATAATGACCACGCTCTATTATGATTTATGTAAATTTCTAAAATTTACTTATTCTTTTGTTTATGTTCTTTTGTTAATGGTTCATGTAATAAATATAGGTAGGTACAAGTAATTGTTAAGCATTTTTAACTCTGTATTAAGCCTGTGGCTCATATTCTATTTCTTCTTCATTCACTTCGCAAACCTCAGAGCTTTTAGTTACTGACTTACGTTAAATCTAGGTTGTATAAGAATACCAGAATTTGATACGGTTATCTATTACCTATCTGCTGAATGTTTATGCTGCTTATTCATCTAAAACAATGCTTTAATCGCCTTTCCATAGAAAGAACTGTGATTATTTAGGTAAATTCACATGGCTCAAACAGTTTATTGCACTAGATAGCGTGTTTACATAAACTCTTATCAAAAATCTTATCCGTATGCCGAAGCTTATAAAGCTTCCTTCCTGTTTTGTGTAATTAATACTAATAATCTCGTATCAGTTAAACATCGTGTGACGCTGAAATTGTTATCTACCTCATTACCTGTTCAAATTGTATGAAACACTAACACATCACGAACGTTCACGATCTCTGCTTGTGATAATATTACATAGAGTCTTGTCTAGACTCAGTCTGTATCATAGGCTAAGTAGACGAAATACTTTATTCATACATTTCTAATTAGTTAAATAATTTTGCATTAAATTATTAATCGAGTGTCATGTATGCATTATGATAGGCAGATATATTATTATTTGATTAATTTAAATATGCAGTATCACACGCTATTATCTCTGCAGGTATAAAAGATGCAATATATTATCTTCATTCTATAATAACTCAAAATCTTTTGAATCGCAATAATTGATTGCGTTGTCAAAATTTGTATATATTTGACTTTAATTACGTGAACTATCTTACTAATAACTGAACTCAAGATTAATATCATCGGTCACTAAATAAAAAAAAACTGTCGATCAGTATCGATTACGCGCTTACCAAGTTACCTAATAATCTATTATACTGACTACTTATGTAACTTGTCTAGATAAACAGGACAGTAAAAAAAAAAACTATTTCCATATATTATGTTTTCAAGATAAGGCGGTAGGTACACAGATTCTAATGTTAAGGCCAATAAAAATGCGTTGAATCAATAAATCAAATCGGCACAGTAGGTACTTCGAGGTCAACATATAGTTTTATAAATAGTAAATCAATAAATCAATGTAGTATCTCAACCATATAATATCTACTTAGCATTTATATAAAAGGTTGATTGCATCATGCATGGCAGCAAATCACAAATGTCTTCAAATAATTGCAAGGTATCACTTCTTCGAAATACAATAAAAAATAAAGGTGTTATATATTAATTCCCTCTAAAGTAACATGAGTTCCATATAACAGTGATTACAGTAACGGTCGGTGTAACGGGAGAGCGTTCCAGTTACACCACGCACTCGCACAACTGTTGTTACTGGGAATTTATTAAGAAAATCTCGTTTTGGGCTACACATCATGTCACAGTTGAGCTTGTTATTGTTCTAATGTAATAAAAGGTAACAAACTTAATGCCTCATTTCGTAACTCACCTATGATCGCAACAGTTTTCATTTTGGAAATCGAAAAATATCTATTGCCCCCTAATTTTGGCAAATCCGTCTTTTAAATTGTCAAATGAAAGCGATCGAAACTAGCTTTCGCGCGGGGCTACGCAACGTCTACGTAGGGTCTACGCAGCCTCTACGTAACGCCTACGTCGCATCGCATCTAGGCCTACGCTAGAAAAAATCCCAGTGTAATGATACTCATATTTATCCCTTATACAGGGTAAAATTAAAACCAGTGCGGATATTTTAGGAGGTGAAAGTACTCATGAATATGATCAACTTTTACTATGGGACCGACACTGAAGTATGAAAAAAAAAATCTGCTGTTCCATACAATTTGATCGTGTTGTAGTGCATTTTTGTAGGGATGAGGCAAATGAGGCAAGAGGTTATTGCCTCTACCAGCCTCTACCAGCCTCTACCAGCCTCTACCAGCCTCTACCACATTAGAATACATTATATTGATATTCTTACATAATTTATATAATTATTTCGTATGAATATAAAAAGCTATTTATCATAATCATAGTTGTAAGACTACAATTATCTAATAAGCTAAGTTCTTCAGTCGCTAGTATATCATGATTACTATATGGCGGAAGTGAAAGACAGTGCCAAATTATTCGATTAAATAACTATTTGCATACATATATTTAATTGCTGTACCTACTAATTTGGAACAGTCAAGAGTTGATTCTTGTACTTGCATTTCAAAGTTGTAACTTTTCAAGAACTACAAAAATCTTCTACTCAAAGCCCCTTTCCTATACCCACAGCGAAGGAACCATTGACAAATTATAATTATGTATTAGGTATTATGTTCAGAAATTAATAAATAACCTAACAAGAATCTCTGATTTTCTATGTAAAAACGATGACTTCATAACACTATCTACTCTTTGTAGGCACTTATTGTTAATTAAATAAGTGCAAGTTCATCAAGTCCACAGTGAATCACAGCGCACAGCGCGCACGCACCCTCCGCGCGGCAATTGAACGCATAATATGGTCAATCAGTTCAAGTGCATTTACTGTCCAGGGTCATGGATTAATAAAGCCGCCATATTTTCATTTACACCGCTTCAAATCTCGTTTGCGATATGGTAATCAGTACATTAACCGAGTTCACACTGGAATGTGGATTTTTAATGATATAGTTACAGAGTTTAACTACATAAATATGTTAATTTGCGCCCAGTGCAATCAAGGTTACCCTTCACCCATATTATACTGGATGGACTACAAAAAACACAATCTATCTAGAATCTAAATAGAATCTATTGAAAAAGAGTAACCATGGAGTTTCTTGTCCGTTCTTCTATGTACATAGGAATCTATATACGTTTTGGAACGGACAACTAGCTTCAACTAACGGAAAAACCGACTGACAACTACTGTAATATTGTTTGACATTTCAAAAGTGCCTGTAAATGGTCTAATTGAAATAAATGTTATGACTTTTGACTTTTGAATCGTCGCTTTTTAAAGCCATGCAATTTACGGCTTAGTTAAAATTATGGAAGCATACGAATCATTGCACCTACCGTTTAAAACATTTAAAAAATAATAATAGCTTTAAAAATGCCTTTATTTATCACGAGAAAGTAAAATTTAACGACTCTGACATTAAAAAATGACTGGCTTCTACTAGGGGGTAACTTCGTAACCGTTAGTATACCGTAACAAAATATCACCTAGGTGGTGTCAGTGGTGTGTATCAAAATTATAATATGGCTGAAAAAGGCTTCCCTCGATTCTTAGTAGGTATAGTTTTATTTATTCTTTATGCGAAAAAAATGTATAGAGGTGGACTTAATGCCTTAGGCATTTTCTGCCAGCAGACCTTTGGGTGATTCAGAGATGAATGAGCTGTAGTTAGTTTATTATGATACTTATATGAAGTTCTAGAATTTATACATAAAATATACATCTGGAAACTATCTCGGATTTTAAGAATAGAATAGAAAAGTGTGTAGGTACAATTTAAAGTCTGTCCAAAGATACTGACTCGCCTACTTTATCTAGTATCTACATATTTTGTTATTTAATTTTTGCTTGCAATGGAATTTTCTATTCCGTTGATTTTTTTATGTTTGAGGTGTTTATTCGTTCGATGACAGGAACAGTTATAATATTTATCCAAACTTCCAAACCAATAATTAATATTTGATCGAAGAATAATTATAATAAATGCGAAAGTAACTGTCTGTCTGTTTGTTACCTTTTTTCCGGCACACAGCAGAACCGATTTTGATGAAATATGGTTATGGAGATAGCTTGAACCCTGGAGAAGTACATAATATATGATACCTACTGTTTATCCGGGTACATAATAATATAGTTTTGATTCAAGAAAAACGCAGGCAACCGCTGATAATGTTAAATCAGATGAGTTAAAGACATTTAATTTATTATTGTAGGACGTCGCCGTCGTTAGTAATTTATTACAATTTATATTCGTCGATGTAACAGGATAATGAGTAATCGCCAAATAGATGACATTTAGCGTTGGAAACAATATAATATGTATACTTACCTATTTAACACGTAATTGCATAAATGTATTTGCTTACCTAAATATTGATGGTAAATTAATCATTTACTTACACACTACCTACTAGAATAGGTAACGTACCTACCTAACATGACAGTCATTTCGTTTATATTATAATGCTTTAGCCTTGATTTTTTACGCCAGAACCTATTGTCACGTCCATCTGGCCGCTTCACTCTCAAATACAAACTAATAATATTCCCACCAGCACGTGCTCAAACTCATGTCCGACCGTATACAAAACAAAGGAAATCGACCGATGTTTCGGAGAAACGAGATAAAAAAGAATATAATAAACCTCGGCTTGAATATTTCAGATCAATAGCATTGAGTACATAACGTGTAGAAAGAGACCCTTAGAATTACGAAGATGTTGGCAGGTGGTGGTGGCCTACAAACACGAGTGTGGAGCGTGTAGATATACACTCACACATAGATGGGTGTCCACACAACGTGCTTGGAGTAGTGATGCCTCGCGCACGTAGCTGCACGCCGCCCTTTATTACCGTTGTGCTGCCACCAACAGTAACACTGCTCTACTTCATAAAATTATGACTTTTGTATGATATTTTATTTTCTTACTTGCTCGTTTTTGTTAAATATAGTACCTACCCTTCAAAAGTTTTGGATAATGCACTAACTTGAATTTGTGGTCGGCACTTGGACCGAGTCCCATACAAACCTTGGCAATATCCTGTAGTTTGTTAGACTCACGGAATATTTTTTTGTTCTGTGGTTAGACTCCTGTCTATACTAATATTATAAAGAGGAAAGATTTGTTTGTTTGTTTGTACCGAATAGGCTCCGAAACTACTGGACCGATTTTAAAAAATCTTTCACGAATAGAAAGCTACATTATCACTGAGTAACATAGGCTACTTTTTATCCCGAAAAAATGCACAGTTGCTGTGGGACACGCGGACGAAGTCGCGGGCGAAGTGCTAGTACGCAATATAATAAAGCAGCAGCATTACAGCTGTTTATTCTACAAATATTTGATCTTATTTATCCGCTAGTAACATGAAAAACAAGCATTCTCAGTTGTTATGTAAAGCGAAGAGCTATAAGAATTTATGATATTGCCAATAATTGCCATAGGTAATTTATTTTTCGCAATCAATCGAAAGAGCGAAATCACAACTCAAAGTTATCATAAGATAAACGGTTAACCTTCCTATTTTATGTACTAATATTTATGTACAATGCAGCTTTCGTAAAATGCGATTTCGTCAGTGGTATTTCAAACCCGACTAAATAAATTATTACCTACATTTCTTAAATCGTTTTTTATCGCAGTTGCCAAATAGTGCAGACAGGCGCGGTCCCAGGGGGGGGGTCATGGGGGTCATGACCCCCCCCCCCAAATCGTACAAAAATGCGCCAAACACGGTAATTCACGGTATCACGGTATAGCACGTCGGCATTAATCGGCATGACCCCCCCCAAAAGTCTTCGGCTTTGGTATGACCCCCCCCAAAACCGTCGGCTGCGACCGCGCCTGAGTGCAGAGACATTTCCTTAAAGCATCTCTTAATCTTTATAAATAGCACGTGCTTTTAAATTTTACGTTGGTTCATCCGAATGAATTTACAACCTGCATCTATTTCTGTGTTAGCATTAATACATTAATAAAATAAATCAAACTTTATACGAGACTACGTAGTTGACAAGCTTTTTATACAGCTAACCGTCGATGTCCCTTTTACCGCCGTAAAAATAAAGTAGAGCATCTACCGTGCCAGTTCCACTGCACAAAAGTGGAGGCAACAACTTTTTTACGGTCCCAACGTATTCCCGCGGCCCCTTCTCATCCCGGCCCAGTGCCATCAGTTCCTTATTCTTACACACGTTTAACAGACAGACACCATGTGCTCGGGTACGATTTACAACAAACTGATTACGCTTAAAACTATATTACAAAAGACTTTACAGTGGACTACATAAATCAAGTGATTTGCTTTTAGTGGAACGTGTGTTTATTTCTAATGAGAACAGGTAGAGCGTTAAGTATGGATACCTTAAACGTTGTGCTCAAAACTGGATATAAAATTGTTAAAGACTTTTCAGAACAACACAAACCTGTAAGTTATTTAGCTTCATACTTAAACTAAGTCTTATAATGTCGTCGTATAAACTCTAGCACCTTGTCAGATAATAAACATTAATTAAATATACTTAGCTGGATTCCAATGCTGAGTAGCAAGTTTATATGTTCAAAAGAGTTCACACAACTAATAGGTATAAGTAAAATACGTACTGCAATGGTACCTACCTAATTAAGATATTTATCTAAAAAGAGATATCTACCCTTCCTTCCGGATATTGACTCTTACATAAATACTTTTTCGTATGTTAAGACATGTTTGAGTAAAGGACCTTTGCTTTCATACGTTTTAAATGTTATGATTGTCAGGAAGAACGTCAACGTCACCTTCATGTGTTCAACAACAAAAATGCCAAAAAGTAACGTGTATCAAAGTATTTTTACACATAAAATTACGTAAATGTGAAACAAATCACACAAACAACTCTAGGCAACAACACGAACGAATTTGTGCATTTTATGGGGCTTTCAGAGGTAGAATTACTCCCATATTTGCGCAGTTATTATCTGTTGTAAAGAGATTTATTAGGTACTTATCTACTACTACTACTACTACTACTTAAGTTTTGTATGAGTACTAGGTATTAAGAGCAGACTATACACTTATGTGCCGATTGCTTCTGTTGTTTTTCGTTAAGTCTATGTTTATCCTAGTAGCCATTTAGTTTAAGTACTTACTATTTAGATAGAAAGTTCACGAGTCACGACCAGTCTATTTGTACTTACAGTGCTTCATTAGAAGGTTGACTAGTTTTTACTTATTACATTTACCTGCACAATATAAAAGAAAGTGGGTTTTAATTAAGAGTCTTTTCACTAATTATATTCATAATAATGAAACGGGAAACCTGATTAATAGACCTTGATTAATTGATTAATAATTTCTTCAATCTCGATTATGTAGCTTTGTGTCTAAATAATGTAGATACTTGTAGGTACGTAAGCTTTTTACTGTAATTTAGTACCTACCTATATGCAATGATGACTCGTCTTTGGTTAAATTATTATAATCTGTTTTTGTGGCACTGTTCCCCGTTCTTCTAGTATCGACTACTAGTATTCTGTGGTGCTACATTTTGTAAATGATGATGATTCAAATCTAAACGGTGTAACAATGGTCAACAGATGGAGACGTCAGGCGGGTCGGAGAGCTCAGGCGGAGAAGACGCGGATGCGCGGCGGGCGCGGCGCGGGCACGTGCTGGCCGAGCTCATGCAGACCGAGCGGCTCTACGTGCAGGAACTCGGCTCCATACTCGCTGTGAGTTACAACCTCAGATCATATAAAAGCGTCAAGCTCAATATTTAGCGCCCTTATTTCTATGATCTTAGGTTACAACAGACCCTACTATACTTTAAGAGCTCTTTCAATTTAGACGATTGGTGTTAGACTGCTGCAGTGCCGTATTCGTGCTTCAGCAGTGCGGGTGTTGCACTGCGCACCGTCGATTATTTTTTTCTGTTGCCGCACGACTACCGCACTGTAGTAGTTCGACACCAATCGTCTAAATTGAAAGAGCCCTAACACATAATAATAATATTGTTTACTATTTACCTATACAAGAAGTCATAAATAGCAGCCTCAAGAATGATGTCAATTTTACAAATCTACGCCAAAATGCAGGACATAAGGACAAATAAACCTAAATTGTTTCATCTAAAAGTAAATCGGATACGGAATTCCACTACAGCTGACAAATCACTTTCAGCTTACAGCATTTTTTTCGGTCCAGATGCCAGGATAAAGGATGTAACTCATATTATTGAAACGGATGCTCACACTTTTTGTCGCGTGACGTCATGTGCCAAAATGTCTATATATAAAAACAAGACCGTTAACCTGTCGAACGAACTCTCTTAAATATTCATACATAGTGTCGGAATTGGCATACGAAGCGAAAGCAAACACGCCTTTCTCTGGTGCCAGGACCACGTAACTCAACAGTGGTGATAGCTCTGCTTGATATGGTCATGCTATTATATGACACACCATTTTAATAAACCTTAAAAACCAATGCTGTCTTAACAGGCAAAATTAATTACGCTGTAGGCACGTGAGGTGCATGGTGCATGTCATCAATTAGTAGGTAATGAAAGTCATATTATCTACTAATGCATCGCAACAATAACTAACTAGATGGGTGCACATGTAATAGATAACTTCCTGTTGCAGTTATCGTTGTAAGTATCACAATAAAAGGGCCAGGCAAATTGCAGCAAAGGATATGTATGTTATTTAGATCAAATCAACGTTCTGTCACGGAAGATTAGTTCCAATGAAACACATGCATATCTCCATGCCATCGCCGCGCTCTGAAAAACAAATGTGCCACTGCCATGTATGCAGTGCGTGTGCTAAATGTTTGTGTGCCTCCCGCCGCCGCGCCCGGCCGCGGACGAGGCGGCTCAGTACGTCTATCTAGTGCACTGGATGCACCGCACGCAACCGACTGCGTCAGCCCCTGGAGCGGAACGCAATGCATGCTACTCATTCGCCAGCTGCACGCCAGTGCAAGCTCTCGGTCGCTTGTTACACTTCGCCACCCTCTGCACCATGAAATATGGAAAATACGACCTCCATAAATCTTCCGCGAATCTCAGTGTCAGCACTTCCTACTCGTGGTACTACAAAAAAAACGAGAACCCCACTCCGCGGAAGAAAAAACGACTGGCTCGAGCCGCATCCGACTCCACACTCTTCAGTGACTACGCGAACCAAATTTCTCTGTTCGAAAGAGGGAAGCTCCGGGGCAAAAAGTGCAAGAAGTCAGTGAGTGATGTGGGAAAAAGTAGTCGTGTTAAATTCAACCCGCGTAATATTAAACCGGTGCGTATGGAACCGTTCACTGGAAACTTCTTTTACGGTAATACACTACCCGGTTATGAGTATACGCAAAAAAGTGAGGAAAAAATAGCTTACTTACCGGATTCCGACGCGGTCACTGCCTCTGAGGACACCACCGGAGAATCTCTCACGACCACTGCGCCTACAGTACTCGATGTTCCGGAATTAGTGAAGAATCCCCTATATGGGTGTCTCGATGTTAATCTGTCGACGCCTGAATATTTGTCTAGCTCAGTAGCTTCTAAAGATTCCCAGCTAAAGTCATCTAGCTGTACTGAGCTAAGAAATACAATGGACAGTAAAGACTCTGGGGATATTATTACAAGTATCCTCAAAGACTATAAAAGAATAATGAAAGAGTGGAACCATACCATAAAAGATCATCGTTCATCGGTCTCCCACTGCACACATAGTAGTAAAAGAGGTTCAACGATGTGCAGAAGGAGCAACACTGATAGCTATGTACGAAGCTTACACTCTACCTTGTCATGTCGGAAACCAAACAAATGTCTCAAATCTTCAAACAATAATCATTACAGTTACGCATACGCTTCTAGAAATTGTAATAAAAATCAAAGCAACAATCATGATAAAAGAAAAACACAAAGCTTGAATCGCGACCAAACATTTAGTAATTGGACGTCAACTCTCAAGACTTTAAAAAAGAAGACGTTGTTTTGGAAGATTAATCACAGTTTGACGCCTTCAGAATGTAAATGCTTGGAGACTATCTATGAAGACTACGATAGACGTTTGCAGGACTGGTGCGATACCATTAGCCATTGTTCATCACTTCTTAACCCGGTAGACTAACATTACGATTTCAGTATTTAAGATTCTAAAATACTGCTTAATGAAGTATAAGTATTTAATTTGTTATTTCAGGGTTACAAAGAAGAGATCGAAAAGCCAGAAAACCAACACCTTTTGCCTGCGTCGCTAGTGGGACAAGCCGACGTGTTGTTCGGCAATTTACACGAATTGTTCACATTCCACCAAGACGTGTTCCTAAAGGATTTGGAAAAATCGATATCTGCAACAGAACTCGTTGCCCTATGTTTTGTTGAAAAGGTACGTTTATTTATCTTCGTTTACAATCGCCCGTGCTCCTCATTATAAGATACTTTTATGTTCGGAATATTGTTTCGTGGGCAAATAAAATGTTAAAACCTTCATAATACCGGTTTCCTGTGTTGCTAAATAGCGGCCTAATTCAAGGAACTTTCGGTTTGCTTCCTTCAACCTTTCCGTTTCCACTTGTGATTGTCCGTTCACACTTTTTTTACAATTCAGTTGTACTTCGAAATACTTAATAATCGGTTGCGGTACAGCATAATTATTACTCATATTTAATTTTTTTTGTACCTTCTTAATATTCCATGTTCTTCACTAATTAATTCTTGTATCTTTATGTAGATACTAATAATTCTGCGCAATTTGTAAAAAAAAATACGTTATTACAGCGGGTTAATGACCAATAAATTAATTCAACATACTCTTACGGTAACGGTCAAACTACTAGATTTATGTAATTGCTTGCTGCACTGCTTGTGCATTAGATGTTTTCCATTTCAGCTGGTAACAAACATTTCTAATGGATCATCTTAGCACTTTTCATTTCTTGTTTCTTTATTTCACTTTATTCAAAATGTTTTGTTCTTCCAGAGGGACACATTCTTCCGGCTGTACAGCTACTACTGCCAGAACATCCCGCGGTCGGAGCGGCTGCGCGAGACGCTGGTGGACACGCACCTGTTCCTGCAAGCCTGCCAGCTGCGGCTCGGACACAAGCTGCCGCTCGCCGCCTACCTGCTCAAGCCGGTGCAAAGGATCACCAAATATCAGCTGCTACTCAAGGTCAGTACTCGGAGGTTACAATACTCTTGTACTCGATGTTTCTGGAAATTTTTAGTTCCGACAGTGATGTTCTTGTATTTTACTGTCTACTGATGTAAATCATGTACTGGCTTAGATAGCACTATCCCTCCGACTAAAACACGAGGGGTGTTATAAGTTTGACGCCTACTATGTCGGTCTCTCTTTCTGTCTGTGTGTGACAATATCGTAGTTCTCAACCGATTTCAATGCGGTTTGTTTTGTTATTTGGAAGATAGTTTAATCGAGATGGTTTTTAGCTATATTTGATGATGAAAATCAGTCCACCTGTTTAAAAGTTAAGAGCTTTTTTCAAGAGATGGTTATTTATGTGTTGGGGCTTTTTGTTTAAATTGCGGCATAGCAGATTAATGTCAGCAGTAGCATCAATTCTGGGTCTAGCTTTCTAAAGTAATAGGTACAAATTAGTAGAATATAATCTGTACATCTGACTTACCTGACGAATGAAGAATGATATCGATAAGATAGCTTTTACGCCTGAATAAATATTTTATACAAACGTGATTACCTAAATCCTACGCAAGTCGCATCGCTTTTACAATGGTTCACTCGCTCGCTGGTATGCGGTTTACTGCCAATATCTACTGCATTCATAATCTTACCTATTTGCTATTTTCATATCTAAATACGTATGTTTTCAATAAACTCCACCCACAAATATTACCCACATAATACCGCTATGTCCCATACGGGAAGGACAAAACATTTTACCGCTTTGTTTGAATGCTTAATTAACATTATGGTATGCTCAGATCATAGAAACAAGGAGATATGCCATCATAGCAAATTAGTACCGGTACAACTGATGCCACTTTTAGTACATTTTTCGACACAATTACGCGCATAATTAAGCGCTCCTTGTGAATAAAAAGATCTCCCACGCATTAAACATTCCGCACACCCTCAATCTAACACTGTTAATCGTCACTCAACACTAGCACCAAACAAAAACACTGTATTTATACCATCGATCGTGTTCGGTTCGTCGCCAGCGCGTACGTTTATAATATGAGCAATTTGCTCAAAATCAGGCTTCAAGCTCGATAGCGCCTTGGCACATCTCCCTTGTTTCTATGATCTGAGATGGTATGTTTGCAGGATCTGCTTCGGTACAGCGAGTGCGGCTCCATGACGACGGGGCTCACGTCGGCGCTGGACTGCATGCTTGTCGTCCTCAAGTGCGTCAATGACTCCATGCACCAGATAGCCATCACTGGCGTGCCTGTGAGTATCGAATACTTGAATTAGTTATAGTTACCGGCATGAGTCATGAGCACAGATCGCGAGTTACATTTTCGGCCCAAAAGACAATAGACAGTTGATAAAACATAATAGAGATATACCATATCGTGTCCATCTCACTTGGTGTCCATCCTACGGTTGCCTGGAAGAAATCGCAGATAGCGATAAGGCCGCCCATTGTATGTGTTTCTTTTTAGTATAAATGTTCTGTAATTATATAATATCTGGTGTACAATAAAGCATATAATAAAATAAATAATAAATAGAGAATAGTCCAATAGACGACGACCATCGACTGATGAACCAAACGCGTGCAGTCTTGGCGCCCCTCGCCTTCTTCATTCCGCCAAAGAGACCGAAAAATCTAAGCTCCAGTATCTAAGTGATCTAATATACATTCCACCACTAAAATGAACTTTACATAAATCCGTTCGAATGTCGCGTATCTATTTATGTAACAAACTTTCCCGTTGATGTTTATTCGTTTAAAAATACATTAATTTATTAAGCTCATAGAATCACCGCGCAAAATGTTGTTAGGGTTCCGTACCAAAATGGTAAAAACGAACCCTTATGGTGCGACTTCGTCTGTCTGTCTGTCTGTCTGTCTGTCTGTCTGTCTGTCTGTCAGTGTCACACCTGCTTATTTCAGCAACTACTAATGCTATCGACTTGAAATTTGGAACAATTATAAAGAATGCTTGCCAAACTTTATTGCAAATGAAAAAAGTCAGAAAATATTTTTATATTTATTGCAAAAGGGGCCGGAGTGGGGTCCGAAATTTTAAAGTGGGGTTACTAGGTCAAGTGGCATATCATATGAAAGGGCTTGATTTACACATTTCAAAATATATTTTCATTTTATGTCTCACAGTTTTCGATATATGATGAAAAATGTCTGAAAAAATACCATTCCCCCCCCTTATCTCCGAAGTTTGTGGAGTGAAAAATCTGAAATAATTAGATCTGATAGGAATTAACCCAAATATGGCACCAAAAATAAAACGATGTTCCTAACTAGGACAGTTTTTTCAAAATCATCAAAATTCCTTCACAAACAAACTTAGTTATGCGGTCCGGTTTTTTTTCACTTTATACGTCCAAAAATGATACGGAATAACGGAACCCTCGGTGCGCGAGTACGACTCGCACTTGGCCGGTTTTGTTTGTATTTAGTAGAAGTATGGACAGTCTAGCTATGACTTTTTTCAAATTAAAGAAAGACATTTGCAAATAACATATGAATGAACTCTTAAAGGAGTAACTGGAGAAGCTGATCAGATCATGTATTTTCTTTCTGCCTACGTTTAACCTCAAGGACGAATCAAATTAGAAAATTAAGCACTTCCGTGTTAATAGCAGTTTTAGATATCTGCTTTGAATATAAACGACTCGTCTCGATTACATTATTATGGAATTTCGATAAACTGAGGTGGAGAAAGATTTACTTACATTATTTTTTCGCACGTCAATTAAGGCAATGGTATCGTTGTTTTAGTTAAAGTTACAACTAAATACTTGTAACCTTGAAAAGTGGAAAAGTGAAAAAGACTACATCCTAACTAATATTATAAATGCGAAAGCAAGTTTCTTTGTTTGTTACCTTTTCACGCCTAAACTACTGAACCGAACATATACATAATGGTACGTTATCAGGGGTACAGAAAAAGACATAGGGAACCTTTCATCCAGAAAAAAAGTACTGTTACCGAGGGAAAGAACAATAACTTTCGACGGTCACAATTGCTTTAAGACGCTAGATGGCACTACGTGTCTTTAACGCGAGCGAAGCCGCGGGCAAAAGAATTATTTCTAACTAATTATGAAAATTATAAAGTACTTCTTTATAATTTTCATAATTAGTTAGAAATAATGGTAAACCGAGGGAAAGAACAATAACTTTCGACGGTCACAATTGCTTTAAGACGCTAGATGGCACTACGTGTCTTTAACGCGAGCGAAGCCGCGGACAAAAGAATTATTTTAGAAATAATTCAATTAATAGCGATAATTCAAATAATATTATAAGGCGTACGTTAGCGTGTAATAACAACAAAATAATAACGACTTCAAGGTACAGTTAGTCGAGCATGCCATTATAGAGCAGAAGATTAGCTCATTAACGTATGCAGCATGTTTGCACTACCACTACGGCATACAATACAGTTATAACTAAATTACCTGTCGATGGCGCTGCCAGTTTCATATGATTGATTGGTTTACTGAATACGTAGTCCTCCTAGTCTCTTTTTTTTTCAATTTTATTTGATGTGGTTGTAACTAAACTTATCATCTAACATTAAGGGCGCTCTCGGTATTTTATCTCCTCTCTCACTCGCACAGAACCATTTTTAAGAATGTTGAATGAAAAGATGCATTTTTTAAAAATGTAATCTGATAGTGAACTACAAAATAATATTAATTTTAAAGGTAAATAATTAAAACACATATCTACTGTGATATCAAATAAACAAACTTAAAAAAACAATTATGATCTCTTTCTGAGGTTTGTTTAGCTCATGTGTTTTTAATAATTAAGTTTGAGTTAATAATATTATAATTAATATCATTTTGCAGTTCGCTATCAGATTACATTTTTCAAAAATGCATCTTTTCATTTAACATTTTTAAAATATATGGTTCTGTGCGAGCGAGAGAGGTGCCGAATGCGAGAGCCCTCTTAAGTATGTGCTGTGCACTAATGTAGGTGCTCTCGTATTAAGTTATACTAGAATGTTCATGTCGTGACAAAAAGCTTAGCTTAGCTAGTTAGCAGCAGCTTGGCAGCGCGGCTGCCTTCCCGGATGCGTTGAACAAACGCTTAGGTAAATATACCTAACGGTATGTAGGTAATAACCTACCTACTGTTAGGTACTCGTGGAGGCACTCTTATTGAATACATATTATTAACTCTTCTATATGTATGTAGGTATAACAAGGCAATAGGCCATAGAGGGTGGCAAGCAAGGGAATCGTCCAGGGCCCCATTCTTGCAGAGGCAAAAAAAAAACAAAAAAAATCTTTTGTAAATCTTCCAATAATACATAGGTAAAATTTGTCAAAACTCTACATTTATTTATTCATAACTTTTGGATGTCTCGTCAATCATCATATTCATCATCAAAAATATTTACTTTCAATTTACATGAGTTACACAAAGAACAAGGGCCTCGCACAGATCTGCCGCCCCGGGGCCTCGCAATGGCTAAAGCCGCCGCTTTGTATGTATACCTAAGTAAATTAGTAGAGCTCCTTGGGAAAGAGCTTATCTGGTGAAGTCCACCATACTTATTTCTACCGCTAAGCAACATTTCTGATTTCTGTGTTCCGGTTTCAAAGGTGGGGATGGGTGTCGGTGGTAATTAGAGGCACATGAGACATTTCCAACTTTGTCTCTAGAGTGGAAAATGCATCTGGGATGTCCATAAGCAGCGGTGACCACTTACCATCAGGGGGGCCGCCTGCTTGTTTGCCACTCAATATGAATGTTTGTTCTATATGTGTTCCTAAACCATTGATCCAGATTTATGATTAAACTTTGTACAGTTGTTGTGGGGAAGCCAGGGAAGGTTGCACCACATAGGCATAAAATACTTATATAAAAAAAATATTTATAATAATTCTGCCCCCCAGCTGGACCTGAGCCAGCAAGGCGAGCTGCTGATGCAGGGCTCGTTCCTGGTGGTGTCGGAGAACAAGCGCGACCTGCGGCTGCGGCTGCGCCCGCGCCGGCGGCACATCTTCCTCTACGAGAAGGCGATGCTGTTCTGCAAGCCCGCCACCAAGAACAGCCACAACAAGGCCACATACCACTTCAAACACGACTTACAGGTCAGATTTATATCAATACAATTTAAATACTTACCTATAGAGCGTTTCACATAAGAATTTCCTTCGATGCTATGATTGACTCTCCTGTCTGGGACTCTATAATGTGGTGAACGAGAATTGGTCCCTACTGAAAGAAAACTTCCAACACTGTTAAAAACATTGTAACATATTTATGATGTTAATTTCCTTTCCTGGTCACCGTGAACTTGACTTTGTAATTTTTTGCAACCTGATTGTAGAACGATGCTGTTGAGTATTTATCTCTTGCTTTTTAAAATGTTGCCATGATACTATAGTTACCTAGTTGATTTATTTGAACTACAGGAAGTTCTTTGTTGACGGTTGACTTTTAGTTTGTCTGTCACCGTCGCCGTCGGCATCTTTTTCTGTACACCTATCAGTAGAACATGCCGAAATATAGCGACCAAATGAAGCCAGTTGGTTTTGGCTAGTCTAGAGATGCGGTACCTACCAAATCATCATTATTTGTCTCAATAGAATGAACTTTTCACATGTCATGACTGCAATTCAACCGTTACCTATGCAGATGTCACAAATCGGGCTGACGGAGTCGGTGAAGGGCGACGTGCGCAAGTTCGAGGTGTGGCGGCAGGGGCGCGCGGAGGTGCACACGCTGACGGCCGCCAGCGCCGACGTCAAGCGCGCCTGGGTGGAGCGCGTCAAGCGCGTGCTGCTCGACCAGCTCAACGAGCTCAAGGGCGAGCGCGGCCGCCAGTACAGCGCGCAGCACAGGTACGGCGTAGTGGGGGGAGTCTGCGCTTCCGTGCCGTCCGTGAGACGCCATAACGGGCCGCCAAAGCGGTTGCCAGGCGAGATTAGTATGAAAACAAAATGAACATCGGAGAAATGTATGCGTGTCGAGCGAGTGACCTTGGAGTCCGGGCTGGCGGCGACGTCGCTAAGCCGACGCCAAGTGAGGTATGGTTAGGTACATTGTAATACAACTTGACATGTTTTAATTGGCGGCGCTGCTGGCGTCACCACCATGGCGTCCTAACGAGATATGGCTCTAAGGATCAAAATTCACTATTGCGCAGTCAAGGTCAATGTTCTAGTTGTATGCCGGTAAGTGCCTATACGCGGCTGCACGCGACATGTTTATGTCATCATCACTATACTACGTGAAACAGAAATGCGTGCCCAATTTAAGGAGGTTGTTTGGACTCTTATTCAGAGCAACATTTGAAAGGGCCAACATTTTTCGACGCTCCATATGGATACGAATTGACCTGATCAGCTAGTCCTAATTATGGAGTCGAAAAAAATTACCCAATTTTTTTGTTTGACCTATCAAATCTTGCTCTGAATAAGAGTTCGAACAACCCCCTTAAATATGACCACACATTTCTGATACACGTTGTATTTTAAGAATTTCTATATAATTACTATGCTGCGTACTAGAAGCTAGACTGAAGTATGGGCCACTCTATCTACAACACTCAAAAACTTATAAAAACGGTATTCCCACAGAACACTAATCCAAACGAGTTCTTGGGAGCTGGCGCCGCCCGTCAGCCTGCCGCAGAAGCCGGCGGCGGCGGCCGCGCCCGCGCGCGCCGCGTCCTGCGACGCGCCGCACGACGAGCCCTGCTGGTCCACCGACCCCTCCGACGACGACGACGACGAGCCCGAACACCCGCCGGTCAGTACTCACTCGCCGCTCGTACTCGCAACAATAACGCGTGAAGCCGGCTCTCCTGCGACGTGTTTGAGTGTTCATTAAACAACGAACATGTTTTCCGTCACGTGGTCGAGTGTTTTTGCCAAACAAAACGCGTAGGCCACGCCCCTTTTTTGTTCAATAAACATGTTCGATGTTTAATGAACACTCAAACACGTCGCAGGAGAGCCGCCTTAACAGTGTAGGTGTGGCCGGAGGTTGATTGACTAAGGCTGCTGATAAACAATGAGGAAACTTTATCGACCTACTTAACAGCCCCGGATCTAGGGGGGGAGAAAGCCGGGGCCCGTGCCCCGGGCGGCAAATTCAAGCTTGGTAGACGAATACACTGAGTAGTGTATTCGTCTACCAAGCGTAGTTAGTAATCGCAAAGAGCAGCGCTAGACCGGTCGTTGTGGCGTTCTTTGAGGGAGGCCTATGTCTATCAGCATCAGTGGGCGTGTTATGGCTGAAACTGATGATGATAAAGGTAAAAATATTGACGAGCGGGGGCGGCATTTTTCAGTTTTTGCCCCGCCTCAAAATAATTCAAGATCCGGGGCTGCTACTTGATGAGTTGTAAAACAAAATCTTAGTCAATCAATATTTCCAATAATACAAATTAATTAAAATTTTAACGTAATGAAATGTTGATCAGAAGAAATATCATTAGAGCAGGATATAATGTGTATTGTCTTGTTAAATGTGACTTGTTTTGGGATTTTATGTTGGATTCGTATGGAATTAAGAAAATTTACCTGTCAATAAATATAATAACTTATGTTTACAGTTAATGTCAGTTATGTCCTCTCCGGTAACAACTACTAACATAGGACTGTAGTGTAACGCTTACTGTCGGGGTAGCTTTACTAAAACGTGGGTCTCTTAAATTAATGCCAACTAATTTTGGGTTTGCAGTGTTGAGTGAAGTGAAACCCACTCTTTATGTAAGTGTAAAGTGTATTTTTAAAGGAATGCGGGCTGAATAGTCACGGGTAGCGCATGACAACGCTGGCAACCCCACGCACATGATGCTTCCCGATAACATTACTGTCTCAATTGTGGATACGGGATAAAAATTATTGGTCAAACGGTGGTAGAAAATGCGCATCGTCAGAGAATTTGCAGTATCTGCTCACTTAGATCTAGTTGTGTGAATTATGCAAATACTACAAATTCTCGATATACGATAAAAATCATAACGTCCTGCCCTAGTCCAATAGGTTTCACGCCCTCACAGCATAAAACTTAAGTTAGCCATCATCGCTTTTAGTTACTTTTAAATGATTTAGCGACACTAGCACTGAAAACTTATGAATTTAGTTACTGCACGGTCCACGTGGCACCTCACCAGATCCACTTTCCGAGAGAGGTGCAATAGCCGATGTGTTACCGATG
Source organism: Thalpophila matura (assembly GCA_948465475.1). Taxonomy (NCBI): domain Eukaryota; kingdom Metazoa; phylum Arthropoda; class Insecta; order Lepidoptera; family Noctuidae; genus Thalpophila; species Thalpophila matura. The sequence goes on along the minus strand of OX419177.1, from coordinate 5,622,597 downwards.
GCCGCCATGCTCTAAGTTGTATTGTTCAACAGGTGGCGGAGGCCGTCCGTCTCAACGGTACCATACACAGAATGGTACAGTTCTTTTCAGTGGCGGGTTCCGCACAAGCCACATCCACGTTTTACGTGTCACAGTACTGAATATAATAAATGTTTGCAAGCATACAGCCAGTAGAGGCTTTGTACATAATGAAAAAGAGACTGAGTTTATATCCAAAGCTTAAACTATCTAACCAAAGAGAACGTGGATATTTCGGTTGTTTCGCTGAACATTGTCTATCGTGTAAGTCATGTTTTGTTTGTTATGTCACTCATTGTCAGTGTGCTTATTGGTTTTTATGTTACATTATGCGCTTGCTTCGATTAAATGTTATAATAGGTACATCAGTGCCGATAATTATTCTTATTTTATCTTTGTATTACAATAGGTACCACGAAACATTTAGCGGAAACATATTGTATAATAAGTAATTTATACATCCTAATATATCATATGTATATCTTCGATATTATACTGCATAAATAATTCGCTTGATTGAAATTACGCAACATTATGTGCACTATCTGAAACCAAAGAATAAATTAGTGCATAGTTTACCCGTATTATTATCAAAGCGAATTTCGTATACCTACAAGTGCCTAGACTATCTATAGATCTTATTAAAAATATGTCAGTCTAAGTAATGATCAACCAGGATAAGAAGATACGTAGAGTGATTGGACACAGCTGAGCACGGCATCACAGCTTGCATCATTCACTGACCACCGCTTTGGACGTGCAATCAAATAGCTTATACTGTAATGTTTTGTTTCTTTCAGTGTGACACGATTTCTGATACTACTTATACCTACTATATATTTATATTATCTGATATTTGATAACGTGTTATGAGCTTAGTTGCAAATCTATTTGAAATCTTATGGTCAAACTACGATCTACTGCGGATTATCTTTAGGCTGCAGCAACATTAACCGCGACGCGAACTGTGATTATGATGATAATCATATGATAATAAATCTGTTTATCTGTCATTTTAGTCACGAATGACCGATACGAAAAGTTATTCTAGATTCATGCACCTTCAATTCAACTGCCTTCAAGTATAGGTAATTCTTTCATAAGCTCATAATATGACTCAGTTTTTATACATATTTTATACTTATTAGCACTCGTATCAACTGGACTTAAGGACGTATTTTATGAATATTTATAACTATATATTAGATACTGGAGAGTTTAGTGTGGCTATACCTTACTTGGAAACTGTCTATTCTATTTAATATGTAATATCCGCCTACGTATAATGTATAGAACAATTACATATCTACATAATGCTATATCTATCTTCTAAAAGTACTTTATATGACTGCCATCTCTGTCGTGTCGTGTATGACAACAATATCTGTTTACCTCACAAGTACCTACATAATTAATATTTTAACTTCCAGTGTTATCTAATGTCTACTAATCGCTTTACTAACATGCATGGTCTGGTCAAACGCCAAACTATTGTACTAAGTACTTATACTTTACAATTAAAATGCATGTTTGTGTTCTTTGGGTAGAGTCAAATTAATGTCAAATATCTAGCTTATTTATTTAACACCAAAATATTCGACCACAAACTTTTTATCTAGTGTAGTCTGAACAACGGTGGTAAAACTTTCATGAAGTTAATATGATTCACAGTATAGCCGTTATGGTCAGACTCCACATTTGACTTCAATGTGACTCTACTCTCTGTGTTTGACCAGTGATGAAGGAAAGCATGTTGATCGATGTACAGGATGAATGGTCTATTTATTTACTAGGTACATTACGATTGCTACAGTCATTCTATCGCTAGAATCACGATAGTACACAACACACTTCTATCTTGAGTTCTTGACCCACATCGGGTTCACAAGTCGAGGCAACATAAAACATTTAGTAGCGACAAACATAAACTGGACTCCATGAAAAACTTAAGAATGCTTTCAATTTCGTGGTTGTTAGTCAAAGACAGAAGTCCATTATCGTCGTTACATACTTCGGGCTTCTAAGGGAACTTTTATGCGGTCAATAAGCCATTATTTTATAAATGAAATGCTGCAACAACCAAACAAATTGAAAGGATCCTTACTTACAGTGAAACATGAATATAAAGCAACACATAGCAAGCTAGATAGTAACTGTGGTCGTGTCGTGTCGTGCTGAGAACTAAGTGGTGTGTGGTGGTGCAGGCGGTGGGGTGCGCGCTGGCGGCGCTGTCGGACTACACGGCGGTGGGGCCCAGCGAGGTGTCGCTGCGCGAGGGGCAGCACGCCGAGCTGCTCAAGGTCGGCTGCGCCGGCTGGTGGTACGTGCGGCTTGCGGGTACGTACATTTATATGGAACTGCGTTTCACGTAAGAAATCCCTTCGACGCCATGTTGGCTCCCCTGAATGTCAATATGTTTCAGCCCTTTTTACGCCTCCCCCACATTGGGCGTGCGCGATCCTGCAGCGTGTGAACGACGCGAACGCCACCGTGCGTGAACGTTCGCGTCATTCATACGCCGGAGGATCGGTGTCCCAGGCATTACTTCTAAAACCAACATGGCGTCGAAGGGAACTCCTATGTGAAACGCTGTATCCTACACACATATCTACACCTGTAACTACTCTGCTTTGTAATCTTCCTGCCACTATCTAATGCTGCTAGATCTGGCGCACTCCGCGGCAGGGTTATTTCGCAGGTTGACACCGCGTTAGAAGAGACAGAGTTATACGATAAGAGAGGCAAAGAGAGGCGCTTTGTAGGATATACCTAATACATATTTTAGGCATGCAGGCATCGCTTTTTATTTCATTGTCTTTGTGGAGTTCCCTTCTTTACGGCAGTACTATTAGGTATTCTGTGGTGCTGCACATCATTGATCCTTCTTACCCAGAAGTGAAAGTTGCAAACTGACTGCAGATCCAGCCTACGAAGACTGCCCGACCCTAGCAAAAAAATCCGAAGCCAACTCCCACTAATCCAACCGAATCCTTTGCAATATTCGCAACAAGTCGGATATTATTTTGGATGTCTCTGAGTGTCTCTACGCCTTGAAGACTAGGCGTATTTTTTATAGCTAAATCCAATGTTAAATGTGACAATATGTTAATGTCCAGCTGGCCACGGCGAGGGCTGGGCGCCGGCGGCCTACCTGGACCAGCGCAAGACGTCGCGCTCGTCGAGCCGCTCGCACGACCGCCTGCACGACCACTGAGCCCCCGCTCCACACCACCTGACCACACCGCGTTACGGTCTCACCGTCACACACCTCCCAACGAGTAGACTATTCAGCCTACTGTTTCGAAAACGACTTTATTTGGCGGAGTCTACGCCGAGATTGGCAGAAGTAACATCTTAGTGCTCGTTCTTCTTGTCACCTTAATTCCCCGGTCAGAAGTAGCTCGATTAGCTTGTAATATGGGTACGTATAGAAGACCTGTCCGTCACAAAATCAAGTGAATTTTTAGACCAAGTGCCTCAGTCTTCTTCGTAATCATATTCGGTTAAAAGTAATGGTAAAGGTGTTATTAAAGTTGTTTCCAGCACCAGTAGCGAATGCCCCGGAACCCCACTTGTTAATATTTTTCAATGTATGTAAATGTTGTTCTAAAAAGCTTTATTGTAAATTAGTTTTAGCCAAAACGTGTTGTCGTTACGATTATCCAAAGCTATATATAGTGGCGTAGGACGTTGTTAAGTAGCTGTGACTGGTATCGTATCATTTCTGTATATAATCTACGTTTATTTTTTTAACTAAGTATAATAGTTATTTATTTGATGCTAGTTGAGAGCTTTCGGTGTTCATTCGTGTTTACGTCTCAATTTCCCATGACAGACCCTGTATAGTACTGTTTTCCTCTTTGTAGGACCTACGTATAATTAAAAACTGTCTTACCTATGTCAGTGGTAACTGGTAATTATACTTGTGCCACGCCTATTTCATGATCGATCGTTTTCATATCATTCGTTATTATCATATCTAATACGTCATTTGGTGCAAATAATACGTACCTACCTACCTACCTTTCTACCTAATTGAACGAAATATCTAAGTGATGGTTTTTATAGTAACTAGGCACTAGTGTAATACTTCGAGGATTGCACATATAAATGTTAATGTGTTTTGCTAGTCGGCGTGAATTATTTTTATGATAATGTAACTATCAATTTATCATATCGTGACATTTCATTTGCTATTATATTTTTTGATTTGATCACTTTATTTTACTTTTGTTTCGCCTCAGTAACTGTCTCATTGTTGTAATGTAAAGTCAAGTCTACATAAAATATAAATTGTACCTACCTACTATTATAATAAAATGTTCTTTTGTATAAAATTACGTTTATACTTATTGAAAATGATCACAATTACACTGAATCGGTTCATTTGTTTTGTGTTTTATTTACTTCCTTTGAGCTTGCATACGATCATTATCTACATACACAATCATTGATAACCTTACATTGACTTTAGTGCAGTTTACATTACAAAGCTGTGTCATGAAACTATGGCTCGACAGAGGTGGACCTGGTATAGTTAGCGACATATTATACTGTTACTTCTACAAAACATAAAAATTGACTCAAAATTACTCGTTAAACTTCTTTCCAGCATTTCATAGCCAGTATTCAACAGCTAAAAGATAATATTAATACTTAGCTGATATTAAGACGTAATAAAAATAGAAGTGCTAACCGACTTTTGTCGCTGACAGTACATGTAACCTTGTACTTGATCCTGTTTAGGAAATTGATTGTTCCTTCGACCATCTAAACATTTAGTATTTTTTTGTGTTTAGTACCTAGTACCTAAGCAATTATTATACACATTATCAAATTCATCATGTTAGCTTTGCTCTGCCACACACATGCCATTTTCCCCATAATCGTAGGTATAAATTGTATAAGATTGTTTATAATTATGTTTAAGGTAGGTAATTGTAGATAGTATACCTACCTACAGCCGTAATAGCTTTATCTGTCTAACATAAATTATTAGAACACAAAATACTTATGTACTACTAGACCCTAGTTAGTAAAAACTTACTGTTATCCAGCTAATACTTAGACTACGTACATACCTACATAACTACTTGTGTATCCACATTTTAAACTTTGTATAAACTACCCACCTATACTATACCGACCTATAAAATTTAAAATTATCTTAAAATTTCGATTCCATAAAGTGCAAATATTATACACGGCTGTGAAATTACCCAGTGATGAATTTTGTAAATTTTTACCCATAATTTATTCCTAATTGTAATAAAATTAGATGGTAGGTACCTTAACAAAATCCTGCAGGGCGATGCAAGGGGTCAAGACGAGTAATTTTGACCCCTATACTAACTCTGACCAACTAACTAACTCTGACAAAAAAATGACCTCTGTATCATCCCTTTAGGTAAAGATAGCAACGATGGCATGACACCAAACCCGTGATAGGTAAAATTTACTTAGGTTCATAATAAATTCAGGATAATGTAATCGCTGTAGCAGAATTTAGCATAGAATGTATTATGTATTGTATAGGTATAACCCGCACCAATAAAGAAGTGAACCTAAAATGGCGGCACTAATCATTCCCTCTCACTTGCACGTTATTGCTGTCTTTACTTACACCCGACGAGTGTGAGTAAAGACAGCAATAACGTACGAGTGAGAGGGAATGATTAGTGCCGCCATTTTAGATAATGATTAGTGCCGCCATTTTAGATTCACTTCTTTAATAGGCACGAGTCAGTTGGCCCTTGATGCCATCTTTTATCTATGAGTCTTGTTTAGGAGTTTTTCTATGAGTCTTGTTTAACCCACTATTGCAAAACAAACTTTTTTTAAAACATTGTTGGATAACATCAAAAGTGAATCACTCTTCTGAACACCCTATACAGGTACAATCTAATTACACCATATACTAACTTAATAGTAATACTGTAATAGCTAATGTTTCAGGTCAGGATCTGCCTTTACGAATCATTATTGTACTACACTATACTAATTAGTAATCAAAATTCTATGCTGTTTCAAGCACATTGACCATATAATATAGCAAACAACATTTTTATACTTAATAACTTTGTAATAATCATTTTAAATATATATATATATATAATACTTATGTAAGTAGATAAGTAGGTACCTACCTACCTACATGCATTTATTTAGTTATCTAAAGACCACCAAAACCAATCACACGAAGACAATAAACTGTAGTGACGTCCTAAATACCGTTTAATCGCTCATGAATAATTCTGTGGTTCAATAAATCACAGGCCACTTTCACTAAAACCAATATCAAAATCTAAAAATAATCTATTAATTGCAACTTATTCAAATGGCTACAAAATCTATTGAAAAGTTCATGACATAATTTCATCCAAAAGAAAAATGCAATGAAAACTGAACCCTATTATGTGGAATTTAGGTTTATAATCTCATGGCATGGTAACTTTTTTTAAAGTGGCCTATTAATTTTGTTGAATTAACATTGCATTGAACTCTGCTTGACTGCTTCATTTTGAAGGAGTCTTGTGTGTGTGTATGTGTTCATCAAAATGATGTCAACGAATGCCATGGTTTTTTTTAATGGTAAAATGTAAAATATAACTACTGCAACTACACCGCAAAACATTAGAGAATCATATAGGTAACAATTCAATAAGCCATCGTCTAGCAGCAGATGGTTCCATGGTCCTTCATATTTTTGTATGGACAGCAGCTCAGGCCACACCGCCAGCTAGCGAGTGAGCGAACGAGTAGGCCGAGGCTTTTGATACGCTGACGTAGCTTAACTCTGTAGTTTGCGGACATATTAGTCTATGGTTTGCGGTGTGAACCGAAGTATGAAAGGAGGTGACATGATGCCTCGCCCGGCTCGCTCGTTAGCTGGCGGTGTGGCCTGCGCTAAATGACGGTTACGCGTCAGAGGCAGGAAGTTCTCCGATTCATCATTCAGTTTTATATAGTGTATTAGGAACAACAATATCACATACCTACATATAATAAACTCACGACTTCCGTAGTGGTAGGCAGAAACTATAGACCGCCACGTTGATATCGCCAGATATGACTCCCAGTCATAAATATAATATTTATAAATATTATATTTATGATTAGAAAGTCATATAGCCCTACATAATGTATAACCTGGTATATTATAATAATGTGTAAAACTTTAGCCTTTCTTCGAGCTTAACCTTGAATACCATGTTATGTAAAGTACCTGTCTGAAAAACTATGTTATTGAATAATAAAGTTCTCAAACGGATTAGCTTCTCATTCTTTAATTCCCATAGTTTATAATTATGTAAAGCTGTTGTACATATATGACACATTGCTGTAATATGGGTGCAGTAACTGTGTTATCAGAATTGATTATGTAAATGTTTTACATTATGTATCTTCATAACATATTATTATAAAGCAATATGTTACAGCACTTACAGCAGGTTTCATACACAGTATTTTTTTATAAACTGTTATCTTGCTATAATTAATCAAACAAGCAAGTCCGTAATTCCAGTCCACTGTATTTGTTCAATAAAAATAGTTTCTAAAATAGATTCACAATAGTATTAACTAAACAAATGACAGTTGCTAACATACTGCAAATGCAATATGGAAATAAGATTTGTAAAAAACATTTTCTTAAATCCTAAGTTACTGCGCCGCTCTTTGCCTTGTAAAGAGCCTAGTTTTGAAGATATTATCAATTTTGCTGAAAACATGCTCAGACGAGTTAGACGCATCTATCCTCCAGTGGAGACCTTTCCTCATATAATAATCCACAAGGGGTACAGTTTGTTCATGATATGTCGCGAGCCGCTTTTTCAAAGCAGCAACATTGTCGTCAGACCTTTTTATCAAAGGTTCCCCAGTGACATCATCTAACATGGGTTTCTTGGGCGGACGAAACTCTTCATGGTAGCTACGACCACTGGATGGATGAATGAGTCTCCCTGTGATTCTGCGCATCAGCAAGCTGTCATGAATGTCAAACTCAATGACAGCATCAAGTGCAGTTTCACGTTTGGCCAGCAGGACATCCAACTGCGAATAAAATAGTTCGAAAATATTTAAAGTAATAAACAGATACTAACGTTAATTCTTCATTAAAATCTTTTGTTCTTATTATTCAAAAAATCTTTTGTAATCCACTACAATATTACTAATTTTATTTTTAAACAGCAGTTGCATAGCTCAGGATCATTCCAAATGACTAAGGACCAAATTATGAATATATTTATAGACAGACTCTAATGCAAATTATTTACATAACATGTTACTTCTATAATTTCATGTAAATACACTCAGGCCGAGATAAATAGACGTTACTTAGCACGTACTTTGGCTAAGCTATGTTCCCGTCTCTGTCTTGCTTGCAAGTTGCGCGACAGTGACAACGATACGGCTTAGCCAAAGTACGTGCTAAGTAACGTCTATTTATCTCGGCCTCAGACTAAATGTTTATTACAGAGAATGTCAAATGAAGTTAGGAAGACTACTTGATAAACAAATGATAGTAAAGTCAGGTCTCCAGCAATGTGTTTGAGTGTTAAATAAACACTGAACATGTATAATGAACAATAAAGGGGCGTGGCCTACCCATTTTGTTTGGCAAAAACACTCAACCATGTGACGGAAAACATGTTCAATTGAACATTGAACATGGAGCTGGAGACGGGCCTTAAATATACTTTATAAACAAAAGATAGTACAAACAAACTTTACCTTTTGAGCTTGGGGCACAGTCCTTGGGAAGCCATCAAGGAGGAAACCATTCTTACATGCAGGTGCATCGAGATTTTTGTCAATCATGTTTACAACCATCTCATCAGAAACCAGCTTGCCTTCATCCATAACTTTCTTGAGTGAACGGCCCAACTCTGAGCCTGATGCTACTTCTTCTCTGAGCATGTCTCCAGTAGACAAGTGGCAAACACAATATTTTTCCTTGAGGCGAGTTGCCTATTAGCAGAAACATGTCAGAATTTTATTATTTGTGGTAAATAATCTGAACAAAAACAAACAGATAACAAGTTGAAAAACTATGTCACTAATCATAGTACATATAAGCTTCGATTACGTAATTCATATAAACTAATTAAAGATGTAAATATCATTAATTACTTAACATTTGTCTAGATTTATATAATTATATGGTAAAGGACTAAAGGTCAAACATCAAAACGCTTATCTTACCTGAGTGCCTTTCCCGGATCCTGGCGGTCCAAGAAGAACAGCTCTGATGCCTATGGGGTCATGATCAGGCAGAGGATTAACTGCAGGAGCCGCTGGAGCCATTTTACTGGTCAATCAAGCACCGGGAAAGTAAAACTATAACCAACAAAAAATCAAATGTATAAATTAAACCTAATACATACGTTCACCTGTAATATAAACGTCACGTGCACTGTTTATTATCTCAATTATGTCTGTATCGATGAACCTACCAAATTAATTGATAATTTGGAGTGAAGAGTGATGCTACCGTCCCTCACGCATGTGATGACGTCGGTCGATAAATGTCAAATAAATGTCAACAAATAAAATGTCATATCATCAGTCAAACAGTATTGCCAACTTTTTTTTGGACAATCTGTGGCAATAATTAACTTTTCAAACCATAACCATACGCTCTGCTGCTACAAATCTGCGAAACCATGGAATTTCTTATCACATCATATGTAAGTAGGTATAAATGCACCAACATGGTTTTATTTATGTATAATCTGAGCCTGTATCTGTGGGTGATTATCGTAGTGTGCTATACGTGTTCACCTCGCCCCCGCAAAAAGTGGCAGAAAATGTTATGTAGTTCTGTGATTCACCTTATATCCAGGGGTATATGCTCTATGTTGATGGTTGTTCCTTCGGATTTATTGGTCCGAGATTGATCCATTGGCTCTGACGTTGACATGATATATGACAGTTGACTGCACACATGACATGACATAAGACTATGGGCGTTTGGCTGTTTGTGCACTACAGACGTTTTCAATTCGTATTCGGTTTTTACGGATTTTTAGCCAATAGGCGTGCAGAACGATCCCCACCACTTTTTAAAATGTAAAATGTATGAAAATAAAAACGGTCCGTGAAAAAACGTGCTGTAAACGTGTAGTGCACAAACAGCCTTTGTGCACTACAGACGTTTTCAATTCGTATTCGTTTTCTAGCCAATAGGCCTGCAGAACGATCCCCACCACTTTTTGAAACGTATGAAAAAAAAACCCTCCGTGAAAAAACGTGCTGTAAAAGTGTTTTTTTTTCATACATTTTATGAAGTGGTGGGGATCGTTCTGCAAACTTTGTTTTTAGTAGCTGGTGGTTTTTGCTAGTTGGTAAGCAAAACATTCACCCACTAACAGGTAAACGATGTTTTTCGTGATGAAAATGGCCTTTGTCACAAGGTTTCGAAACCTCAAACAATGTTTCATCAGCTGTTGATTAGAGTTTCAGCTGATGTGACGTAGTACCTACATACAATGCAGGCGTGTTTTGTTTATAACGCTATTTTATTAAAAGGGGATCCGTCAAGGTTGAACGTGAAATTTTAAATATCTTGGGTTTTTTGCAAATTGCAACGCTGTTTTACGTTGTATGTTTAACAAAATTCAATAGGTACCTGACAGTTGACACTATACTAAATGATTGTCATTGGTGCCGATTCTGTTGTTTACGAACTTAACTAATTTAGTCTCATTATATCTCTTTATATTAAGAAACATGAGAAAGGGATAGATTAAATTTAATCCTGTCAAATTAGTCCACTTGAACAGTTTTGATGTCAATTTAGTCGTAATCGCAAAAGATCACGACTATTTTCCCGTAAATGACAAGCAAGGAATATAATACTCTCTGACGAGAGAAGAAGCGTCACTCCCAACCAATGAAATGCGAATTACACATACACTACTAGCGCTCTGTGATTTCCGCAGGAACTAACCGTGGCGTGGCGGCAATTTCAAATCTTTGTGATATCTTTAAAATTTATTTAACTTTCCGCTCACTTCATCATGAAGCAATGGAACTGAACATTTTGCCATGATTTTAAAATAATTGCAAAATCTTAGTTCATGTCCCATCGCTTCGTGATGTAGCGAGCTTAGTGGTAAGGAAATAAAAAATAAATAAAACAATCTCTGACTGAGTATTTCTTTATTTTAGATCAGAATTGTTTTAAACCCAACTATCACTCTTCAACATCATACACATAACATTATTTAGGTCTGGACTATCCGCATTTAGGGCGTCAAAAAGATCGTCAAATTTTTTCAAGAGTGTTGCCGTTGCATGAGCTTCTGCCGGTAGTTCGTCTGAAAAGACACAAAAATATTTTAATTGTTGATAAAAAAACATTTTTTCAAAAAATATACTGTAAAGTACCATTTAGATCGTACTTTATTTTTATTGTAGTCTAGCCTAGCTTAGGCTAATGAATAATTTACTTTTTTAGAAAATTGGTTAACTTATAATTATTTTTTTATTTTCCTAAACAGTGTCCTTTTACTGTATGCAATTTATTTATACTATTAATTTCATAACAGTAAATAAATAATAAAGATGTTTCCTGGGAATGCCATAAGGGGCAACTGAGAGATTATCAGAAGGAGGATCAGCAGCAACATTCTCTTGTACAATTACCGTGATCACCAACCCACTTGTGTGTGGTAATTATGATATCGCTTCCTCTTCCTCTTCTGTATGTTTGTTACTTCTTCACGCTGAAACAGCTGAATGGATTTGGATGAAATTTGACTGATAGATTATAGCCTGGAATAACACATAGGCTACCTTTTATCCCGGAAAACGCATGCGAAGCCGCGGGTGGAAGCTAGTACTATATGAAGTAAAGTATATTGTATTTATATAATACTAGCTTCCGCCCGCAGCTTTGCCCGCGTTTTACGCGATAAAAGGTAGCCTAGTAGCCTATATGTTATTCCAGGCTATAATCTATCTGTGTGCCAAATTTCATCCAAATCCGTCCAGGCGTTTCAGCGTGAAGAAGTAACAAACACACACAGACCCACAAACTACTAAGCTAACTATTGCTACAAAATACTTGTAGCAATTTTAGATAGTATGCCTGCTGCAACTGAGTGGCTGAACACCTGAGCTGCCAGCTTAACCCTCATCTTCTGCTTGCTGTTGGGCTTTAAATGTTGTTCAGACAAAGCAGCAGCACTACACAGGTCGTGGTCGCGAGTAATCTCGAGCGAGCAACTATAGAGCCACAAAACTATCAAGAATATTTCACAAATAACTTGAGAAATAGCCTGATAAACTTTGTTACATGAAAAACTGAAAACAAAAGTTAACGAACTTTTTGTGACAGTGACACACTGACAGTTGACACCAGAAAATTTAGGGTTGCCACAACATTAAAAAAAATTTACTGGCCAATGAAATAGTTTTTTTCTTGTTTAAGATGGATTTGTGGCCCAAAAATAAAAAAAGAATTAAAGCTAATATAGTTTTCACTAGTAAGAGAATTAATTTCAATAATTTGTTGTTGTACTTAGAAAAAAAAATATTTTGCTAATCTTTACCTCCCGTAAAAATGGCATTCGTTTTTACAAATGGGAACACCCTTATTTCCGCAACCCACACTAACGTAATTTGAATGTGTGTGTAAGTGCAATATATTTTCTATAGAAGATACCACCCCTTGATGACAAGGGCGTAGACTAATATGAAAGTTCTAAATATTTTCTGTCCTTTTTCAATGATATTTGTAAGAAAGAGATATAGTGTGATTAAAATTAGTTTAGTGCGATATTCAACAGAATCAGCACCATTTAGTAGTATCAAAGATTTAAAAAATCATGATGTAACAAAGAAACAATCAAAATTCAAAAGTAAGGGGTACCTAGTTCAGTCAGCTTTTCACACAATTTCACAAACGTTCGAGTTAGTTTTTGGTGTAAGAGTTTTTTTTTATTCTGGCTTTTAGTGGTTTCTGGGGGCTTACCATGAGCTTTTAGAAAACCATTCAATTTCCAGTCAGTTCTAAAGCAGGCCTGCTGCCACCCTGCTGCTGAATCGCTAAAAATCGTACCATGACAGTACTAAAGGTGAACGATTATTGAACGAAGTTGAATAGTAAAGCTTGTCTCTGGCCTGCTGTTACGTCATTGTTAAGGAGAGTAAATTGAGGAGTATTAACTCTTACGGGAGACAAGTTGAAAAAGTGTCCAGCTTTATGTAATAAAATAATAGTTTAAAAACCCTTCAAAGTGACGCTAGCATATGCAAATGGTATGGTATGAATGTAGCACAGAAGCGCCACCCTAATTTAACACATTTTGATGGACATTTTTCAAACACTGACACTTGCATTGAACTGTTCCTCCATCTTATACACTCCAGTCAAATAAACAACGTTCAAAAACCTAAAGCTAATTCTTTGCTTACGTTCCAAAACCTAAATCAAATTATTCTTTGTTGCAAAATAAATTAGTAATTGATTCAATTAGAAATTGAATAAATTCCTAATTTCATAAGGTCATTTTGGTGATTTTATTTTTTGTTTTTAGTCGAACACAAAGAAGTCGTAATGTCCAACTATATTGATTCATAAATTCCCTTTCATTAATTTGAAAAGGCTCATTTAATTCAATAATTCCCTAAGGCGATGCCGTCAGTTTCTTTATAATATCATACTTACGATAAATCGATAATCATTCTCCAGCTTATTGTTAAATAATTCGTACTCGTCATACACCTACAAATATTACCTATATTTAAGTACCTAGCTAATAAAAAGTCTTGTTTACGCACTTATTTCTCATAATTTTATATAATATTGACTTCACAACCTCATATTGTGTGATATTAGTCAGACGGTCGCTCAAGTCCTCACAGCTTACCTTCAATATCAATTTAAATAACAAAACAATGTTGAATAAGCTTGTGTAATAGTAACTTTTTCAAGATGGTTTATTTTGACATTACAGACGTTCAATAAACGCTTTGCTAGCACGTCATGGTATGAAAAGTCTATACAAAAAAAAAGGTGAACGGTTTTCATAAACGTCAACTCAGCAGGCCTGCCGCAGGCCTGCTAATGTGATGTCATAGTACAAAAAAGCTGGTAGTTTGAACTGTTGAACAGTTACTTTATGGCAGAAAAAAGTTGGCAACATTGTACGGTTGGTGTCGTTGGTGAGTGAGTGAGCGACGGTTTATTCTTGTAACCTAAAATCAAAGAATCAAAGTAAAATAAAATGCCTTGGCGGTAAATAAATCTAACAAAAAATAAAGCTTTAATACAACTTGTCGTGCTTCGTCCAACAGTTGTATTTATTTACAATCATGGCCAACGGCGTAAGGTGTGTTTAATGACAAAATATTTTTGTTACCCCATTTGTTTGGTAAGCTAATATCCAAATTGATGACAATATTTTACAGCTATTGGAAGCGATTATGGCGCTGGACTACATCTGAGAGCTTTTCCAATGAAGAGTTAGCTTCTGTACTCGGGAATAAAGAGGTTGTGGAAGGCCTGAAACAAGGTCTTGCGAGCTATAAGCCACATAGAGCTGAAAGTTTTTCACAGTTGCAAACCAAACATGCAGACCAAACTAAACTGTTGAGTGTGGTACAAACACTGCAGAACTATGTAGTAAGTTAAAAGTATAATGTTCATTCAGTATATTGGTACACATTCAGTAGTTAACTACATCATAAAACATTTTGAATCTCTTTTCTGTTTGTAGGACGTGGATTGCTTTCAAATATGGGAAATTATGAAGAATTACCTATGTGATATATCATATGGTACTCCAGCCAATGCCCTCAAAAATGTGGCATTTGTTGATACCAGACCTGTGTTTCTACTGCCAAATGTGTGGACCTTCTATTACGCTGAGAGATTGTTTCTGCTTAAGTTGTTACAATACATAGTACAGTTTAGAGATGAACCCAACCATTTATATAATGAGCAATTCAAGAAAATAATCAAAGATATAGGGATCCAAAACTTGAAAACTTCACTTATATCTCAGTTTGATAAATTATTGAACACAGCGCCTCCTTCAAGGAGAATGCAGAAAGATTTCTCAAATGAAAACATTAGGCAGGAATGGGCCGACTGTAATTTGAGGGAACAGTTGGCAATATTGCAGATTCTACTTCATATTGCCGAAGAAGATATATTTACTGAGACAGAGTTCAATAAGTTGTTTACTTTGTTTAGAAAGCATGGGTTTGGCAAGAGCCAGGGGTACAGTGAGCTTCTAGAGGAGAGACACAGAGAGCCTTGTATGAGGATCATGTACATGGAAGTATGCATTTTTATGGTTATTGTGGATAGTATGAAAATGTAAGTAACATAACAATCATTTGTAAATTAAAAAGTCCAATCAACTATTACTGTATCAGGCTGTATTGCCCTGTCAAGTCTTACAGATTTCTTTTATTTTTTTCTTTAATAAAAAAATGTTGCCCCACACTAACAATTTCTGCTTTTTGGCTAGAATTTAGGTGTTTTGGTTTTGGTAACATGCAAATAACCATAAATGATCGTAAGAATAGGTGATACATACAATGGCCTAATAATTGTGAGTCAGAGTTGTATTACAGAAACTAACTCAAGACTCAAGCATTACTCGAAACTAGTTTCAAGCCGTTTGATTGGTTGAAACTAGATTTAAGTAATGCTTGAGGCTTGAGTTAGACATTCAGTGTTGTGAAAAACATACACCCAACTATTTATTAACATTTATTGCTACCTGCTACTTCTACCTATTCATGTTTTACACTTTTATCTATTTTATTTTAGCAATAACTTGTCATCATGGATAGACGGCACTAAAGAGTTAGTTGAGGGTGAGCTCACCAAACTGCACATGAATGATGAGCACAGTGCCATGCTGATCACTTGGATGATGCTCACTCTTCAGGTATTTTAATTTTACTTATATCTTCTCTAGTTTGCTAAAAAATATGTTGATAATGCTGGTGCAAGATGTGAATTCAGTGTATTGCAGTAGACTGCTGGACATAGAAAAAGCCATCTCTCAATTTGGGCATACATTGTCCACACAGTGGGGTTCTAGGGCAGTACCAGCGGTGCCCAGGCACAGGGCGCATACCCTGGACAGGCCCAGAAATGACTAGACCAGGACCAAGTTTTGGGTCATGCATGGTAGTTACTTAGTAGCATACGCAATACCTATAATTTATCGCATATTAAGGGTGTGCGCGCCCTACTATCAGATTAGAACATTTTTCAGGGGCGCAGGTATAGGAGCTCGCACCTGGCGCATAAAAGGCTAACTATGCACTGTGTCCACATTAAATTTTTTGCTCTCAATTGTAAAAATGTAATACTATGTAATTTTGTATAGCTAATTTAACTGTGATGTATTTAGAGCAATGTATTCTGATTTCAGAGTGATCAACATGCAAAATTATTTGAGAGTCAATATCAACATTTTGGTGCCACAGCACTGAGGATGCAAGTGTTTGAATTCCTACTACAAATGCTGAATAGTTCCGTTTTTTCTGTAAGTATGACAAACATTATTTATTTAGAGGAACTATTGTTATATGTAATCTCAACTGAGCCACATAACCTCCAAAGATATACATTTAACTAATTTAATGTAAGAACACCAAATTATTTATCTTAATCTAGCTGTTCCCCGCGGTTTCACCCCCGTCGCTCGGCTCCTAAGGGTCGTAGCGTGATGTTAAATAGCTTATACTATTCCTCATAAATCTGGCTATCATATACAATTACCGCACGGTTGACGCAGTGGCTGAGAGATTGGCTGCTGTGCAACGTGTCGCGGGTTCGATTCCTGCATTGCACATAGGTCTGGCTGTTTGTGTATGTGTTATTTGTGTTTGTAAACGCACCCACAATACAGGAGAAATACTAGTGTGGGGCAACGTTTTTAAAAAAATTTACGAATTCAACTGGTAGGTCCAGAGATTAGCGAGTTCAAACAAACAAACTCTTCAGCTTTATAATATTATAATAGATATCAATAACTCAATCATACTTCTTCACAGGATAAATCAAAATGCTCGCTGATCGCCCGACAAAGGGTATTCAGGCTTCTGAACGATCTGTGCGACAAGTTCGACGGCGACGGCACGCTGAGCCACCAGGCCGGCGTCATGCAGCTCTGCGCGCACCTGCTGGCCTCTCCGGAGATCAACTGCCAGTTCTGGAAGTTACACAGCAGAGATGACAACTTCGGAGTCGTGTCGCTGTGGAACACCGCGTTAGAGTACTTCCCGTTTAATTTTAATGCTCTCTCTATATTAGCGAGTGGGCTAGCTCAGGGCGGGAAGTGCAGTGTATTGAATGTGAGTGTTTTTTCAAATAAATTGTCAGAATTTTTTTAAGGTTTGAATTAATTGTGTACTTTTACACTAACCTCCTACAAATAAACGGAATAAAGTTTTGCAATGAATAACGTCGTATAACCGTACATTTTTTCATGTTTATGCTTGTCATAACTTTACATTACTTCATACTGTCTTTTTCACCAATCTAATAACAGTGTTCTTGTGTACAGTTATTAGCTGAACTCAAGAATCTGCCAGTCTACACAGAAATCTACAATCCGAGCGCAGTTCCTGTAATGTCGCTCCAAGCCGATGACGCCGTCATAGGCAGAGAATATTACCCCCTCGGAGACCCCTCGTATCGCATCGAAGTTGGGTCCAAAGCCACCATAATGGACCGAAAGGAAGCTACAATGATCCACTTCCGGACCCCATACTCTTACTGGACAGTTTTCAACAGCGAGGTTGAGAAAGCCGTGGATAGGAAACAACATCATCAGAATAATATTAATGTGACGTTAGAGAGGATCTATCAGGGTACGAAAGTTTTGAAGGGGGTGTTGAAAGCGTTGGTGGAGAACAGAGAGATACCGAAGAGTTTGGTGGGGCCGAGCGAAGGGGTGTTCGATGTGCTGGTTAGGTTCATGAGAGCTGATACCCCGCCGCTAGCGTTGTTAGTGGAATGCCTTGCGGTCTGTACTGCCTTGGTGCCTGTGTTTCCTAAGGAAATTCATTTGAGGTACGAGCCGGCACCGACATGAAGCTAGCGCCAGATATTATGTACGGTATGCAATGTTTGATCATTTGTACTTTGCTAATCATTATCGGTTTGTTTGAACTTTGAACGCTTTGATGTGCGCTAAAAGTCGACTATGGATGACAAAGTGCAAATTATGTGTTCAAACTATGCATATAAGTCTGGCGCCAGCTTAATGTTCAATTATTAATTTTAATTAATTCAGTCATAATTTCAGAGTTCATTTGACCACCTGTTGCATATACGTATTGTTGTTGAAACTTTCAGACTGATAAACACAGGACTGTTGCCGCGCGTCTTAAACCAAAAACTGTCTCACATAGAATATGCGAATGGCGCCTCCTTCGACTCGGCGGCCGTTGGTTCCTATTTAGTGACCATAGAACAACTGAGCGGCACTTACAAATTCTTGGGAGCCTACATTGATCTGCTCTGCGCTTTTCATGAGGTATGTTGACCCCTATGTACTAAAATACCACTGTCGCCATATTGGCCCAAAAAATGTTTGCCAAATATTGGTCAAGTTTATGGTCGCGAATTCAATACATAGTCCTAACTCCTGACTCACTCACTGACTGATTCATCAACGCCTAGCCCGTACCCTTGAACCTAGAAAGCTGAATTTTTGCATCCTTTACGATGTAGACAGTGAATAAGGCCGAATTTTGCAGCATCAACTGACAAACCAATCGCGTGCAGCCTCGGCGCCCCCCGCCTTCTTCATTCCGCCAAAGAGACCGGGGTCGTGGGAAATAGCTAGTTTAGTTATAATGACCACACTTGTCAAACAAATCGATGATCTCATAAATAAATACATTAAACAATGTTCATTTTTCTTAAAGTAAATAATTTTTCAGCAAGGCCTAAATGATGACCGCATTACTACAGAAATCATTCTCCCTGGCCTAATATTAATACTTCGGGAAGTGTTCCCGAATGTTTACGGATGGCGTTACAGCAACACTCGCGAACGTCGCGACATGATACAGCGTTGCGCACACTTCTTAACACTCGTGTTGCAAGACACGAAGAGCACCAACTCCTGCAACTTGTTGCTGAAAAAAACTTGTGTCTACAGTTTGTTGCATACTGAGAATGCGCTAGAACTATTAAAGTTTATTTCTGTTGGTATGTATCTTTTAAAATTATGCAATAATAGATATTGAAAGATTTTGCTGACCTAAAAATACAGGGTAAAATTAAAAACAGTGCGGATATTTTAGGAGGTGAAAGTACTCACGAATATGATCAACTTTTATTATGGGACCAACACTGAAATATGAAAAAAAAAATCAGCTGTTCCATACATTTTGATCGTGTTGTAGTGCATTTTTGTAGGGAACAGCTGATTTATTTTTTTCATATTTCAGCGTCGGTCCCATAATAAAAGTTGATCATATTCATGAGCACTTTCACCTCCTTAATTATCCGCACTGGTTTTAATTTTACCCTGTATTGTACCTTTAAAAATATCAGGTATGTATGTATGTACTATCAGACAAATCTGGATCTGACCACCGTAAGGGCTATTCTTGCTTGCAGCGCTCGGCCGCTATAGAAGCGCGTATTGTTTTAAGACTATCGTCAATGCAAAATGGACGGTAAACAGCTGTAGTCATCATGTGCACGGGATTTTGTTTTAAAAATGGTCAGATCTAGAGTTTTCTGATGGTACAATGATAGATTTTTTATTCATTCAGGCAACGACCAATTAGAAAGCGTAATAAGAAACGAAACAAACTGGATATCTGGCACCGGTTCCCAATACATATCGACGATACAGCGCTGCGTAGCCATCGTGATCTTTGTTCTACGCCTCAAGACTATGGTGACTGAAGTTACCGAAGTGACGCCATTGGAACATCTGATATTCGCGCAGAACAAACAGAAGGACTCGTTGAAGGTGGTCCCTCGAGTGACCAGTTACATCAACCACTCGTTTAATAAGAGCCTTCCCGTGCTATGCTGTCGACTGCTCAAAAGATTCGCTGATGTAAGTTGTAAAAACAAAAACTGTATTTAAAAACCTTTTTGTTGTAGGTTCTTTATTTTTCATCACTTGAATGAAGATTCTACGGAACTTGATAACTTAGGACGGACATAAACAATGTTTACTGCTATCAAAAAATAACAATGGCCATAGAACGATGTTGACATGTCATCCCGCCAAGGCGCCAACTAATATTATCTGTCTTCAAGATGTGATAATTCTGTTCCAGGGCTTCCAAATGTCTCTATTCGCGTCATTGGATATGACTGCCTACCAAGTCCGTGTGATGTTCCTCGACCGCCTACGAGACGAATATGAGACCATAGAGCTCAAAGTAGCCATATTGGAGTTCGTGGCCACTTGTGTGGGCACTCAGCCAGGTCTAACTGAAGCCTTCTTCATGATGAACCATGATAATAAGATGGATACTGAGGAAGATGATAAAAATAAGAATACTACAGCTGAAAAAAAACCTGAAACAGATGAAAGTTTTGAAGGCATTCTAGGCTATATGGCCGACTACCTTGGGACCGTGAAGAGTGTTAGTAATATTCTTTAGATTATTTTATACCCCTTTGCAATCATATTAATTTTATAATTTTTATTTCAGGACCCTAAGTTACTCCACAGCCCCTTGCTGTCATGTATCATGGCCCTGTTCCATGCGTTATGGAAGAACAATATGCAAATACTAGTAAAAAAATTACGCGAGAACCCCAAATTTTGGGAACACATGACCAGTCCACTGTTCAGTGACATTCAACCAGGTCTCAGAACATACTCGCAAATATTTAACGTACTTGGAATAGAACTTTTCGTTTCGAGGGACAAACTCGAGCCTAATCTTAAAGAAATGTTAGAACAATTTTTCGATACGAACAAAAAGCATTTAGATAGATGGATCAACTACATATTTTCTTTTAATGGTAGAAGTGATAGTGAAGAAATGGTCGACAAAGTGCCAGTCTGGCTAGGTCTGTTGACTTCATGGAAGGATTTCATCACAATATTCTGCAAGTGCTTACCAATCACCTTAAACATAGCACACAAAGCTAAAATGGTTGCGCCGTGCATGAGCGCCCTGATGAACGAACTCGACGACATAAAAGACGGAAGATTAGTGGTCATACTCGCTGAGCTTTATGTAATAATGCTAGCAAATTGGAAAGATGACTGTTTTGATAACAGAAAATCAAGTGCAAAACAAGTAGACAATTTACTGACCAATACAGCTATTGTTTACGAATGTCTGCATCCGAGAGCGATTCGCGCAATCCTCTCTATATGCACAGTGGCTATAAGCAGCTTGGATTATGAAATAAAGGCTAACAGTGTGACAGCGCAGAGTATCATAAGATCTGTCACGAATATTAATAGTTTAGAGCTTGAAAAGCTTTTGGATGATATCAAAGATGATCCAAAGCCGCCCGAGCCAAAAGCGAACGGTCACCCGGTGAATGAAGACATTCCGCCCGTAGTATTATCTCTGGCGATGTTAGAACAATGTTTAGACTTGTACGATGACATGTTCACAGGGCTGTCACACTGGTTCCAATCCAGTAGATTCATCAACAAGATTCTTTGTTGCCTACAAACATGTTTGCAGAAGCGACGTCACTATCACACGTCTTTAGCTGCTTTACGATGTTTGACCGCGTACGCTAGAGGTCCGTTCTCTAAAGACTTGCTAATGAGTGACGTGGATCAGTTCCTTTGGCTGCATTTATTGCCTCCAAAGTTGGATGGGGATTCGTCATGGAAGCCTCAAGAATGGTGGCGGGTGTACGCGTACAGTTTAGACTTTATCTCTATGATGGTGATGAAGCACGGCCAGTTCTTCGCTAGTGATGCGATTACGTTTGTTGGAGTGCATTTGGAGCATCTGATTGAAGCAGTGCTGCTACCGCGGCAGGTGTTTAATATCGATGCTCTTAATTTGTGCGCGTCTACTCTCAATCTGGTTGTGCAACTAGTCAAGTTTGAGGCGAGGTGGCGTATTCAAAATATTACCTCTTTGACGGGGATTATGGTGAGTTTGACGGCTGTTTGTGCGCTATTCTGTACTTTTTGTTGGATATTTAATTGTTTCTGTTTTACAGCGAAGTATAAGTGCCTGTTTGTATCAATGCGTGACGCTGATGATGCGCTCGCGGCGCTCGGCCGACCCAGCCCTGCAGCCGCCCGACGACGCTCACAGCCAGGCTCCTAACGTGCTGCATAGGTAAGTAAATAATAAACCGTCAATAAAAGCCGCTTGCTGTTCATAAGTTTTTTTGTCGGCTTAAGAAATCTGGAAAGAACAGTAGAAATCCCACTAATAATAGTGAGATAGTCCCACTCATATTATAAATGCGAAAGTTTGTGCGTGTGTGTGTATGTTTGTTACTTCTTCACGCTGAAACGGATGGACGGATTTAGATGAAATTTAGCAAAAAGGTAGCCTGGGACCAGGAAAAACACATAGGCTACTTTTCATCCATTTTCACGCAGTCGAAGTCGCGGGGAACAGCTAGTATTGTAATATTTAGAATACGTTTCCTATTTCGATGTCTCAATTTATTCACTCTCCGCTATGTTTTTACTGAAGACTTAGAAAGAGTAGTCCTAAAAATGTCGGCTTCAAAATTAACTGTCAGATGTTTACCACATTAATGTTCGTCTCCAGAACTCTAGAGATCTTGCACATGGCAACACTCTGCCTGCTGTCATTCAGCCCGGAGCTGCTATCCCTCTTGGCCGACCCCGGGCTAGACCTGGAGCGCTGGCAACCCCTCGTCGAGCTACACTTCGGAGCACCCAAGATATCCTACGAGCCATTCCCGCAGCTCACCTTTGGCACTTTAGTGTCAGCCATCTGCTTACTAACCAGATCGCTCAATCATGTAAGTTATAAGAATTACAGTTAGATAAAGTTGTCATGATATTCCAAATGACGCTGATATTGTATGACTTTGAGGTCGCTTTTCAGACATCCATCAATGTAAAAGTTTCAATATTCGCAAGTATAAAAATAATGATTTAGCTACTTCCCTGTAACATATAAAGTGAGTTTGAGTAAAGCTCGGGAGAATAGGGATGTTGACAAATTTTTCAATCATCTGTTTGCCAAAACAATAATGAAATATCTAAAGAAATTACAAAATAATTAGAAGCGTTTTAAATTATTTGCTAGAAAGGGCCGGCAATATGGACGGTGACGTCACGTCTTAGGGCGTTTGTGCACTACTGACATTTTCAATTCGTATTCGGTTTTAAACGGATTTTTAGCCAATAGGCCTGCAGAACGATCCCCACCACTTTTTAAAACGTATGAAAAAAAAAACTGTCCGTGAATAAACGTGCTGTAAACGTGTAGTGCACAAACAGCCTTACGAACGTCGGCGTCGTAGTAAACTCCGACAGTTCTTTTCGCGCGACAAAGACGGAGAATACCCCTTTTAAACTTTTTTTATAGGTTCTATTCTTTTTTTAAATGAAATCATTTATTTGTACAATGTTAATACTAGTGAAGTACCCTATTGATATTAGTGTTGCCGAACTATCGATAGTTCCCCTATCGATAGTTTTCATCTAAAAAAAGCAAAACTATCGATAGGCATATCAGTAGTATCGATATACTATCGATACTGCCGATAGGCCGATAATATCGATATACTATCGATAGCTCAAAATGTGGTAATACTATTCAGAGATTGCAAAACTATCGATACTGCCGATAGTATTGCTGCTCATAAATTATGAACTATCGATAGTATCGGTACTATCGAAGTTCAGAAAAAACAATACTATCGATAGTATCAATACTATCGATTGTTTTGAACTATCGATGTTTTGGACTATCAATTGTTTTTGACTTTCGATAGTATCGATAATAGTATCATTAGTTTTGTTAAACTATGGATTGTTTTTGACTGTCGATAGTATCGATACCTACTATCGACAGTATTGCTTCATAAACTATCGATAATATCGATAGTATTGCCTCCATCAATAGTATTGTCACGATCTGAGCTATCGATACTATCGATAGTCGCCTATCGTGCGGCAACACTAATTGATATGCGGTGTGTACGGCAGGCGTACCACACGGAGGAGGGCGGCGGGTCGCGGTCGCCGCGCGCGCGCCGGCGCTGCTCGTGCGGCAGCCCGGCGGCCGGCGAGCGCCGCGCCAACCGCAGCGAGTCGCTCACCAGCATCTCGTCCGCCGCCAGCCTGCCCGCGCTCGACGAGCGCCTCGTCGCCGGCGCGCTCGACGCCAGCGCCACGCTGCTCGCCTCGCAGGTACTGCCGCGCTTACAACACTCACCTCACTTATCCCGCCAACCGCAGCGAGTCGCTCGAGCATCTCGTCCGCCGCCAGCCGGCCTCGCCAGCCTCGTCGCCGGCGCGCATGTGAATGATAGCCATTAATTAGCATATATTTTCTTTTCATGTGAATAGGTAAAAAAAAAACCCAAATCTTAGCGGGTTGCTTGCACTACCTATTACTTCATTTAACGTTTAACATTTGTTTCATAGGCGCTGCTTGCAGTACGTGACCCCAGCGTGCCAGCTCGACACAAACAGCTCATTCGTCGCGAGCTGAGCTCCGAGCTGACCATGTTCCACGACTTTGTGCGCAAACGCATTCTATGCGCCGCCCACGCGCGCCCGCACCTCGTGCGGAACAAACTCGGCGCCTGGCCACTCGCCGCCAACGAAGAAGAAACAAAACGCATAGAAGAAGCCAGGAAAGAGGGAACCGCCTGCGTTTACGATAATGTCGATGACAGGTCGCTGCCCCCACCACCACCTCCAAAACGTGCGGCCCACGATTCGATGCGCGAGTACATACTCCGAAAACATTACTTGGACAAGTGCGCTCAAACGCCAACTAAAGGCCCGCCCTCGCCTGTTTCCCATTCGACTCCGACTTCCGATAAGAAAAAGGAAACTTCTCGAAGTTCGAAGCGTGTGTCCTGGGCGGAAACGACCAGGGATAGCGACGAAAGTCTAGACAGTTCGTTGCAGGAAATAGAAGAGCCTGCCTACTCTAATCTAACTGATGTACAAATCAATAATGATGAAGATTACTTTCACTTTATGTCAGTAGTTTTTCTTTACATTTGTCAGACGGAATTATAATTTTTTGTGATTTATGTGAATGAATTAAATAAGTTTGTCTTTTTTTGCTAAGCTGCCTTTTTATTTTTGTACTGTGGTGGATGGGTGGTATAAAACAAACCGTTATCTGAAGCTAACGGTTTTTTTATACCACCCGTTTTGTTCACACGTACCACAACAACCACACCACGTCGCAACGACAAAATGCTGTCAAGCAGTGGTTACCTACGTGTGAATAGTTTCTGCAGATTTTTGTAGTTGCGTTGTGGTACCGACAAAATGTCGATGTGTCGTTCGCAAAATGTGATGTGTAGTTCGCAGTGTCGCTGGTGATTGCGATGTGGTCGATATCACCAGGCGCGGTCCCGGGGGCGGGGGGGGGTCACGGGGGACATGACCCCCAAAATCGTATAAAAATGCGCCAAACACGGTAATTCACGGTATAGCACGTCGGCATTAATCGGTATGACCCCCCCCTGAAGCCTTTAGCTGCGGTATGACCCCCCCAAAATCGTCGGCTGCGACCGCGCCTGGATATCACACACAGGGTCGATAACGACTGCAAAATGTGGTACGTGTGAATAGTCCTATTCATTTTCAATACGAAATATACGCCCGGCCACGTCATGTGGTGTGGTTGTGGTTTGTAGTACATACATGTGAAGAAGCCCTTAGAGCATATATTTTTAATGGAGTTGCCAAAACCGGGTGAACCCCTCACCAAAAAACATTGGCCATCTAACCGATTTGGCTATAGGAAAACTAAGTCATGGAAGCAGGGGGGGGGGGGTCAGGGAGTTGAGGGCACCCCCAAAACTTAGGCGCTGATAGATGTAAGAGTATAAATCGGCTGACGGTTCTTGCAAAGAGACTTCTTGACCACTTTGAAGTTATTTGGCTGCGTAATAAACAATTTATAACCTGAACAATCCATTGCGCAGCCAAACGGGCTAGCGAGCGATTCGAACCCTTAGCTCCCCCCCCCCTCCACCCTATAAAATATTTTCTGGGTCCTTTGAGATACAATGATTATATTATATCAATATTAGAGCTTTTTGAGCAATAATTTTAACATAATTTCATTTAATTGGTATTATTTGGTAGTTGTTAGTAGATTTAAATAAAATATTTAGGTAAATTTGATTTTTTTGATACTGGCAACATTTTTAACATGGCCGCATGTTGAACGAAACGATTTTCTTTACTGTTTGCCAAAATAAACTAATATAGGCGTAATTAGTGAGCGGATTTATGTAGATTGCATAGCTGAGGGACTGATTTGCTCGTGACATTAAGTAAGGGTAAGAAATTCAGTGTGGATCGTCGTATTCGACGTTAGTAATCTGCGGTGTTTATTTGGTGGCAGTTCGCGATATTTATAGTTTGTTTGTGTCACAACGGCAGTGGTTCGTGAAGATGATGCATCACCCGAACATGCATCATCAGCCGATCTCGGGGCACCCGCCGCAGCACATGGGCGGGCACCAGGGGATGCCCGCGCACCATCAGATGGCTCCACATCAGATGCACAGAGAGAACAGGCACGTAACACTAACTAGGTAGAGTAACGTTCGGCTTTTCATTACTTTATTTGTTTCCAATGCTTCACGCCGAGATATCGCTGTACACACACTCATAATTATCACAGATCGTTTAGTAGCAGCAAACCAAAGCTAGACGCTTTGTAGAAACAGTTTCAGACCGATAGTCGTAAATCGTGCACATAAATAGGTCAAAATAGTTGTACTTATTAGTAAATAAAGATTGAATTATTGTGTTGATAGCATACCTACAGTTGTTGCAGTTTAATTCATAATTTCTAATAAGTCTCAACAGGTCCATCACAATGTTGCATGTTTCTGTCAAAAGGACCAAAAGTTGTTTATAACCTATTCTGTAATTTAAT
Organism: Thalpophila matura; assembly: GCA_948465475.1. Taxonomy (NCBI): domain Eukaryota; kingdom Metazoa; phylum Arthropoda; class Insecta; order Lepidoptera; family Noctuidae; genus Thalpophila; species Thalpophila matura. The sequence continues at coordinate 5,595,513 of OX419177.1, read as the reverse complement.
ATCTGATAGTTGTATCTGGACCACTATCTTCTAATGTAATTACTTTTATAATTATAAATATTTAATGATGAGCTAACCATTGAATGACTTGCTCATTAGAGCTAAGGAATGGAAACAAAAGATGTTTGCGTTGAATATTCAATTAGTTTTTTTGTCAAATGATAACTTTCACATTTCTACTGTGTGGTCTGGTTATTATAATTACCAACATTTTATGCACTGTTCACATAACATTACAGGACATAAATAAAAGATCTAAAAAAACAAAAATAATACTTAATGCAGGAACTAGGTGTCAATGGTGCTGATTCTGTTGAATATCGCACTAAACCAATTTTAATCACACTATATCTCTTTCTTACAAATATCATTGAAAAAGGACAGAAAATATTTAGAACTGTCATAATAGTCTACGCCCTTGTCATTTACGGGAAAATAGTCGTGATCTTTTGCGATTACGACTAAATTGACATCAAAACTGTTCAAGTGGACTAATTTGACAGGATTAAATTTAATCTATCCCTTTCTCATGTTTCTTATTAGAAGGAGACATAATGAGACTAAATTAGTTAAGTTCGTAAACAACAGAATCGGCACCAATAAGAGTCAAAAACTTAAAAATATTTTATGACTATGGGATGGGGACACAATACCTTTTCTAGTTGCCTAAATTACAAATAAAGAACCCATAAAGTTCTATGAAAGATTGGAATCAGTAAGATTTACCATAAAGTTGGACAATTAGCATCCCGCAGACACACATTGTGGGATACATTATTTGAGCCGTGGAAATGGGACGTGGAAACAGTTGGCAACCCTAGTCCAGACCCTTATGTACACAGCTACACATTTTTTTTTACTTTTAGCCCTCCACTAAAATTATTATTACTCAAAACATTAAAATAATGCCTCCACTCCCATCTCACTTTTCAACGTCGGGGTGGAAATTACGGAAAAAATTTAAGGGCTACCCCTTATTTAAAAAAACATATGTTGTAAAAAAGTAGCCTATGGGTCGTATTACAGAACTTAACTCGAGCATTACTTGAGAGTTTGAGACTAGTTTCAAGCCGTTTGATTGGTTGAAAGTGTTGAAATCATAAGTAATGCCTGTGACTAGTTTTTTCGTTACTGTCGCAGTTTTAGGTTTTTGGCCCGGCGACCATCTCCGAGCCGGCCGCCCCGGGCGATCGCCTCCTACCCCTTTATGGAAATATGCCCCTGATTGTACTTGAAATTACGATACAAATGTTGTTACGCGTTCTGTTGCATTATTTTGCCGTAACATAATTCGATGTTACAGCAAAAAATAAACCAGACATGTGCGAGTACGAGTCGCGCCCTGAGGGTTCCAAAATATGCAATAGCGCCATCTATGCCGCTATTACATATACCGTTATTTTTTTTATTTATTATTACATAATAGTAGATAATAGATATATTATCATAGATGGCGCTATTGCATTACTTTTAGTGGCGTCATCTATGAGCAGATGGCTCCACTCATAAGGGTTCCGTTTTTCCTTTTGAGGTACAGAACCCTAAAAAATATGTTATATGCTGTAAAGTCTGACTACACAAGCAACGATTGATGGTACAACAAACAAAATTACAAAAGTTGTCCTGTCTTTTTATAAGGTTGGCACCAGCTTTGATCATGATAAAATTCTCAAGCCTGCCTAATATGCCTGTCAGGTGCTAACCATCTACCATAGTTCTTAGTTAACATTTAATTACAAACAGCTTTGTGTTGCTAAATGAGGTTATGGGCAAAGCGTTAACCACTAGTTTCTTAAAGCCTGTTCAATTTAATCTATTGTTAAATCTCAATCAAGGAACATGATTGGCGGATGTTATTTTGGACAACGAATCACAACAACTGACATATTTGACAGATTTGACAGCAGATTTACATAATTTATCAGAGGTTTGATCAAGTTTTCAGAATCTAAGTATATTTTTCTGCACTGTATTATGTAGGTAGGTATTGAGACATTGCAAAAATTAAAATTTACAGGTGGGTACACATGCTTCATTTTGTTCAAGTGCTTGGCCAGTACAAATTAATTCATTCTCAGGGCAGTCTTGGTAGTGTAGTGTTGAAAGTCTCAGTAGTTTCAAATTACACGATCCTGCAGTAATAATAACTGAATATGACTTGGTTACTCGAACTTTGACACTATTTATTAAAATAACACTATCTTCATCCGAGAAAAGAGTGGCGGCCGCATTGATATGCAAATATTGTGTAATTTGTTGATATGTCGAGGGTCTTTTGCGGCGCCCTTTGTCGCATAAACTGGTTGCCAATGAAACTGACAAAGGAACATATGACGACGTTTCTATTGATGCGCGGGGACCGAGGTTTTGAATAGCCGACCGAGCCGACCTTTCTTCAAGCAGACTAATATATGACGACCATTGAGTACTGGACAGTTGAAATAACAGTGTCTCGCCAACTGTTGAGCTGGATAGGTTACTTTCACCGAGGTGAGCCAGTGCTGCGACAGTTATTTTGCGACTATCGGTCTTAAACAAAAATAAATTGTGATGTATAGTGCACTGTGTGGTGCTTGTTGTATTGCTTTACTGACTAATGTGCAGAGTGATGGTAGTTCGCGATTCTGACTGCGTTTCGGTGTGAAGGGTGCCGCTGGGTCCGGCGCAGGCGGGCGGCGCGATGGGCGCGCACGGGCAGGCGCTGGGCGGGCTGGGCGCCATGGGCGTGCCGCCGCCGCACCACACGCCGCAGCGACCACCTCACCCCATCAGGGCTATGCCACATCATCCGCAAGCGCAGCACCACTCCGTACCACCGGTGAGAGACACTGTACCTACCTACTAATAAACACATGCCAGTACCCTTTGTTTCTTAGCGCATCCCGGTGGCTAAAGTGACTAAACTATTAAAACGTCGTTAGTCTTTGTCTTTGCGTCAATCTTTGTTATCTGCAAGAAATTTTATTTCAGGTAGGCATTCAAAGTATCCGGTGCACAAGCACGATTACGAGTTGAAAAGTTACTTACGAAATATACAAGCGATTTGACCGTTGAGGATTATAGTCGTGAAAAGGGACGGCACACTTTCACAAAAAGCGGTTCTGGCAGTAGATCGGATTATGTTACAAAGACAAAAAATATCCGACGTCATTTTTGTTTTCATCACTATAAGATCGTACGATTGGGGCGTAAAAAGTAGGACCTCAAAAGTGCTACGAAGTTAATCGTTCGTTTTTCAGGGAAATAAAAACGGGTTAGCAAAATCGTGAATACAAAGAAAATGAGGGTAGGTACCTACCTATTTGGTTGTTCATCATCTGAGCCGCATTCATGTCAGTCCACTGTTAAGCGACGGCCTTAGCCAAGCTGAAGTAAATTGGACTCAATTGAATTAGAGTCCGTGGAGACGGTCCCAATGGTAGCGGTTACGAGCGCGAGACAGGTGTATTTAGGTTAACCAGTTGGTTGATCGTCCCGCCAGCTGTCAGTCAATAGTCTCAATAGTGATAATTCATAGGAATGGAGTATTAATCACAGAACATATATACGCGGAGGTATAATTTAAAGAGCTACGCCCGGACGCAGGAGCCCGGCGTCCATAAACAAAATAATTTTACTATGTATGTAGGTACACTATACCTTTCATAGATGCAGAGGTTAAGATTTAATAAAGTTGATTGCTTGTGCTAAACATTGCGCGCAATCTAAGTTGGCCTTTTCTGTGTATTTTAAACTGTATTTAAGAAATCGTTGCACAAACTTCGGGAGCAGTACATTACAGAAGTGCGAGTACCAAGTACCAAGTGCGAATATCGCTGATGCGACAAAACCATAGCGCGAACCACGGAAGATCGAATGTAGGTACGCTGGTTCGAAGAACTGTCGGCGGTGTTTGTGGCTGTCGCGAGCGGCCCGTGTGCGGCGAGGCTAGAACTGCCCGGTATGGTAATAGCCTCGCCTGGGGGAAAGTGTGGGTAGACTTATACTTATCCCTTTCGCAGGTCGCAGCTAAATACTTCAGGGGGGGTCTTACCGATTAGTGTCGACGCGCTTTACCGTAAATTACCATGTTTCGCTAATTTTCAAAATTATTAGGGAGGGGGGAAATCATGACCCCTAGGATCGCCCCTCGGATCGTCACTGCCCTTTGAAGATAAAAAGGCGTGATGTTACTTGTTATGTGAAACCCTTTCACAAGTCCTTGTGTTGTGTGTCGTAAGTAGTAATGTGTTGACGTTGGGCAGCAACAAATGAAGACGCTCCGGCGGCCGTACGCCGTGGGCGGCGGGTACGGGCCGGGCGCCGGCGTGATGCCGCCGCCCTACGCGCAGCCGCCGCCGCTGCAGCCGCCGGCCGTGCCCATACCACACACAGGTAACATAAACTGACAGAAATTATTCGACCCATAGCTTGTGCAAAAATCGTACATCCGTGTGTCAAATTGTTGTGGACAACTAGTTCGGTTTTTACACTTTTGATGCGTTATTAAAATAGGTTTGTATGCGTTGTAACTCGTTACTTTCGGCGCCCGCTAACTAACGCAAGTAAAAACGTCACGTTTTGTACCGCAACATTAATCGTAATCTGTACTCAAATCTTTTCACCATAGATTCGAAAAAAGGGTAATCCCAACCTATTGCTTTCAAATTGTGTGCCAAGAAATTAGAAACTATTCAAATTTTTACTAGCCAGAACGGTTATAAACTACGATTTTCTAAAGAATCCTATCCTGCTAATATTATAAACGCGAAGGTCAGAGGATGTATGTATGGAAGTTTGTTATCTTTCACGCAAAAACTACTGAACAGATTTTGATGAAATTTTACAGTAATATAGCTTATACATCAGAATAACACATAAGCTACTTTTTATCCCGAAAACACGGGCGAAGCCGCGAGCGAAAGCTAGTATTGATACAATCCCAACCTATTGCTTTCAAATCGTATGTCAAGAAATTAGAAACTATTCTAATTTTTACTAGCCAGAACTGGTATAAGCACTAACAATAACTACTAAGATTTTCTAAAAAAACTCTTAAAGCTGATAAATAATGTATTCCTATAGTAGTGTCAACGTCATCGAGCACAGGCACGGCGGGCAGCGCGGCGGAGGCGCCGGGCGAGGCGGAGGGGAAGCCGGCGCCCGACGCGCCGCCCGACGACGACGACGCGCTCGACGACAGCCCGCGCGCCTCCTCGGCCAACAGTAAAGAGAAGACCCCCATGTGCCTGGTCAACGAGCTGGCCAGGTACAATAAGGTAACATGACTTTCTCTTTTTTAGACGCATTTTGTTTTGATCCAATTTTAGCATGTTATGCCCTATGTGCTTGTTCACGTCAACTCGCGGGCGCGGTCGCGAAATATCAAACGTATGGTATAGTATGCAGGTGTTCACGTACAAACCGCAGTGCGGTGGAAGTAGCGGGCACGCGGCTGGCTCCTGCGGCGGGCTAGCGGCAATATCAAACTTGTAAAGTTGTTTGTGCGTGTTCACGTCGAACTAGCGGCGGAGCGCGTGTCGCTGGAGACGTTTCCGCACAAACGCCTGACGGCCAATGTGAACATGAATTTACGAAGTCCACCGCGCGCTCCACCGGGCCCGCACCCGCGAGTTCAGCGTGAACAAGTGATTGATTGTCAAATATCAAAATATTTACCAATTTCCTCTTCGTGGTTTTAAACTGGTACTTACCACATCAGTGAAAATAACTCTAGCTACAAAAATATGAGTTGGTCGGTTAAATTGTTGTTCAATCAGCTATCGGTCATTCATTGTAATATCTTGCATTTGAATAAACTGATACTTACCACATTAGTGAAAATATCTCTAGCTACGAAAATATAGGTTAGTCGGTTAAATTGTTGTCCAAATCAGCTGTCTATCATTCATTGTAATATCTTACATTTGAAGCTAGATTTAGTGCAGTTATTTTTGGTCAGAGCTTAGGAAAAAGTATGAACGCTTTTGTTATTTTCAGATTAAGCATCAGTATCGCCTCACATCAGAGACGGGACCCGCTCACAAAAAAATATTCACAGTAACACTCCGACTGGGTGATACTGAGGAATATACTGCAGAGGTGAGTGTGCTTTGATCGTATACCGAACTGCGTCAGCATACGAGACAGTCCTGCCTCTCTAGCCAAGTTGCTTTTCTGTTAAGCCTGCAATACATTTGGCCGAGCTTAGACCAACGCGAGCCTAGACAAATTGTCACAAGGCAAGCGCTACTGTCTAGATGTTCGGCAAGTTTTACGTCAACCACATAATAGCGCGCGGACAAACATGTGAACACTATTGTCCGAGCGTGCGCGAGCGCCTTTGATTTGTGTAGAAAAACCGACACCGCTCCGAAGTGAGGCAAGTGATCACGACCGACTGCAAGTTGTGGCAAGCTACGTCAAATGAGGTCTATACACGCCGGCGCTTGTCTATACTCAACCAACTAGGCAAGTGAAACCGAGCGATAGCAAGACAAGGCAAATATACCGTCTATATGTTGGTATTGGCCTTCACTCGCAAACGCTCGGCCAACATGTATTGCAGGCTTAACAGAAAAGCAACTTTGGTAGGGAGCCCCCTAGCCAAGTTGCTTTTCTGTTGATGCAGTAACTAGAGCTCTCTCCTCGCGGGTGCACATTTAAATTCAATCTCATTTAAATCTGATTAGTCGATGGAGTTGGGAATCATAACTATGACGATTAATTCAGTTTACTACCATTTGAAATTAGAAAGCTTCCAGCTCGAGGCAGTTCTAGCATAGTTTTAGCCGAAAACCCTGCACGATTGCAAGTACCCAGTTGCCCTCAAAAACTCTGCACGGTTGCTCTGCCAAGGGGCAACGTAGACGACAGACTTTGTGCGATCGAGTTTGCAGCACCCGAACAATCTGTGCAGTATGTTTCGTAGATTGTTCAGGCGCTGCAGACTCGATCGCACAAAGAGTCTGTCGTCTGCGTTGCCCCTAAAGAGCTCGCGTTGATCTAATATGAAGCTGTGGCCGTGATTGCATAGCATAGCATAGCATAATCGGCCTATAATGTTTCCACTGCTGGGACACAAGCCTCCTCTCTGTGAGAGGGAGTGGGCCGTAGTCCACCACGCGGGGCCAGTGCGGGTTGGTGGACGTCACATGTCTTCGATTTTTTTGGTTCTAGGACATGCCGGTTTCCTCACGATGTTTTCCTTCACCATTAAAGCAAGTGCTAATTAATTTCTAATACGCACATGACTTCGAAAAGTCAGGGGTGCGTGCCTCGGGATCGAACTCGAACCATTCGCCGTGGGAGGCACGTGGTTAAACCACTAAGGCCTAGGCTATCACTGCTCGTGTGTGGCCGTGATTGACGTGTGTTGTATGTATCGTCAGGGGTCGTCAATAAAGCGCGCGCAGCACGCGGCGGCGCAGGCGGCGCTGGCGGCCACCAGCTTCCCGCCGCCGCCGCCGCGCGCGCCCGCGCCGCACGCAGCGCACCACCCGCACCACCGGCACGCCGGTACGTACATACACATAGCTTCCCGCCGCCGCCGCCGCGCGCGCCCGCGCCGCACGCAGCGCACCACCCGCACCACCGGCACGCCGGTACGTACATACACATAGCTTCCCGCCGCCGCCGCCGCGCGCGCCCGCGCCGCACGCAGCGCACCACCCGCACCACCGGCACGCCGGTACGTACATACACATAGCTTCCCGCCGCCGCCGCCGCGCGCGCCCACGCCGCACGCAGCGCACCACCCGCACCACCGGCACGCCGGTACGTACATACACATAGCTTCCCGCCGCCGCCGCCACGCGCGCCCGCGCCGCACGCAGCGCACCACCCGCACCACCGGCACGCCGGTACGTACGCACACATCACACAAATCTAAATAATAAGTCAATAGAAGTCGTAAAAGGCGCGTGACCTTGTCGCCGCTTTCGTCACGGGACACTACAACATCGAGAGCGCACGTATCTGAATGGAATTAAGTTTATATTGTATTATCAATGTCAATAACATTTCTACTCACTTTCTGTGATACATTACATACACACTACCAGGGAAACGAGAAAGGGTTCATAAATAATATTTTAAGTAATAAACCATTTAATTTAAATAAAACGCTTTTATTATTATTTTATTGTAATATCTCAGTGTAGCGCAGATATTGAGTTACGTCTGACTGCTATACAAAATCTGTGTTGTTGATTAACATTGTATGCACACTCAGGCGCAGTGATGCCGACAGTAGAGCTGAACGCGCTAGCAATGAAGCTGTGCCAGCCGGCGGTGTACACGTCCATCCCGCCGGTGGCCGGGCCGGCGCGCTTAGTTCGCGCGCGGCCCGCGTACCGCGCGCACGCGCTGCTCGCGCCCGCCTACGCCGCGCCCGCGCTGCTGTACCGCGTGCGCGTGGCGGTGGGCGGGCGCGCGTGGCTGGGCGAGGGCGCCACGCCGCAGGCCGCCCGCCACGACGCCGCCGCCCGGGCGCTGCGCGACCTGCGCCCGCCCGGGCCCGACGACCCGCCGCCTGTCGCGCATGCGCCGCACGCACCGCACGCCGACACCGATGCAGGTCTGCAACAATAATCTCCTGTTAAATGAACACTCAGTTCAAAACAACGCACTATAGAGCGTTAGACTTACGCTATGTTGACTGCCTTGAATGTTAATATGTTACAACGTTTTTAGCGGTGTTGGAAGTTTTCTTTCAGTGCCAATTCTCATTATCACTTTTTTTAGGGTTTACTACCTAGGCATTGCTTTGTGAAACGCTCTATATGTTCTATATGCTTATTATGTAATACCACACTTATAAAAATGTCTATTGCTATTGATGCTGCTGGAAACCGAACGCAGCTTTTCGTTCATTGCTTATTCTTGATATTAGAAATCACACATTTCAGTTAATATAACTGTATAAATTCAAATATATGTTTGTATAATTAGCAGGTGAAACCAACGTAGACCTGTTGAACTCGGAGGTGAAATCCCCCGTGTCGCTGGTACACGAGCTCGCCCTCAAACGTAACCTCTCCGTGCAGTTCACCGTCAAATCGGAGCGAGGCCCGCCACATATGCGAGTAAGTGTTATTACTATACTAATTAGAATGATAGAAAGTAAGCCCATCCAAACACGGTATTCTGCCAGAAAAAAATCTTGTTTTACTTTTCTTTTACTTATGCATCCGATACCGATACGAATACCGATATATCGGCGATGTTTTGATTCGCAGCAGATTTCATTCAAACGGACTTGCGAAATCGCTTTTCCTTGCATAACTTGAGAAAAAGTATTTTTAGCCATCCGTATCAGTATCGGTTTCGTATCGTCCAAAATGCGTATCGATGCATTTTTAAAGCCTGCAATACATGTTGGCCGAGCGAGGCCAATACCAACATGTAGACGGTATATTTGCCTTGTCTTGCTATTGCTCGGTGTCACTTGCCTAGTTGGTTGAGTATAGACAAGCGTCAACGTGTATAGACCTCATTTGACGTAGCTTGCCACAACTTGCAGTCGCTCGTGATCACTTGCCTCACTTCGGAGCGGTGTCGGTTTTTCTGCACAAATCAAAGGCGCTGGCGCGCGCTCGGACAATAGTGTTCACATGTTTGTCCGCGCGCTATTATGTGGTTGACGTAAAACTTGCCGAACATCTAGACAGTAGCGCTTGCCTTGTGACAATTTGTCTAGGCTCGCGTTGGTCTAAGCTCGGCCAACATGTATTGCAGGCTTAAGGTCGTAAGGATGCACACCTGTCTGCACAGAACGCACCGCAGTCCACGAGTCAAAAGCGATGATTGCGGCGCATGCGTGCGGACAAGTGTGCGTCCACAATTTCATACTTAGGGCGCCTTCAAATTAGAGGCGTGAGTAAGCGCTGCGGTGGCACCACTACTAATTTTTCATATAATTTCTAGAAGCGCAGTCGCAGCGCCACATGACGTGCGTGTAGAAATTGTATAAAAAATAAAATTACAGACACGGCATTTTTACAATTTTATAATAGTATAGACTATTATAAAATTGTAAAAATGCCGTGTCTGTACATTGAAGATATTCCAGAAAAAACAGTCGGGATAGGAAAAACAGTCGGGATAGGGTACTGGGACGTAACCATACCCAAAAATATTTTTTTAGAATTTTTGTCTGTTTGTCTGTTTATTTAATTGTCTGTTTGTGCGGCGCATCACGCAAAAAGTACTGAACGGATTTTGATGAAGTTTTCACAGTTCGATAGCTTAGGGTCCAACTTAAAATCTAAGCCACGTTTTATTTGATTTAGCTGAAAAAAACCAGAGATACAGCTTGACCTCTTGGTAATACTAGCCCCCCTACACTACGGAGGTCATTAAACTGGTCAGTTCATTGTAGTCCAGGCGGACGGAGTCGCGGGCAAAAGTCTAGTAAATAAATAGGCGCCCTTACCGTGATGTCCGCCAGGTGTTCGTGACGACGTGCACGGTGGGCGACATGGAGACGGAGGGCGAGGGCAACGGCAAGAAGGTCTCCAAGCGCCGCGCCGCCGAGCGCATGCTGGACGAGATGCGCCGGCGCTGGCCGCCCGCGCTGCTGCGCGCCCGCCCGCCCAGCGACAAGCGGCGCGCGCAGCCCGCCAAGAAGAAGCCCAGGAACCTCATCAAGGTACGCTCTCAGCAAAGTGAAGCCGGCGCCTGCTGGACGAGATGCGCCGGCGCTGGCCGCCCGCGCTGCTGCGCGCCCGCCCGCCCAGCGACAAGCGGCGCGCGCAGCCCGCCAAGAAGAAGCCCAGGAACCTCATCAAGGTACGCTCTCAGCAAAGTGAAGCCGGCGCCTGCTGGACGAGATGCGCCGGCGCTGGCCGCCCGCGCTGCTGCGCGCCCGCCCGCCCAGCGACAAGCGGCGCGCGCAGCCCGCCAAGAAGAAGCCCAGGAACCTCATCAAGGTACGCTCTCAGCAAAGTGAAGCCGGCGCCTGCTGGACGAGATGCGCCGGCGCTGGCCGCCCGCGCTGCTGCGCGCCCGCCCGCCCAGCGACAAGCGGCGCGCGCAGCCCGCCAAGAAGAAGCCCAGGAACCTCATCAAGGTACGCTCTCAGCAAAGTGAAGCCGGCGCCTGCTGGACGAGATGCGCCGGCGCTGGCCGCCCGCGCTGCTGCGCGCCCGCCCGCCCAGCGACAAGCGGCGCGCGCAGCCCGCCAAGAAGAAGCCCAGGAACCTCATCAAGGTACGCTCTCAGCAAAGTGAAGCCGGCGCCTGCTGGACGAGATGCGCCGGCGCTGGCCGCCCGCGCTGCTGCGCGCCCGCCCGCCCAGCGACAAGCGGCGCGCGCAGCCCGCCAAGAAGAAGCCCAGGAACCTCATCAAGGTACGCTCTCAGCAAAGTGAAGCCGGCGCCTGCTGGACGAGATGCGCCGGCGCTGGCCGCCCGCGCTGCTGCGCGCCCGCCCGCCCAGCGACAAGCGGCGCGCGCAGCCCGCCAAGAAGAAGCCCAGGAACCTCATCAAGGTACGCTTTAGTAAAGCAAGCTGTTACTAGTGTTACAGGCCGATTTCGTATATCGAAATGCAACAAGAATGCATAATTAGGGCGTTGTCCGTTTGTTTGGAAACCATAGATTGATCGTTTGCTGTAGATATGGGCTATCACAGATCAAACTGGTACCTACGTGCAGCTAGTTGGCGCACTCAGCGCTGTGACACATCATGCAACATTAAAGGTGGACTTCCATGGGTCGCGGTCGATGCGACAGACGTGAACGACAGAGGTACGCGATAGACACGCGCGTCTATCGTGTGAGGCTCGGAATCGGCGTCATACATTTTCATAACATGTTTAATATTGTCGCGTAAGTCGCGCGCGTCTGTCGCATGCCGCGACCCAAGCGACCCGCGGTAGTCCACCTTTAGTACTATTGCTACTTGTATACTATGTGGGACTTGACGTTTGCGCAGGAGGGCAGCGCGGGCGGCGCGGCGGGCGCGGGCGGCGCGGACAACCCCATCTCGCGGCTGGCGGTGGCGCGGCACGCCGTGCGCGCGCGCTCGCCGCAGTACCGCGTGCTGGAGGAGCGCGGCGCCGCCCGCCGCCGCGAGTTCCTCGTGCAGTGCGACGCGCCGCCGCACTCCGCCACCGGCCTCGGGCCCAACAAGAAGACCGCCAAGCGACGCGCCGCGCACAGTACGTATCTCATGCACCGCGTGGCGACGCGTGCTGTACCGCGTGTGGAGCAGCGCAGCGCCGGGACTATTTACAAATAGGGGAAGATGTACCTCCTTGTGTAATTTTGTGCTTGCTAAAAACAAAATACGGTACCGGTTTTTTTTTTTATTGTGAATCTGTAAACTATTTGAAAAAAGATAATTAACACCAGAAAAACCGATGAAACATCTACAAAATTGGCAAAATTATAAGCGTTTTAAAATGATTTGCTAGACACGGACGGCATGCATGATATAAGTGACGTAACACCACCTATGTCCGCTTCGCGCAACAAAAACGGAGCGATACTCCCTCCAAAAACTTTAAAAGCGTCTGTTTTCCATTTTGTGAAAAAATATTTTTTTTTTTTACTTTTTTGTTATTCCTATTCCTTCTTTGGAATAAAATAATTTATTTGTACTTTTTTAATAGTAGTCCACTACCGTATTATGAATCCCAAAAATTAAGAAACCATGATAATTTCCTTGAAAAACTACATGCAACTTATGTATACTAAACATGCAAAAAAGAAAAATACTATAATATGCACTATATTACCCGTAACAAACGTCAGTATATGAACGTTCCAGACGTGTTACTAGCGATGGAGATGGGCGGCAAGCCGGCGGACGCGCAGAGCGGCGACGCCGCGCCGTCCGACAACACCGGCGCCGGCGACGCCAAGCGAAAAGTAAGTGCTACACTACACAATATCACAAACACATACCACTGTCATATAATATAACTAGACTTTTGCCCGCGACTCCGTCCGCGTGGACTACAACGGAATGACCAGTGTACATGACCTCCGTAGTGTAGGGTAGCTAGTGCTACCAAGAGTTCAAGCTGTATCTCTAGTTTATTCCACCGGAATTAGATGAAACGTAGCTTAGACTTTAAGTTGGACCCCAAGCTATCGAACTGTGAAAACCACATCAAAATCCGTTCAGTGCTTTTCGCGTGATGCGCGCACAAACAGATAAAAATTAAAAAACATATTTTCGTGCATGGTTACGCCCCTGTACCCTATCCCGACTATCTTTTCTGGAATATCTTCAATGTACAGACACGGCTTTTTTACAATTTTATAATAGTATAGATATACCTGTGTATTCACAAAATGCTATTTGGGTCAAATCGCAGATCATGTAAAACACAATAACACTCCAAATTAGTAATACACCAGAATACAACTTTCGGCAATTTCACCCTTTTAATACTAGTAAGCAGTTGTAAAAGTAAGACGAAATTATGGTATTGATTTCAATAGAATTTTGTAAACTGCTCCCCAATTCGGTGATTTAAAATCGAATCGACTTGATACGTAAAAAAAACATTGCTCTCGAATTTACCGACCTCGTCATTTCATTAAAATTTTGCTTTTGGTATAGCATAATCGGCCTATAATGCTCCCACTGCTGGGACACAGGCCTCCTCTCTATGAGAGGGAGTGGGCCGTAGTCCACCACGCGGGCCTAGTGCGGAATGGTGGACGTCACATGTCTTGGAATTTTTGGTTCTAGGACATGCCGGTTTCCTCACGATGTTTTCCTTCACCGTTAAAGCAAGTGCTAATTAATTTCTAATATTTGCTTTTGGTAACGACATTAGTATTTGTTGGAGCCCCATCAGGAGCGGATCCAGTAACTATATTGGGCTGGTGGCTAATCAGATATGATTTTTGGTAGGTAAACAAAACACCAAATGACTTACTCTATTCTCTAGAAATCTGTCTGAGATTTTGGGGGCTTGAGCTCCCTAGCCCCCCCTGGAGCCGGCACTGAGCCCCATGTGTATCCTGGTTGTGTTAGCAGGAAGGCTCGGTGGGCAGCGGCGGCGCCGGCAGCGAGGTGCGGCAGCCGGTGCCCGGCGTGCTGCTCATGGACTACCACCAGCGCACCGGCCAGCCGCACCAGCCTAACGGTCAGTACTGATAAAATCTTACATAAGAATCTAATCACCTAATACACCATGTCATGTAGCCAAGAAAATATTAATGCTTGAACCGAATATATTCGGCATCAAAACCGAATAATTCGGCCGAATACAAATAGTGGAAAAGATGCCGAATACACCGAATACCGAATACCAAACGAATATTCGGTGCATCTCTAGTAATTATGTTACTTTCATGAATTTGAGTTAATGTCGTTAAGAAAGCAACACATACATTAAAAACCACGTACATGTATGAAAAATGAACTAAAATGCTTTCTAAAATTCGTCGGGCTTGCCCTCTAGGCACGCCATTGGTACTGATGAACATCGAATATCTGTCTTCTAAATTGTCGCAACAATTTTTCGAGACGGCAATTTGATAAAAGGGGAAATTAACGTACGGTGACGGGGTGGTATTGACCATGATATTTTGGTATTATGTATCAGGGATGTTGCGAATATTCGCATCCGCATCCGCATTAATATTGACGTCCGCCTCCGCATTCGCGAAAAAATAATGCGGAGCTTTTGCGGATGCAGTCAGCTATGCAAGTTGCAACAACAGTAAAAAGTACGATATTTTTCATTTACTCGTGTAAATTCTGTATCTAAGGATGTTAATCTTGAAATCGCAGCATCCACATCCGCGCAGATGTTGAAAATTTTGATTCGCAACATCCCTGTGTTCGCCAATATCGTATCGCTCTATCTAGAACTCCGCGCGTCTCTCTGCCTATGTGCACCTGCATACGTATTCTAATGCAGTATCAAACATTGCAGGTGTGAGCGAGACGAGCGCGACGGGCGGCTCGGGCGGCAACACGCCGGGCGCGAAGGACCAGCTCATGTACCTGTCGCAGCTGCTCGGGTTTAGCGTGCAGTTCTCGGACTTCCCTAAGGTAAATAACATTTGGTAACAAAGAAGGATGACGGAAGGTAGGATGCGAAATGCGATGGTTGGATGCGAAAGTATGAAGAAAGACGGTAGGAAGGATGATGAAGGAAGGTAGATGAAGAAAGGTAAGAAGGTTGATAAAGAAAGGTAAGAAGGATGATGAAGGAAGGTAGGAGAAATGATGAAGATAGGAAGGATGATGAACTAAGGTAGGAGGGATGATGAAGGAAGGTAGGAGGGATGATGAAGTAAGGTAGGAGGGATGACCAAGGAAGGTAGGAGGGATGATGAAGAAAGGAAGGTAGGAAGGATGATGAAGGAAGGAAGGAAGGAGAGATGATGAAGGAAGGAAGGATGATGAACTAAGGTAGGAGGGATGATGAAGGAAGGTAGGAGGGATGATGAAGTAAGGTAGGAGGGATGATCAAGGAAGGTAGGAGGGATGATGAAGAAAGGAAGGAAGGTAGGAAGGATGATGAAGGAAGGAAGGAAGGAGAGATGATGAAGGAAGGTAGGAGGGATGATGAAGAAAGGAAGGATTATGAAGGAAGTAAAAAGGATGATGAAGGAAGTAAAAAGGATGATGAAGGGAGGTAGGACAGATGATGAAGGAAGGTAGAAAGGATAATGAAGGAAGGTAGGAAGGAAGATAGAAAGGATGTGAAAGGAAGGTAGGAGGGATGATGAAGGAAGGTAGAAAGGATGATGGAGGTAGGAAGGAAGATAGGAGGGATGATGAAGAAAGGAAGGATGATGAAGGAAGGTATAAAGGATGATGAAGGAAGGTAGAAAGGATGATGAAGGAAGATAGAAAGGATGATGAAGGAAGGTAGGAAGGAAGATAGAAAGGATGTGAAAGAAAGGTAGGAAGGATGATGAAGGAAGGTAGAAAGGATGATGAAGGGAGGTAGGAAGGATGATGAATGTAGGAAGGAAGATGGAAAGGATGTGAAGGGAGGTAGGAAGGATGATGAAAGAAGGTAGGAGGGATGATGAAAGAAGGTAGGAGGGATGATGAAGGAAGGTAGGAGGGATGATGAAGGAAGGTAGGAAGGATGATGAAGGAAGGTAGGAAGGATGATGAAGGAAGGTAGGAGGGATGATGAAGGAAGGTAGGAGGGATGATGAAGGAAGGATGATGAGGAAGGTAGGAAGGATGATGAAAGAAGGTAGGAGGGATGACAAAGGAAGGTAGGAGGGATGATGAAGAAAGGACGGTAGGAAGGATGATGAAGGAAGGTAGGAGGGATGATGAAGGAAGGTAGGAAGGATGATGAAGGAAGGTAGGAGGGATGATGAAGGACGGTAGAAAGGATGATAAAGGAAGATAGAAAGGATGATGAAGGAAGGTAGAAAGGATGTGAAGGTAGATGATGAAGAAAGGAAAGTAGGAAGGATGGTGAAAGAAGGTAGGAAGGATGATGAAGGAAGGAAGGAGGGATGATGACGAAAGGAAAGTAGGAAGGATGATGAAAGAAGGTAGTAAGGATAATGAAGGAAGGTAGGAGGGATGATGAAGGAAGGTAGGAGGGATGATGAAGGAAGGTAGGAGGGATGATGAAGGAAGGTAGGAAGGATGATGAAGGTAGGTAGGAGGGATGATGAAGAAAGGAAAGTAGGAAGAATGATGAAAGAAGGTAGGAAGGATGATGAAGGAAGGTAGGAGGGATGATGAAAGAAGGTAGGAAGGATGATGAAGGAAGGTAGGAGGGATGATAAAGGAAAAAAAGACCGAGCCTTTATTTAAACAATCCCATCATCCTGTGTACATTCTGTGAAACTTCTTTAATCTAGATTGAAATGTTTTTACGTAAAGCTTCTAGCAATACTTCCGGCCGTGTGTAATGTAGTGACATAACGTCCGCAGCGCAACCACGGCGAGTACCTGTCGCTGGTGTCGCTGTCGACGGAGCCGCCCGTCATGTGCCACGGCGGCGGGCCCAGCACCGAGTGCTCGCACGAGCAGTGCGCGCGCGCCGCCCTGCGGGCCCTCACGCTCATGGGGCTGGACGCGCCCGCGCACCCGTACGTAGCGACAACTAGTACTGTAGGAATAACACAAACACCGAGTGCTCGCACGAGCAGTGCGCGCGCGCCGCCCTGCGGGCCCTCACGCTCATGGGGCTGGACGCGCCCGCGCACCCGTACGTAGCGACAACTAGTACTGTAGGAATAACACAAACACCGAGTGCTCGCACGAGCAGTGCGCGCGCGCCGCCCTGCGGGCCCTCACGCTCATGGGGCTGGACGCGCCCGCGCACCCGTACGTAGCGACAACTAGTACTGTAGGAATAACACAAACACCGAGTGCTCGCACGAGCAGTGCGCGCGCGCCGCCCTGCGGGCCCTCACGCTCATGGGGCTGGACGCGCCCGCGCACCCGTACGTAGCGACAACTAGTACTGTAGGAATAACACAAACACCGAGTGCTCGCACGAGCAGTGCGCGCGCGCCGCCCTGCGGGCCCTCACGCTCATGGGGCTGGACGCGCCCGCGCACCCGTACGTAGCGACAACTAGTACTGTAGGAATAACACAAACACCGAGTGCTCGCACGAGCAGTGCGCGCGCGCCGCCCTGCGGGCCCTCACGCTCATGGGGCTGGACGCGCCCGCGCACCCGTACGTAGCGACAACTAGTACTGTAGGAATAACACAAACACCGAGTGCTCGCACGAGCAGTGCGCGCGCGCCGCCCTGCGGGCCCTCACGCTCATGGGGCTGGACGCGCCCGCGCACCCGTACGTAGCGACAACTAGTACTGTAGGAATAACACAAACACCGAGTGCTCGCACGAGCAGTGCGCGCGCGCCGCCCTGCGGGCCCTCACGCTCATGGGGCTGGACGCGCCCGCGCACCCGTACGTAGCGACAACTAGTACTGTAGGAATAACACAAACACCGAGTGCTCGCACGAGCAGTGCGCGCGCGCCGCCCTGCGGGCCCTCACGCTCATGGGGCTGGACGCGCCCGCGCACCCGTACGTAGCGACAACTAGTACTGTAGGAATAACACAAACACCGAGTGCTCGCACGAGCAGTGCGCGCGCGCCGCCCTGCGGGCCCTCACGCTCATGGGGCTGGACGCGCCCGCGCACCCGTACGTAGCGACAACTAGTACTGTAGGAATAACACAAACACCGAGTGCTCGCACGAGCAGTGCGCGCGCGCCGCCCTGCGGGCCCTCACGCTCATGGGGCTGGACGCGCCCGCGCACCCGTACGTAGCGACAACTAGTACTGTAGGAATAACACAAACACCGAGTGCTCGCACGAGCAGTGCGCGCGCGCCGCCCTGCGGGCCCTCACGCTCATGGGGCTGGACGCGCCCGCGCACCCGTACGTAGCGACAACTAGTACTGTAGGAATAACACAAACACCGAGTGCTAGTATTTTTCATAATCCGAGGGGGCTCAACGCAAAAAGGGCTGGGAATCCCTGACATAAAACATCGGGCTTGTAAGTCAATATGCTATTTATTATTAAAACGGTTAGTTCAAACTTACCTCTGCACATTCCAGGATCCAGAGCGTGGGCGGCACGCCGCCGAAGGCCAGCGTGGTGAGCAACGGCATCGCGGAATAAGCCGCGCCGTCTCCATCGCAGCTAACGTTCACCTGTCATCGCTTACTTCTCTCGACTATATTGCAATATTACTCCATGTGAATATCTCACAGCACGAAATGTTCGGGACGACCTGCAAAAATTCATCTCTTGACTGTTGTGTGCCGTTTCCGGCTATGATATATTCACGACGTTTTGTTTGATCTCGAGTCTTGCAACAACTTTTAGTTATTTTCTCTATGAACTTTCATATTTTTAGAATTTCAAATGTATATTTTTTGTTATACATAACGATCTGCAAGAAACTATTTAGTTATTTTATTTTTACGTTTCCCGGAATTATGTACTATTGTCACTCACAAATTAGGTTAAAAGTTTTATATATTTATTTTTCATGCTGAATACATTGCAATCGTTCTGTAGACTTGTTTCTGTTATAGGAGCAGCCCTCATCTGATAAAAAGAAAATTAGTTACAAAGACACATTTAGCCATAAATTATCTAATAAAATATCGCTATATTTATTGGCTATTATATACAATATAATCTAATCTGTTATTTTATAAGTGTAGTAGTAAATAAAGAAATAAAATATCATTAAAATTATGTAGGAACGAATATTGTAACGAAACTGGGGCTGTGAAGCCAAACCAAAACGTTTCCTTGGGAGTCCGAGCCCGCGGGCCGCGCGTGACGTCACGGCGACGTCGCGGGCGGCGGGGCCGTCCCGACGAACGCTAAAGTTGCATCATGCGGCCATGGTGTCTCCTTAGTTTAGCTCTGCAGTAGTAATCGCCGTGTCCCTCGTCTTATTGTAGCTGTAACTGTTAGGTGCGGCGCGGGTCTGTCTCCAGTATTTTCTACGGTTCTTCGGTACTATTCCTGTTTAGTTAGGATACTCACGCGGGGGCTACGGCGATTAGAACGATGTTTGGCCTCGATTTTTAACTGACTATAAGAATAGTTCCCCCGACCCTAAGCTATGAAATGTGTAATTTTAGACTTATGATAGACTACATGAAGCTGGCACGAGTAGCGCTCGACTTAGTTTAAGGTTGAAGGTTGCTTGTTATACCTAGGCTCTATGTAACCTATGTTTAATGCATGTACCACGTAATTGTTTAGTATAGCGTTATATTAATGACATTTAAACAATGTTCTTTCTAGGTGTTTACATATATTAAGTGTAATACAATTGATCGGTACGATATTTATGTATTTTAAAGATAATCATATCTAATTAAGGGTGTATGTATCGTTTAATTTGTGTTGTCGTGAGGATGCGATCCAAGCACCGGTCAATTGTATGTTGAGTAACAACCGATTGTACATTTCATTGTAATGGGTCCGTGATCATACGAAAATGTATCGTAACAAGTATTTTACTTTTACAACTATTCACCTGTAGTTTATGTAATTCTACATACTAAGCATGTTATAATACTAGCGATGTGTTTACTTCTTCGTTTGTATGTTCAAACGATTTTAAATCGAGGCCATCGATCAATTTCTTCATGTTCAAAGTTGCACAAGTAACTAAGCATAAAGAAATTAACTTATTATTGGATAAAGAAAAACGCCAAAAGGGCATTAAGAAGTTTATTTATTTTGTTGTAAGCAACTAATATTTTATATTATTACGTAGGTTGGAGCAAGTCCCAATTGGATTTCGTGCTTTTAGCAACTGTACTGTAAGGATATAACAATAAAAGTTGAATATTATATTTTGTTTTATTTACTTGTTTTATGGATGTGTCATCCATCACAACCAAAAATCAAACTTATCCAGATAAGAAAAATACTGCAGACAAACTATACTGTGCTCTAATTTTTCGACACAAAGCATGGTCTAGTTCCAGTTTTCAATTATAGAACCAAACGGACACTGGCAGATGAGTTAAGATTGTGCAATATATTATTCTACTCTGTGACATCCTTGATTGTGCAAGTTACGAATATCAATGAGCTTGCGACACAGAAAGATTAGTCGCGCTGACTGTCAGCGCGGCCCGTAAGCCATACAAACGTACGCGTTTCTCTATGAAATGGTACAAGACACGTATACCTACAGCATCGTACCGCAGCCTCAACCAATACAATTTGCAAAAAAGTTTATTTACCGTGTGTTTACAGTGGTTTCTGCACTAAGCTCAAGGCTTGTATAGCCATAATTGAAGAACCATAAAAGACAGTGACAAAAAACCGGCCAAGTGCGAGTCGTACTCGCGCACCGAGGGTTCCGTACCGTTTTTTGACGTATAAAAGTAAAAAATCGGGCAGCAATATTTACTATCAACCCTAATTATTTCAGATCAATATTTACTATCAAGCCTAATTATTTCAGATTTTTCACATTGCAAACTTCGGAGATAAAGGGGGGGAAATGCTATTTTTTTAGGGGTTACTATTTATTCGCATAAAATTTAATGTCATAATTTAGCATGGCATACGTTACTTATCATAATGATCGTTACGCATAATATAATTTTGCATAAAATGTTTAGGCATAAGTTTTTATCCATAATGACTATTAGCATAACGTTTAGAAGCATAATTTATTCTAAAGCATAATATAACAAACGCATAACGATACTTAGGCATAATGTTCATCGGCATACAAATAATACCTACGGTCGAATAATTAACTCCTTACGTGTTAAGACAACTAATGCATATTGTTAAATAGTTATTTTTTTGACACAATGATTTGAGACCTGCTGCTATAGCAGCAAATAATGAACATAAAAAGAGGTTTCCGATGATATACAATTTGTTTCAAACAATATGATAAAAAATAAACACGAGAATCATCATCATCATCTACCTACATAGATGAAATTTAAAAAAAATATATTTAAGATTTTTAAAATTGCAGTTTTGAAACTTCATAAACACCCGGGTCATTCAACCTGTAATTCCTCTGTGATTCAACCAACAATCACGGTTGGCGCAATAGCTTAGCGATTGACTACTGCGCGACGTGTCGCAGGTGCGATTCCCACACGGAACAAATATTTATTTTGTTTCGGGTCTAGGTGTTTGTGTAGGTATGTAAGATTGGTGTTTGTAAACTCAATTAACTCTTTGGCCACGATACAGGAGAAATTATTAGTACGTATGGGGCAACGTTTTAAAAAAAAAAAACATCGGTCGATAAAGGTATGTCACCGGACAATTAGTTTTTAACAGGGACCGAAAAGGTCACCCGTATAGGGGTTAACCCGGGTTATTTTTTTTGGGTTAGGTAAAAACCTTGCATAAAGATTAACCCGTATTCTGGGTTAATCAGCGCAATAATAACCGGTTCACGCATAGAGTTCATTTTTGTTCCTTTTTTTCATTTTTGTTCTATTTCATTCGGGTTAATCAGTAATATTAACCGGTAACGGTATCCGTATTAAAGCGTTAACCGGTTACCCTGCATTAAGATTAACCAAAAATATGGGTTAGAGATTTAACCGGTAACCTTTTAACCCGATTAATCGGTCCCTGGTTTTTAATAAATCTAACAAGATTATGCTGATCGTTGACGGCACCGCCGCGGCGGTGACTGCAAATAGTGAAATGAAGGTAGGTAATCTCATGTCGGTAAGTATAATACTTATAGGGACAAAAAAAAATAGTTCCTAGCGCCTTATTGTTTTGAATAACAAACACATGATGTAGGTACTCCTTAACAGTTCATTCAGTGTAGTCTTTTTGTTGATTTTACAGGGCGACGTTATCGCTCAGCGATAAAGCCCTTAAAATAAAGGAATAAAAAAAAAAAAAAAAAAAACAGTTCATTCATGTTATTTGCAAATTTTAATACGGTAGTGTCCTACTATTAAAAAAGTACAAATAAATTATTTTATTTCAAAAAAGGAATAGGCACAACAAAAAAGTAAAAGCAAAAAAAAACATAATAAATATAAATCTCATCTCACCGAGCAGAATGAAACAAATGGTAGTTGTCGTTGTTGTCATGTTTTGCATATTCCCTTGATTTTCACAGGAATATGCTTTGAAATGTTTTAAAAAAGTACCTTCCAAATGTGATTTTTTTTGTCACATATTTTTCATAGCTAAAAAAAGTTCAAGTTGTCCCCTTTCTTGTAGAGGCCCCGATTTACAGCTCCTGTTGCCCTGCCCTGCCTACTAATCAGATCTCTGGAGAAGACGCAGAGTTAAGCACGTTTAAATCTAGAACTAAAAAGGAGTACTCAAGTGCTAGTCTAACCTTCAGTGAACCCAGCACCACGCGCTCGTCGCGTCCGCCTCAGGATTTTTCCACTGCGTGCCACTACACTTTACTGTTCTTAAGTTCAGCAAATATCGCGGCAACATTATTATTATCATTAACACCGCGGGTACTGCGCAATCGTATACTATGCGATAATACTAGATGCAGCGCCGGCGCAGTTCCCAAAAAATATATCCGTAGGAAAAATGTGTTATCACGTTCAGCTATCGCGATCACAGAACATATATACTCTAAAGAGATCGCGATCGACTGTTCGCGACCGTAGCTTCGATTCGACGCACTAACGGCGGCGGCGATCCCCGCTCGGCTGTCACAAATAGAAAATATGCGGGTAGATTTGGTGTTACTTTAGCTAAATATACCCACATTTTAGTCTATTCCAAACAGTTGTTAAACCTGTAGAATAATGCAGAATTAATAAAAAGCAACTAAAATCGAAATACTTGTTTTTTAAAGTACAAGACGAAATATGGTAGATTCAATAACACAAATAAAACTAGATAATTCAAAAATAAAAACAAAGTTTTATTAATAAAAATAGTAGCAATGCGTAACAATATCACCAGTCTTAGCTAAGACCCCGAGGTAATGATCGAGACACTGTGGTTGTTGCTATATTTACATAATAATACTATTAGCGTTCATCTCGTTTAATACTATTCGTAACGTATGGCAGGTGGGTTCACTTGATAAACTCGAGTCCGAGTGCTTGGCTCATGAAGCACAGGATGTCGGTGTGCTCCTCGATCTGAAACAACGCAATACATATTTACATTATAACAGTAGAAAGTACATAAAAACTGTGTAAAAGTTCACTTTTTTGTTCTGAGTGCCAAGCGAATATGATTGGACATTGCACCGGCCTCCTTCCTAGATCTCTGTTATCTTGCTTGCTACAGTGGCGGATCCAGGAATAACATTATGATGATGAATAATCGAGGACTACATATGAGATCTCATAAAATATTATGATTCTCTAAAATATTCAGGAGAATCAAACCGTAACCCCCTTGGATCTGCCACTGTCTTGGCATAATAAATGAAAATTATCCAGGCACTATGGCTGTATTCAGCAAATAGAACTACTAGGCGATTCTGGGACGCAGTTCCCGTATACTGTGACAAGTTGAAAAGACTCAGTATATTTTTATCCAGAACAAAGTTAACACTTCCATCTGTCGCATTTGAAAAATCCGTCTCATTCAGGTTGAAAGTTGAAATCAATTGTGTCTGTCAAGTGCGACAGACGCACGATTATAGTAGCGACTACGGTACTAACAATTTTGGCGGTGGGCTTCCCGCTGCCGTGCCCGGCCTTGGTGTCGACGCGCGCCAGCAGGGGGCGCCGCTGCCGCGAGCCGCGCGCGGCGCGCTGCAGCGCGGCGATGAACTTCAGCGAGTGCAGCGGCACCACGCGGTCGTCGTGGTCCGCCGTCAGCACTAACGTCGCCGGGTACTGCGTGCCTGCGGACCAACATACCGTTAATATCACTATTCATAGGGAGACATGCCTCATACTGTTATTATGTTGTGTTGATTTCATAGTCACGCTTACACGGGGCACGGGTTAGATGTGTACCGTTTCATAGTGAAACGCGGCTCGTAAGCGTACGATTGGCTTACGAGCCGCGCAGGCCACCCGCGCTTACGGTCAGCACGACTTTTAAATCACCCTAAAAAGACTGTCTGAAAGAAATTGACGCTGTCGTAGATTGCAAACAAACATATCGTTACCAAGTCGGTACATTGTTTTTAAATAGGTATAGATAGCGGAGTGAATTATGATCACAAATCGCGCATGTACATTTTTGGCCCAATAGACAATAGACAGTTGACAATACGTAATAAAGAATGGTCCAATTAGACGACGAGCATTGACTGACGAACCAATCGCGTGCAGTCTCGGCGCCCCCCGTCTTCTTCATTCCGCCAAAGAGACCGAAAAATCAGCTAATGCGCAGGTGACGTTTGTGGTCAAGACTGGTGCCGCTAGTTACGCCTATTACCAGAAACAAAGCATACAATAAAAAATTACAAGTATTGAAGAATAAAAATAGTTACAATTATTGGGCGTCTGAATATTGTGCAGCGGCGAGTATTTGAGCAGGTATTCGAACTGTGTCTTGTTGTCGGAGCTGCCGTAGTCCGACACCCACGCGTGACCGATCGTGAACTTCTGGAACCTCAGCATGTCCAGTACTCTGCAATCAACAACTTTAGGTAAATATGGTGGATAAACGACATTTGTTTTTAGGCCAATAGAGTTAACACAGAGTGAGTGAAATATCGATCACATGGTAAAAGGCGCACTTCACTATTTCTCAGATAAATTGGCCACTGAGCAGACAGCCAACACTTTTTCTGGTCAGCAATGATGTTTGGTGCGACCTATGAAACAGTAGTTGACGGCGATAGATATAGTTGACACTAAGTTCAGCAGTAAGTTACGTCATCTATATCTCTTAATCTTACTTTATTACTATTATAAATGCGAAAGTTTGGATGGATGGATGTTTGTGACTCAATCACGCCAGAACGGCTGAACGGATTTGGATAAAATTTTGCACAGAGATAGATTATAGTCTGGAATAGCACATAGGCTACTTTTTATCCCGGAAAAGTACGGTTATATAGATTTGGACACACACATTAAAATTTCCACGCGAACGATATCGCGGGCAATAGCTAATCTCTCATAATAATTGTAAGTAGAACCGTGTCGTGACTCACCCGACCTGCACGATGGCGGCGCCGTAGAGGTCGGGCCGCTGGTTGATGCAGGCGGCCACCAGCAGGCCGCCGTTGGAGCCGCCCTGGATGGTCACCAGTGACGGGCTCGTGTACTTCTCCTTGATCAGGTACTCGGCCGCGGCCTGGAAGTCGTCGAACACGTTCTGTTTGTTCAGCAGCCGGCCTGCGTTGTGCCATCTCTCGCCGTACTCTCTGAATAAAAAGTTGAGTTTTATTACAATCTTTTAGGATAATTTGATCTCTATATGATCAATTTTCGTTGATTTTGAAGCCGAAACGGGGCCCTTATACTTATCATTATGAACATGCAATTACTACTACTAGAAACTCACACTGAAATCGTAAAAAAAAAACAAAATATTCTCTACATTTTGCTGCGCGACCTTGATTTTTTCAAATAAATCTGCTGACATTTCTTTGCCATTCAGGGTTAGTCCCATAGTTGTTCATGATGATTATTGTAATGGCTCCTCTTTCGGCTCCAAAACTCACCGTGCATAAACATCTTTCTAATCACTATAAAAACATATACGGCCTTACCACAAAAAAGGTCTATCTTTTTTGTGGTAAGGCCGTATATGTTTTTATACGTTAAACGCGAATGCTACCAAAAATAATACACACTTGTTTTAGACAAGTTACTGTTAAAACAATTGCCTATTATTTTTGGTAGCATTCGTGTTGAACGTGTGTTGAACAGATGTTTATTTTTTTTTGGCACGGTCGATAATGAGCTAACTAACGACTGTTTGTCACATAGACAGTCGTTGATTAGTACGAGACATGGAGCAAGGGATTTCTTACGCGCGGTGGACATGGCTATTGAGAATTAGGGACACCGCGAACAGGTATGAAAGAAATTATTTACAAACGGTTTGTTGCGGACAATAATGTTCCCAATGTGATGTCTTACCCTCCCCCGCGTATGTTGGGTATGGCGACGACTCCGTTGAAGTGCTGCATGAAGACAAGCCGCGTGACGCTGAAGCTGGGCTGGATGTTGATGTTGAACCCGCCGTAGCCGTAGATCAGCGCGGGGTTCGACCCGTCGCGCGCGAGACCCTGGGGGGAATGAAATGTACGCTATAAATATGGTACAGTACGAAAATTAATCGTTAAAAAAGTTCCGAAATCAACGAGTTCATCCGCGATTTTTAAAGGAAAAGATATCGCTTCGTAATTTTGACCTCAAATGTTGACTAATATCTGTTTCTAATAATGTATCCATCTGTCGTTTTCTTCATTTCACTTCTTGGTTATGGGGGATATGCCTTGTGTAACATTATTCAATTCACAATTTTGCCAATATCACGTGTAAAAAATATCAAATCGAAACGTAGTGTGATGTAAAAGAGGATAAAACAAAATTAAATATAAAAATAATTACCTTCTTAGAAACTATAAACATAGGAACTTTAGTGCCATCTCTGCTGGTGTAGAATATTTGTTTAGCTTCGTACTGCGACGCGTCGAACTCTTTCACTTTCACCTCTCTGAACACCTGGAATACAATAACATCACTATTAAAGTCATACTAAGCTAAAATTACAGAACTACACAATGGTCGGATTCTGTTGTTTGCAAATTGAACTAATTTAAATCGCAAAAAAAAAATCTGCCGCTCCATACATTTTGTTGAGCTAAGTGAATATAAATGTATGGAACAGCAGTTTTTTTTCCCGATTTCAGAGTTGGTCCCATAGTAAAAGTTGTTCATAATGATGAGTATAATGACCCCTTTTGGGGACCAATAGGGTTTTTGTTACATGCTGTATTATGGCAAACTAAAGGAAAATGTTGATTTATGCTCAATACGAATTTTCAATATGTCGCAAAGACATTCCTATCGTTAGTTTGATCGCATTGTACATAGGGAAATAAATTCTTCTCACGGTAGGCTCGTAGGGTTGGTTGGTGAAGTCGACGTGGTAGATGACGCCGGGCGACAGGAAGGACATGAAGTGGTAGAAGATCTCGGACTGCTCCTTCTTGCCCGCGAAGCCGACCACGGAGCCCACGTCCAGCGGGAACGTCTGCAGCAGCTGCCCCGACGCCAGCGAGTGCAGCTGTAGGACGCTCTGGAAAGTTGCAGGAAAACTGTTAATATTACTATCCGCTCTGTGTCAGTTCAGGGTGCGTTTACAAAATAGATCGCACCACTATATTGACACGGCTCAAACGAACAAACACGCAATTATTGTTGCGGGAATAATGAGTAAGTAGACTAATTTGCGAGCTACAGGGTCCACTCACAATGTGTACTGACATTTCATTAGATTTTTTTGTACAATAAATCAAGACAAGTAAAATAAACCTTAATGCCACCCAATAAGGTTTATGCGTATTAACAAAGCGCACTGCGCATGTCAAAGCGCAGCTTTCATACCATATAATATGGGTTCTAATAATGTGACGTCGTTTGTAAGTTAGTGTTTTCTATTGTAGTATTTATTTTATATCAGAATAATATATTGTAGATAAGTACCTACATCTGACGAGAGTAAGTTAACAATTATTTTGAAACTAGGTCAAGTTTTTAAATAAATAGTATTCATATTAAAAACATAATATCCAATGATTAATATAATAATTTGAAATAGCCCAGAATGAACAACATTAATCAAAAAACAATATGGAATGCAATAACGTGCGAGTGAGAGGGAATACGAAGTGCCGCCATTTTAGATTCACTTCTTTACTGGCGCGGGTTATACGAGTGTCACGGAAAGATTCTAGCATTCAATTTGAAAGTAGAGGTAACTGCATCAGCCAGTAAGTTGTACCTGCATTTGCCTCCTGCCACTATCGGCTGACTATGTTGAATAGTACCATGTGTAATCATTTTAATCCTTACTAATATTATAAATGTGAAAGTAACTCTGTCTGTCTGTCTGTGTGTTACTCAATCACGCCTAAACTACTGAACCGATTCAAATGAAATTTGGTACAGAGATAGTCTAGAGCCTAGAGAGAAAGGACATAGGCTACTTTTTAATGCGAAAAAAGGCTGTAAAGGGTTGAAATAGGGGATGAAAGTTTGTATGAAAATTACGTAATTTTGAAAGCTAGAAGCTTGAAACTTATTTTTGAGGTTTGGGGTGTAGGGTAGGTGCAGTGGCGTGCAGTGCATACAGGCAAGTAGGTAGTGCCTACCTCATATAATTCAATATAACTATTTTAACTGTTACTACATAAATAAAATATATCAATCATGACTAATTATTGATATATAATGATGTATACTGATGTATACTGATGTAGTAATAGTTAAAATGGTTTTATTGAACCTTAAGAGATAGTCACTGCCTACTTGCCTATATGCAATGCACGCGCCTGGGTAGGTGTAGGGTAGGTGTAGGGTTGGTGTAGGGTAGGTGTAGGGTAGGTGTAGGGTTGGTGTAGGGTAGGTGTAGGGTAGGTGTAGGGTAGGTGTAGGATAGGTGTACTAAACTTTACCCGTGCGAAGCCCGGGCGGGTCAGCTAGTAAAATATAAATGAACGTACCTTTACATCTCTGATGTAGTGAATGACCAGTTTATCGTTGTCCACAGCTGATGCCCAGTCCAACACGTCGCTAGGATGTTCCTGTAGTAAACACAAGACGTATTAGTTAAATATAATCTTATTACACGGCATATAAGGTTCAATTTGCACTGTTTACTCAACGGTCACCAAAAACACAGTATTCAAGCTAAATATGATCTTATTCTCGCAAGCATAAGGTTTAATTTCTAATATTTACTTACAGGTATAAGAGTTTGCCAGTTTTCCTCAGCCGGGTTGTGCAGGTCGATCTTGATGAGTCTGTAGTTTGGCGCGTTCTTGTTTGTACGGAATATGCCCACGGAGCCTTCGTTTGTAACGTACTGAAAATTGGAAAAGGATAATAAATTTTAAACTTCAATATTCTTTTGGCGACAGGGAACCTTTCATTGGTGATATTATATGTATATTTTTGTTGCACTACTGATGGATCTATTTCTTTGAAGGATTCGACTTCAAGGCATAATTTAATCCTACTTCCTACTAATATTATAAACGTGAAAGTTTGTGAGGATTTAAAGATGTATGGATAGATGGATAGATGTATGGATGGATGGATAGATGTATGGATGGATGGATAGATGTATGGATGGATGTATGGATGTTTGTTACTCTTTCACGCAAAAACTACTGAACGGATTTTGATGAAACTTTACAGTAATATAGCTTATACATCAGAATAACACATAGGCTACTTTTTATCCCAAAAACGCGGGCGAAGCCGCGGGCGAAAGCTAGTCCTTTTATAAAGAGTCTAAGTATGGTGTGTGTGTTGGATAAGCAAATTATTTATTAGTACTGTACTGGCGTACCTCTAGTTAAAAACGATATATTCATCGTCTTGCAATTCTTATCTTTGAAATTGTCTATCGCAACTTCGCAACAATAGCTGAGATCTGATAATGCGGCCACAAATTATCCTTTTTTTTTAATGACACCTAATCAAGTGTTACCTCGTAGTCGGCCTCGAACTTGTGCACGATCTGCGTGAGGTGCAGCTTGCCGCTGATGTCGGGCTGCTTGGCGAGGTCGGCGTAGAACAGCAGGTTGTCGCGGCAGTCCTTCACGGGCGACACGATCAGGTACTTGCCACAGTCCGTCACTTCCGCGCCGCTGGAACAAGGGATCGGTACATAGTATGTGGTCAGCTGGCGGTGTCAGCGTGACTGTGGAACCAGCCCAGTGGCGTTCCTACAGGGCAAGCCCGAGGGTATATCTCAAAATTTTTCATGAATGTAAGTGAGTAGCGTACAATAAAAAAATACAATCATGAAAAATTACGCGAAATACCCTCGGGCTTGCCCTGTAGGCACGCCACTGAAGCAGCCTAAATGTTCCGTTCATAATGGTAACGGTGTTGCCCTTGGCGTGCCTAGAGGGCAATCCCGACGCATTTTTTTCATATTTTTAAGAATGTTAAATGAAAAGATGCATTTTCGAAAAATGTAATTCATTAATGTTCTATATAATAATTATTAATTTAACAGGTAAATATTAAAAAAACACATTTCTACTGTGTTGCTGCTTACTGTGCTACTACATTAACTAAGTTAAATTCATGAAAAATTAACATAAATACTCTCTAAAACCAAAAAACTGGGTTGAGCTTGCCCTCTAGGCACGCCACTGGGTGTTATGGTGTGGCCTGTGGCATGACTGACCGCATGAGTCTTGCAATATCGTGCAGCTTTGAAGCATGCTGCACGGTAACAATGCTAAGCGTTGCCACGGTGTAAAACCAGCTTTATTTTATTACTCATATAATTTTAATATAAATAGAATCCGACATCAAAACAACTGTGACTTTATTTTGGTTATTAAACTATGTATGATCTATCATCTAATGGACCTAGTTAAGCAGAAATATGTATGCTATTTGTTGTTAAAATTGCGGTTTGAGTCCCTTCTGTTTAACTAGAACTAATTTCCATTCTACATAGGATTCCATGCCTGCTTATGCCTATTTTACATTAAATAAAAATTCTAAACTTGTACGATAACCTTCTTTGAAACAATATTAAGCAAAATAAAACTACAAAATAACATTGTGTGAATTAAACGATTATGTATGCAAATTGCCATGCGTTAAGTTTGTTCAAAGTGTGTCAAAAAGCAATGACTTAGTTATAATACAATAATACGATAGTTTCATACTACATTACACTAGAAAAATAACGTAAAAATATATGTAAAAATAATGTTACGCGCGTCTTTCTTCACCAAACATTTGAGTGTGAGTGTCGCTGTAGATAAATAAAAAAATATTCATTACACTTTGAACAAACATTACTAAAAATAAAAAGGAGTCTACGAATAAATAACATAGTCGATTCCTGAGGCAACTGCGCGGTGCGGGAGGGTTGACAGTTATGTCACGCTGCACAATAGCCAATAAAAAGATTAAAAAGTGCCTGTCACATCCCCCCCCCTCTCGCACCGCGCAGTTACCTCCGGAACCAATTCTTCATCAGTTAAGCGGTAGGACTGTAAAAATCTGATCTTACCATCAAGAAACATGGAAAGACCAAAAAGATCACATCATCCTTTTGCGATAGTGAGAGCAATGCAATTTTTTGTGTTACCAGAGCCACTAATACGAAAGACAAAACTTCAGCTTTGTCTTTCTCTACGTTAAATCTTATGCCGCTTTACATTATCCAATTTCCCTAAGCTGCCGCGGCACAGCGAATTCTCATTTTAAAGGGTCGTCAACGCACATGTGACACTCGGTGTTGCAACCGCTTACCATCATGCCGGCGCCTCACATTGGTTATATTGGCTCCAAGTTATAGTCTTGTGTAGATCGGTCTTGGACTCTTACTGTAGAGTCCAACACCGATCTACACATTGGTGTGTTGGAACCAAGACTATAACTTGGAGCCAATATAACCAATGTGAGGCGCCAGCATCAGGCGGGCCGTACGCCAGGTTGCCACCGTCGTCGTATGAAAAAAAAAATTGTGGCCGAATACTCAAACGCCATTTTAATATTTAAATCCCACTCAAGTTGAAGGCCTGTTAAATTCCAAATTAGCGAAAACACGAGAGTTGAGTACAGATCGAATTTCAAATAGCTTTCAATATTCGCGGCTTAATCTTAGAAGGTCATGAAATAACAATGAAGTAACAAGTGTGTACTCACATCCTCCACAGAGGCTCTTCGGGGAACTCTACGACGATGACGTCATCAGCCTGTGGCGTGTTCAGTCGGTGGTAACATAGCTTCTGGTCGCGATTCACTTCAGTCTCCGAGCCGTCGGTCTTGCCTGCTTGGTCTGGGTATCGCTGTGGAAACAACCTTTAGTTAGATCTATCATTCTAGTCTTTTTAGGATATTGAGACAGAGTTTCAGTATGTATTCGATAAGTACCTAACAACATCATACGCGAAGCGATTTTTTGAGAATCTGTGGAACCCAAATTGAGTTGAGGCAAGCGATAAATTTACGATTCGGAGTAAATAGTATTTGTTGTAGAGGTCTTCTTATGAATAATAACACTGGTTTACTTCCAAACACGCCTTTATTCTCGCTCCGGATCTAACCTAATAATCTCTCCCTCTTTGACAGCTATAGAGGTGTCCCTCAAACAACTATAAAGATAGAGATGTTCCACACTATAAATCCTACAATCCCTTCCTTTCTTTATAAACAAAATAGCAATTAACAAGCATAATGACTAGCCTTAAACAAAAACAAATTAAGTACGCAATCAACACATCAGTCGCCCACTAAACCAAATGGTGCCTTACATAAGTACACATTCAATAATCAACACCTCAAGCACTAATACAACTAGCCTCAAACAAGTATGCATGAAGTAGTCAACACATCAAGCATTAATATAATTTATCTTTAAACATGTAAATTGAGTAATCAACATAATTCAGTCATTAATACAGTTTAATATTAGGCTTAACACAAAGTCTTTATATTTGGCAGGAGCCCTACATTCTCTTGAAGGTCTGTCTGTCTTAGTCCCAATATTAGCATCTGTCAAGTCCAGACTTTCCTTATCTTTGCTTTTCTCCCTCTGCCCTTTATCACTCTCATGGCTGTCTCTTAAATCTGTTTTCTCTTTTTCACATACCCCAGTTTGTTCACTGCTTTGCATGCTAAATCTACTCATATCTCTTCTCTTGATAGGTTGAAAATAGGTAGAATTTCTTCTCAGTATTTTTCCATCTGGTGATTGAGTTGCCATTGAATTTCCTGTTTTCCATATTACTGTATGCTCTGTAGGTGAGAAGTCTGTACTCAGTTTATTCTGCTTCATCTGTTTTACTAATACTTTATCTCCTGGTTTGATATCTGTAACTTTGCTGTGTCTTCTCTTGTCTGCATACTGCTTCTGTATGCCCTTCTGGTATCTGTCTCTATCTCTGATTTCCTCATCTTCATAATTAGTTTTTTTTAGTTTTGTTAGTTCTGGTATCTTTGTCTTTATAAGTCTGCCTCTAAACAGTTCTCCTGCCGGCCTAGCATGACCACGATAGAAACGGGTTTTGTCTACATAGAAATAGACAAAGTGACAGATTGTAGAAACATTTCTACGTTTTATGAATGAAATCTGTCACTTTGTCTATTTCTATGTAGACAAAACCCGTTTCTATCGTGGTCATGCTAGGCCGGCTGGTGGTACTCCAGTAGTACTGTGGGGTGTTGTGCGGTAAGCAGATAGATATGTAAGTAGTTCTTCTTTCCAATCCTGTTTCATTGCCTGTGCAATCCTTAATCTTCTTAAAACATTACGGTTCTGTCGTTCAACTTCTCCGTTGGCCTGTGGCCATAGGGGTGTGCTATGCTTAAGCTTGATGCCATACGACTTCAGGAATTGCACAAAACGATGATCAATAAATGCTGGTCCATTATCACAGATTATATTATCCATGATACCCTCTCTAGCTATAATTTTGTTCAGGATATTTATTGTGTTTTCAGCTGTTGGATGTTTTACAATTTCTACTTCATAGAATCTGCTGTTATAATCCACAATAAATAACAGGTAATGTCCTGATGGTAATGGTCCAAGATAATCAATTGCCACTTGTTCCCACACTTTACTTGGAAGCTCAGTTGATACCAAAGGCTCAGGTGGTACAGCCTTCCTAACCAACCTACATCCATCACAGGTGTCTGTCCAATACTCAATATCTTTATCCATGGTCCGCCACCAAACCTTTGACCTTAATTTACTCTTCATCCCATTTGCAGAGATGTGCCCCTCATGTCCTATTTCTAGTATTTTGGCAGTCAGTTCCTTGGGTACTATGATTCTGGGCCCTCTTAAAAGAATTTCTTCCACAACACATAACTCTGTCTTTATAAGTTCATATTTCCTCAATTCCTTTGGCCATATGTCTTTTTCTATTGATTTCTTCACCTCTGTTAACTCTTCGTCTATTAAAGTAGCTTCTCTCACTTCGTCCACTGTCACTGCAGGTGTAGTTATTTCAATCAGGCCTAAAAGAGAATTTTCCTCTGTTTTATCTTCAGATGATTCTGGCTTCCTGCTGGTGTTTAATAGTCTTGATAACGGATCTGCAATGTTGTTTTTACCCGGCTTATAGATAACTTTAAAGGTATATGGTTGCAATCTTAACACCCATCTTTGTATCCTAGCGCTTGGCCTTGACCTTGCAGAATAAATTATCTCCAATGGTTTATGGTCAGATATTATTTTAAATTCTTTACCCAATAAATACATATAGAGATTCTCACAAGCCCATATAATAGACAGAGCTTCTTTTTCTGTCTGAGAATATCTCTGTTCAGTTGGTGTGAGAGCTCTACTAATATATTTGATTGGCACTGGTTGTTTCTCATTGTTAATATTTTGGTGTTGGATCAATACTCCTGCAATGCCTACAGGACTAGCATCGGTTACTAATGTAGTACTTGCATCCTTGTCATAGTAGCCCAATGCAGGTGCCTTTGCAATAATACCCTTCAGCTGCTGGAATGCCTGCTGGTGCTTGTCCTGCCATGTAAACTCTGTGTCTTTCTTTGTCAGGTCCCTCAGTGCCTCAGTGATGGTGCTAAAATTAGGTATAAACCTTGCTGAAAAATTCACCAGCCCTAGAAAGCTTTTTACTTCTGCTTTACTTTCAGGAGCCCTAAATTCTTGGATAACTTGTTGACTGGTCAGTGTGGGTTCAATACCCTTAGCTGATAAATGGTGTCCTAGAAATGTGATCTCTGGCACTCCAAATACACACTTGTTTTCATTCAGGGTGATGCCATTTTCTTGCAGCCTCTCAAGGACCATTTTTAGCCTGATATCATGCTCTTCACGTGTTTTACCTCCGATTCTGATATCATCCTGGCTGTTTGCCACACCTTCGATGCCTTGCAGCAGTTGGGAGACAATTCGTTGAAACATTTCACTTGCGCATCGAATACCAAAGAACAATCTTTTGTATCTGAAGAGTCCCACACTACAACTGAACACTGTAATGTTCCTGGAGTCCTCGGAGAGTAAGATCTGATGGTACCCCCACTTAATGTCAATTTTAGAAAAGTACTGACAGCCATTGAGGTCATCCAATAGTTCTTCAAATGTAGGAAGTGGTACCCTTTCACGCAACACAGCTTCATTTGCCATCCTCATGTCGACTACTAGTCGGTGCTGCCCCTTCTCCTTCTTCTGAACGATGTGTGAAGGTGAGACACAGGGTGTCGGTCCTGTCACAGATTCAATAATATCGTTGTCAAGTAGTTCCTTAATTAAATCTTTTTCTATCTGTCTCACATTAAATGGTTGCCTTCTGACAGGTTGAGCAACAAGTGGTACTTTAGGGTTAATGGGTATTTTAAGTTCAAAATTTTTCAACTTGCCCACTCCTGTGAATATATTGGGATACATTGCAGTTATTTTGTCCTTGGTTAGATAACTGTTGTTGGGCTCTGTATATGCTGTCATAACCGTGGCTTCAGGCCCTACTCGCAATAGTCCTAACTGAATAGAAGTATCTCGGCTTAACAGTGCTGGTCCTTTGCCATCATACACTAACACAGAAGCTGTTACATTTATTTTTGTGTCTGGTGAATACAATTTTGTTTTAAAAATTCCTAATTTAAGAATTTCCTTGCCACCGTAGGCACAATATCTTTGAGACTTACTGTTTACTAAATCACATTGTAAACCACACCTTAACAATTCTTTAAAAAGCTTTTTGTCAATTATATTGATCATCGCACCAGAGTCTATAATAAACTTATGATTTTGTCCACAAATCCTAATGTTACATTTATTATCTGCAGCACACATCACTGGAAATACAGATTGCACATAACCTTCTTCATCACATTCACATTCATTGTCTGATTCACTTTCACTGTTTGATTCTTCTTCTACTACATATTTTACATATCTTTTCTTGTTTTTCTTTTCATTCTTCCTTGGTTCCTGTGTCTTGCATTGTTTCTTAAAATGACCTTTCAGCCCACACTTCTCACATTTTTTGTCCATAGCGGGGCATGATGAATCTTTAGCAAAATGCCCTGTATATCCACATCTAAAGCATTTTTGATTTCCCATTTTCGGTTTCACTAAACTTACTTCCTTCTGTTCCAGCGCTTGAGACTGAGTCTCAGCAGGTTTGCATGTCACATTAGACATTTGTTTTTCCATTTCCAATATTCTTGCTACTTCTAGCAATTTATCTAGCGCTAACTCTTTCTTTAAAAACTTTCTTTTTAGCTCCCTGTTGTTACATTTTTCAATAATTTGATCACAAATTGCTTCTTCCTTGTTGGCAAACTTGCAATATTTTGCCTTTCTACGCAGACGCACGCAAAAACTGTCAATTGTCTCTCCCTCCTCCATATTCAGGCTTCGAAATATCTGCCTCTCATAATTTAGGTTAACTTTAGGTGCAAAATATCGGTTCAATTTGGCAACCGCTTTTTCAAAATCGTCTTTTCCGACATCTTCCTCACGGTCTTCTAAGCTCTCAAATATCTCCTGAACTTCTGGACCAGCCTGATGTAAAAGTCGTGCCACCTTTTGTTTTGTCGACAGTCCGATCTGTCCCTCCAAATAATAGTTAAAATTTCGCATCCATGACAGCCATCTTTCGTTCACGGAATCTGGTTCCAGGTAAGGCTCGAATTTAGGCCCCGCAGCGCCAACCGCATACTCGGCCACTGCCATCGCCATGTCTCCGTGGTTTTTTGTTTTTTTTTTTTTACTTGTCGCCAATAAATCTGTAGAGGTCTTCTTATGAATAATAACACTGGTTTACTTCCAAACACGCCTTTATTCTCGCTCCGGATCTAACCTAATAATCTCTCCCTCTTTGACAGCTATAGAGGTGTACCTCAAACAACTATAAAGATAGAGATGTTCCACACTATAAATCCTACATTTGTGTTATTAAAATGTTATTTATTTCAAAGTTGTGTAGCTATAAGTATAAAATTTTCCACAATTATTCTTTTCCCAAATAATCTTCTATTTAAACCACTTAATTCCTTGAAGCCGTATAAAATATATATAATTAGAATTCGAACAAACACAGACGAAACAAATGCATGAATGGCTTCTTCCTCAATTTTTTGCCTACAATACTAGGAAAAAATTATCCAAATTATTAATCGCATCACGTCGACAACCGCATTGACGTACACAAACACTTGCGTATGTAAAGTGATTCTAATGAACGTGATCATGATTATCAAGGTAAGGAAACAGGAACATACAGACGTTTTCCTAGCGAAAAACCGACACTCACCGAATAAAATAACCCTTTATTGTCCTTGGTCCACGACATTGATGCGAACTTTACTTTTTCTAAAACTTCTGGGTAATCTTCACCTGAAATGTACAATTATATTATTAACTAGCACTTTTCCCGTGACTTCGTCCGCGTGACCCACAGGAACTGTGCAGGGACCGAAAAGGTTACCCGTATAGGGGTTAACCCGGGTTATTTTTTTGGGTTAGGTGAAAAACCTAGCATAAAGGTTAACCCGTATTCTGGGTTAATCAGCGTAATAATAACCGGTTTACGCATAGAGTTAATTTTTGTTCCTTTTTTTTCATTTTTGTTATATTTCATTCGGGTTAATCAGTAATATTAACCGGTAACAGTATCCGTATTAAAGGGTTAACCGGTTACCCTGCATTAAGATTAACCAAAAGTATGGGTTAGAGATTTAACCGGTAACCTTTTAACCCGATTAATTGGTCCCTGGAACTGTGCATTTTTTCCGTATAGAAAGTAGCTTATAGCGCTCATGAATAATGCAGCTTCCTATTAGTAAAATAATTTTCAGAACCGGATCAACGGCACTTTCATACATACTTTCATGAAAAACCCTGAAATACGTGTTTATTTAAAAATAAAAGTCTGAATACTAATTCCCATGACTCTAACTTCAAAATTAACGGTACTTCCATACATCTTACATCCCCCTGTACACCCCTTTAGGGGTAGTATTTTCAAAAATCCTTTCTTAGCGGATGTCTACGTCATAAAAGAAACCCACTGTCATCCGCCTAGCCTTTTCCCAAACTAGATTGGGGTCGGCTTCCAGTCTAACTGGTTGCGGCTGAATATCAGTATTTTACGTGGAGCGACTGCCATCTGACCTCCACAACCCAATTATTGGGTAATACCGGTATTCGAATGTTAGACCGGTTGTCAGACTTTCGGGCTCCTGATTACCCGTAACGATTGTCAAAGACATTCTTATGACAACCGGGACCGACTGCTTAACGTGCTCTCCGAGGCACGGAGGGGTCTCGATGTGTAAAGAACGGTCACCCATCTAAGGCCTGACCGCGGCAAGCGCAGCTTAACCTCGCAGATCGATCGATCAGCGCGGCTGTCATTTAGCCACGAGCCCCTCTGAAACTGACAACTGAAAAGAAACCCACTGTAAAAATTTCAAATCTCTATGTTCAGCAGTTTGGGCTCTGCGATGATGAATCAGTCAGTCAGTCAGTCAGGACAAGCACTTTTATATATATAGATTATTAAAGTACACAATAATAATGATAAAATCTTAAGAGCCAACTTATTAATTTTATTTTTAAGTTTTACCGCCGTTGTTCGGCTCCATAGCGTGATGTTAGAGCCTATACCATTCCTCATGAATCTGGCTATCATATACAAAAATATTTTTTCGAATCCGACTGGTAGTTCCAGAGATTAGCGCGTTCAAACAAACAAACTCTTCAGCTTTATAATATTAGTATAGACTATTAATTTCAAGCGAATATTGAATTGAAGTTATATCTTCTAAAACATACAAAGGATGTGTTAT
The DNA here is from genome assembly GCA_948465475.1 of Thalpophila matura. Taxonomy (NCBI): domain Eukaryota; kingdom Metazoa; phylum Arthropoda; class Insecta; order Lepidoptera; family Noctuidae; genus Thalpophila; species Thalpophila matura. The sequence continues at coordinate 5,556,151 of OX419177.1, read as the reverse complement.
ATCTTTATTTAGATTATTATCAGCATCGTGTAGAGGATGACTTTGATACTGTTTTTAAATTCCATTCATGCAACAGGAAAAACATAATATATTATCAATGAAATCAATTTAAATCCTCAAAGAAATTATTCTTTGAGGATTTAAATCTTATGAACGAATGATAAGGAAAAAGTCTTTTATTGCTGTCTTGTAAGCTTTGTCATTGACCTTTTTTAATTTCCGTAATATAAGACGACTCAGATTCAAGAGTCATACACTTCTACTCATATTGAACGATGCATAAATAACGCTAGGTTAGGCAGGCATGGCCGTCTCCCAAAAAAAAATGGGAAGTAAGTTTAAAGTATTTTTTTTTTAATATTTGGTCAGCAAGAAAAATCTGCTAAAAAGTTATTTTGACATGACATCACTTTTAAGGCTACTAAATATTACGTTATTTGCTGATCAATTATGTTACTTTTGCCGACCACTAGAAGCAGCTCAATTCACTTTGTTTGCTGACAAAAAACATTTTGGAGCTGACCAAGACCTCTTTAATTAACATGTCTTTTTACCTGTGGCTACATCTTTCAGATGTATTGTGATCCAATCGGAGCCGCTGGCGGACAGTCCGTACGCGAAGGTGTTGCCATCCTCCGTGAACCGACTGCCCGACAGCGCGATGGTGCCGTCTTCAGACAACGTGTTGGGGTCCAGGAACACGCGGGGCTCGCCGTCCAGACTGTCTTGTACGTATAGCACACTGGGGGAAGACAAGGACATTTACACCTGTATTCACCTATTTGTTTTACATTAAGGTTCATATTCGTATGAACTGCTTGTTTATGTTAGCTGTTATGAATGTGTACCTTCTTCTTATACGTGTAATATGCATATTCGTGTGAGTTTTCTACACTGTGCATTCGAGACCTCGTTCGACCTCGACCTTTAACCAAATTACTACGAGGACTCATTTGAGTAGAACAGAAAGATTATATATTATTTCTTTTTAATGAAGTTTTCCTTGTATTTAAGTTTGTAATAAATCATATTTCTTAAAAAAATATTCCTTAGAATTTTCAGTAGTCATAAAATATTAAAATAAAACTCATATAAACTTACTTCTGATTCTGTAGGCCAGTATTTTTGAAGAAGAAGTATCTATTCCCCCTTTTGAAGGGGCACGAGTATTTGGGATAGTTCCAGAGCTCTGTGAGTCTCTGGTTGATGTCGCCCTTGACGGGGCACGCGTCCAGGTACGGTCGCGTTATTCTGTTCTCTGCGTCTATGAACTCTTTGGTTTCGTTTGAGTCAGGGTCTTCTAGCCAGCGGTACGGGTCTGCGATCTGTCGGTAAAAAGGCAGGTTAAAAATGAGTAAATTTAAATAAATAAATTGAAGGCGTGCTATACACATAAGCGGGCACATTCGGTTCGGCGTTATGGCATAATCGGTTAGCAAGAAATGTTTAGTAAATAATACCGAACTGAATATGTCGACCCCTATTATGTGTATAGCATGCCTAAGTAACAATTAAATCTAAATTATAGTAAAACATTTTTTTTTCTTTAAAATAGTGTTACCCACACTAGGAATTTCTCTTATATCATGGGTGCATTTACAAACACAAACACCTAGACCCGAACCAAATATAAGCTCCGTGCGGAAATCGAACCCTCAACACATTGCACTACTGAATTAAATAGTACTTAATTTAATTAGTTTCATTAATTAAGAAAACATCTTATTGATTGTCGAAATTAAAGATTATCTCAAATGATACTGTAGTATCATAGGTCTTACCTAAATAAGGTAATTCTAATTTTATATGCGTTTAGTTTCAAGTTTGCTGTATAATGTTCATAATTTATGACTGGTACAAACATGTCAGTGCAGTTTGGTTAGGTGTTCCAATCAACAAGCCTAGCTGCATATCTAAAAAAATTACCTGCACGTGATCCTTATGAAATATACTTATACCGATACCGATATCATGAAACCTTTGAATACATGTGCAAGAAATAATAATTTTACCTTGTATAAGTACAAGAGAGTTATATTATACCTGTTTCGTTATAGGATATTGGCGTCTAGTAAGCCTTGTTATTTCACGATTAATGCAAAACTATATCTATTTACCATTTCCATGTAAATTAAACACCATGACACAATAACTTTTATAGTTATTTCTCCGTTATTTGTCTAATGTTAAAATGAATGGAGTATCTTACTTCTTACTAATATTATAAATGTGAAAGTTTGTGAGGATGGATGTATGTATGTATGGATGTATGGATGTTTCGGATTTTGATGAAACTTTACAGTAATATAGCTTATACATCAGAATAACACATAAATAAACATACGCACGAGATTACCAATACGCGTGGATTCAGTAATTTATTATTTGTTTACTAAATAGAATATCTGATATTATAGTCTTTAAAAAAGTTCGCCCTACTAAACAAATATTTTGTTTAATTTTTGGTATTATTCTTATATCTCGAGTTATTTTAATTAATTACAACAAAAATCATTGAACAATTTTAAAACATGCAAAAACTCGTGTATGCAACAAAATTGATGATAATTTATATTTTAACTACTTTTTTACTGCGCCATAATTAAACAAGTTGTAAACTTACAGTTTAAAGAAACAACAAAATAATAATATTAATAATACCTATGCCATTTATGTAAAACCGTTTAGGAATAACTAATAATCATTATCATAAATAGACGTGAAGTAACAAATGATAATAATATGATGTTTACGTTAAAAGGACACAGTGTAATGAGATGTCATGTCTTTTAAATGTGTCATTAGGCGAATAGACGACATTATTCAAATGGAAAATCTTCAACAAAGTAGGTACGTCGGTAGTTACTACTAGATTGGTGAAACATTCTTCATGGGGTGAAAATAACACTGAATATGAATTTGACGAATATTTTATACAATCAGAGTTCGAAATGATCATGATAATTTCATATCTTTCTTTGATAATTATGCATGCATAATCTTGTATTCCGTTCTCTCTTGACAATTACCAAGAACTTCAAATCATAAAAAAAAAATTAAATATAAAAAATTCAAGTTAAGCGTTTTAAAATTATTTACTATACAGGGACGGCCTACTAGTTGGTGACATATTACACCTCCCGAATGTCGTAGTAAACTCTACAGCACTGCATATACCAGCGCGTTTCGCGATAAGGACGGAGAATACACCCTTCAAGAACTTTAAGAGCTTACTCTTTTCCATTTGTTTTACTACTAGGTATATAAGGTCTTACCCTTCATACTCGAAATATTTTAAGACGTACATCTGTAGGTGGTAAAGATGCTATACAAACGAAAAAAAAACATTCCGCACACCCTCAATCTAACACTGTTAATCGTCACTCAACACTAGCACTAAATTAAAACACTGTATTTATACCATCGATCGTGTTCGGTTCGTCGCCAGCGCGTACGTTTTTAATATGAGCAATTTGCTCAAGATCAGGCATCAAGCTCGATAGCGCCTTGGCACGTCTCCCTTGTTTCTATGATCTGAGGTAGGACCCTATATGCTGTTTCTATCGCTTGTTTGAAATGATTTTTTTTATTTTATTTGTTCAATTTAATAGTAGTCATAATCCGTACAAATCACCTTTGTGAGTGCCATAAATCTAACAAGAACTGAAATAAACACTACCATTGATGCAAAAAGAGGATTCTTCTCACTCAATAACATGTTATCGAACGTAGAAACACTAAAACGTTGCCAAACAGGAGAAACTCCAATTAGATTAGTGAATGTTTACAGAAATACTAACTTAATAATTAGATACCAATCCTCCATTTATTTAAGCATTAGACAAAAAACGGTTATATTATACCTGTTTCGTTATAGGATATTGGCGTCTAGTAAGCCTTGTTATTTCACGATAAATGCAAAACTATATTATTATCTATTTACCATTTCCATGTAAATTAAACACCATGACAATAACTTTTATAGTTATTTCTCCGTTATTTGTCTAATGTTAAAATAAATGGAGTATCTTACTTCTTACTAATATTATAAATGTGAAAGTTTGTGAGGATGGATGTATGTATGTATGGATGTTTGTTACTCTTTCACGCAAAAACTACTCAACGGATTTTGATGAAACTTTACAGTAATATAGCTTATACATCAGAATAACACTTAAGCTACTTTTTATCCTAAAAACGCGGGCGAAGCCGCGGGTGGAAGCTAGTATCAAATAAATAGCTTAGATGACTACAACAGGAGGTGTTTATTTTAATTCTTAACTAGCCTGAAATGGTGTAGTTAGTTATTTTGCTCTGGGTGTATTGGGACAGATTGGTTAAAGCCATAATAATTTTTGGGACACCATAATTAACCAATTTTTCAAAATAATTTTGGTAAAATATCCAGTAGGTATCTGTTGTACCTGTAAGGGTTGACATAAAATTATTTATTAATTAATGTTTTAAAGATATTTAAAGTATTGTATTAATTATGTTTATAAAATTTAAATCATAGTATTGTAGGCCGTTTTGTTGCTTTCTGCTATTTACTAAAGAAAAAAACTTCAAATCACGTGCTAATACGCAATTTGGTACACGATCTGAGAGGAACGTTTTATAATAAAAATATAACTATTTATCATTAAAGGAGGTCAATGTGCTATCATTGTGTGATCTATAACAAAAACGGTCTTTATGATTTTTTTTTCAATAGAAGGCTCTATGAATATTGAACACGTTTGCTAGGTATGCTTGGAGAATATTTAATACAAGGTAAACCTATGCCTAGGGCTGTCAAGTTTCCAATAATCGGTCGTCCGTTTAGCAAGTTTTTCAAGAAAGAGGATCGCAATTCTGGTCAAGAATTAATTAGTGGTCTATTGGTCATCCCTGACTACACAGCGTTGCGGTTTGTGGTTGGACGCACCTACTTGATTTTAAAGAGTATTAAGTAACGTACCTCACGCATACAAATTCCTTAGCAAAGAGACTAATCAATACAGGAATCCAAACTACAGAGTAACACAAGCCAATCACCAAATAACGAATCTTGGCTAATTTATAAAAATAAAGCTGACTTTTAGATTTTAGGTATAACAAGCCTCAATACTCGCTTGCTATCCAAATATATTTTTTTAAAAATGATTTGGCTGTGTATACCACGGGTGTATACATTTAATAATTATATTTAATGGAGGTTTTTGTGTATACATATTTTATCCACACTATTAAATTGCATCTGTGCAAAGCCCAGACGGGTAGCTAGTAATTTAATAAAGTGAGTTATTTAGAAATGTTTTCAAAATACAGACACCGCCGCCGACCGCTTCACTTTCTTAATTTTAAACAAAAAATTGCTTGTTTGAACTGCCACGACCTTTATTATAGGCTTTTAAGGGTCGTATTATAGAACCTAACTCAGACTCAAGAATTACTTAAAACTAGTTTTAAGTAATGCTTGAGTCTTGAGTTAGGGTCTATAATACGACCTTATGAAGGTACGACGACCAATAAATCATCGCTTGTATTCTGACGTCAAAAACAATGCCTTCTTGAGTGTTGATGACGTAGATTCATTGTTCATGTCACAATACCATTAATAAAGTACGATGTGCCGACTCGAATCGCTGTGGGAGGCGTAACATGTAAAATAAAAGATCAAATTCGTGTGTACGATTCCGTGATTCGTGACGTTATAAACAAGGTTTGATTAAAACACGTACATAAATAACACTTTGGACACAATCCATTTATTTTGAGATAACATGCGATGGAATTTTTCATCATTTCGTTTTTTAAGCGACGATGTAGGATGGCCAAAACAGTTAGTTCGTTTTTAGAGATCATAAATCGACTACATTTTGGTGCCCGTTAGATATGTATAATTTTATTACCCAAAATCCCGTTTTTCGAAACGAGTTCACCGATTCTGAGTTTTTTGAACTTTTAACGTTCATAACTTAGCTGTTTCAGTTATAAAATAGTGCAACAATAAGGCTTGGATAGTTTTTTTAAGTGATCATTGTACATTTCTAGTAAATTTTATTAATGTTGATGTTGACAAGTTTTTCGTTTTGTGTCGTGTGTCAACCCTGCCGTTCGACCTCCACAACCAACAACTTATAGGGAAAGGTTGGATGGAGTATCCGTTTTGCTGTTTATAGTAGAAAAGAAATAAGATAATATTTCACGAAAAATCAAAATTTTGTATTTTTTGTGTTGTTCTCAGCCAACTAAATCCTAAATCTATTAGTCGGTTTGTCGTAGCAATAAAAACAACAAAAATTTATGACAAACCTTTTATGGAAACATACGCCGAATATTGCATTGAAAACTAGGCACTGCAAATGATTGCGCTGCGTCGTGAAAATTATATTACAGAGAAAATGCATGTTGACGCCTTCCAAATCTCATTGAGAGGCGACGTTATTTTAGTAACGGCGTGAAATTGCAAATCGGTTAATATTTTAATCTTTATGTGAAATCGTTTAAAACTCTACGTTTAAAGTTCTGTCTGTTGTCTATAAAATGTGAACAGTTAAAATTAAGCAAAAAAATCTAGTACGGTTCAGGTTTTTTTTAGCCCGTTCTTTATATCATCATCATGACGCAGATCGTTGATCCCGGATATTAGAAGTTAAAGCAATTAGCAATCATAATTCATAACTATTATTATTAGTATAAGTTTAGATGTGCACGATAGATGTTCGGTTATTTAGCAAAAAGCGTAACTATAACCTACCTCGATATTTTCAGACAATCGATCCATACAATATTATAAAACTGTAGAAAACTCGTGTCTGTACATTGAAGATTTTCCAGAAAAAACAGTCGGGTTAAAACAAAATTGTGCGCGCATCACGCAAAAAGTACTGAACGGATTTTGATGTGGTTTTCAGAGTTTGGTAGCTTGAGGTTCAACTTAAAATCTAGGCCACATTTTATCTAATTCCGATGGGATGAACCAAAGATACAGCTTGACCTCTTCGCAGTGCTGTGCAAGCCACCCTGCAGTAAGGAGGTAATTTAAAATTGTCGGAGTCTTATTTTGGATAAATATATTTTATATTATTTTTTATAAAGGAGTAATGTGTCTAAACCAGTGATTCTCAAAGTGGTCCAGATGGACGCCCAGGGGTCCACGGGAGACTCAATAGGGGTCTACGTTGGCGTGAAAAATAAAAAGGGGGTTCACAAGTTGTAAGTCCACGAGTTGTAAGTGGGGGTCCACGAAAATGATCTGGTTTCGATAGTAAAGAACAAAAATGTTGGCTTGGCTTTAACTATCAATGTAGGCCATTGTAGGCAGATAATAAACCACTCAAAAAATTTTAGGGAGCAAAAAAAATTTCAAATTCCGTGATTTTTGACAGGCTGTATTTCGGTGAGAAATGGTCGTATTGAAACTTAAAAAAAGTATTTTGAAGCTTTATGAATATTTATGATTCTAATTTTCAGATTATTGGGTAAACTTTTTTAGGAGCTACGGTTCTCATGCAATCCTAACAGATAGCGCGAAAAAATAATATTGATTATAGAAAAGTAGCAGTAGGGGGTCCACCGAAACCAGGAAAATTCTGAAAGTGGTCTACGAGAAAAAAAGTTTGGGGACCTCTAATCTAAACCGTGTTGTTGCGCTCTCTCCCATTCCTTTTAGATTCCAAAGAGTATGAGAGAGAAGGTGAGTCTTAAACCACTTTTTACAGGGAAAAGTTGTCAAAACACTTTATCAAAGTGACCATAAAAACACAAATTCAAAGTTTGGTCAGCGGGGGACTTTTATTAATTTTTTTTTGAGTAGAAATATCAGATTATGACACGTACTTACAGCAAAAATAAGTTCATAACAAGATCACTTGACCGTGAAATTACGTTCCCAAAATGTCTTACATACAGTTTTTATGCGGCTTGATGCATTGTTGTCCTTCGTAGCGGGTCGATCGATTTATATGGAAATTACGTGCCTTCAAGGCATCTGGCGTGTACACGTATTTATGGTAATAGCCAGTGGAACGAGCTTTTAAAGCAGTTCGCTCGCGACTGCAGATATTATTTACAGTAAACTTTAATTTGTTAAATCTATCCTAGATAAAAATTATCACGTGTAATAGTATTTCTAAGACCTCTGTCTACAAATACTTGATTATAATGCCGTAAAATAAATAATGTAGCGATATTTACCTACTATTAACTGAGTAAGTAGAGCGCTCGCGAATGTACAATCAACCATGATATGGCTGATACCACACTGGTACTAATAAATCGATTTATTTGTATCGATACGTCCGTCACGGCTTGTAGGATATTACCTACGACAATTAACGCGCTAATGAAACTGTGTACAGAAGTAGTTTAAATGCATTGTTTACATCGATGGTTTATTGTCAGCATCCGTAGATATACTTGCGCTGACACTAAGCGGATGAAATGGAAGCTATTTTCAATTAGTCTAAACTAATTTTATTATGAACATAACATTGATAGGATATACTAAAAATGTTTATTATCATAACAAAGGAGAAAAGGCTCGTGTGTGACCTTTTGTAGATTATACAGTACCTTAGTGCCGTGGTAGTCGTCGATGACGCTCTCATCCCTCCTCGCCTCCGGGTACTGGAAGGTCATTTTCTCCGGGGCTGAAGTGGATGCGTGCGCGCACTGCAACAACGCACACACTGACACAACACACGCATATTCAAAAACGCGCATGGCAAACCTTGCGCGGTCTAACACTCGGTAAAGACTGGCCGCCTTCGGGGAAACCAACGACTTATATGGTAACACCATCGGAGCCAACCAGCCGTATTGTAGCTATTATCGGCTTTCTGGCGACACAGCTCCGAAAATACAACGCTTTTGATAGACATTCTTGCTATTTTCTATCAAATATTGACGTGATTCGTTTTTTTTTTATCGTCAGCCAGTTAAGATTTCTGCGACCAAACAGGTTTGACAACACTTGATGAAAATGTGGAAAGATTCAGACGATAAATTGATTTGAAATAAATAAAATAAATTGTGTAAAAAAAGCTTTAATACACATTAATACATGCATAAAGGCTAACTTAATTACGATTAAATCGGCTATTATCTAACTTAATCGCTGGATATCCTAGAGTTCAATCGCATAATCTTCTTAATTATAATGATAAAATTGTGCTATTTTTGGACATATGGTTTCCAGATATACCTATAAGACTCGTTTTAAACTTTTAGGTTCTTTTGGATAAATTAAATAGGTACGTTGTCCAACAGGTACGCCGGGGGTTTCCCCCGCCGCGCCGTACCGTAGTGATTCCCGAAGTGGTCTAGGTGGACCCCCAGGGGTCCACGGGAGACACGGGAGGTTTACATTGGTGTAAAAAAAAACCGGCCAAGTGCAAGTCGTACTCGCGCACCGAGGGTTCCGTATCAGTTTTGGACGTATAAAGTGAAAAAAACCGGACCGCATAACAAACTTTGTTTTTGAAGGAATTTTGATGATTTTGAAAAAACTACTTGATCTCGTTCAAACCAATTTTCGGTGGAAGTTTACATAGTAATGTAAGTACATCATATATTTTTTTTAGTTTTAAAACTATTCAGTTTAGAAAAAAATGATATTAGAAACCTCAATATCATTTTTGAAGACCTATTCCATAGATATAAGACACGTATGGGATTGATGAAAAAAAAATTTGAGTTTCAGTTCTAAGTATGGGGAACCCCAAAAATTTATTGTTTTTTTTTAGTTTTGTGTGAAAATCTTAATGCGGTTCACAGAATACATCTACTTACCAAGTATTCTTCATCTACTTATCAAGTTCTTATTGTTTCGGAAAAAAAATGGCTGTGACATACGGACGGACTGACAGACAGACAGACAGACATGACGAAACTATAAGGGTTCCTAGTTTTACTACGGAACCCTAAAAATGGGGGTTCACAAGTTGTAAATTTATCTGGTTTCGATAGAAAAGAACAAAAATGTTAGCTTGGCTTTAACTATCAATGTAGGCAGATAATAACCGACACAATCAGGCTGTATTACGGTAAAAAATGGTCGTATTGAGACTTAAAAAAAAGCATTTTGAAGCTTTAAGATTCTAATTCTCAGATTTATTGGCAAAAATAATTTGAGGAGCTACGGTTCTTATGCAATTTTAACAGATAGCGGGAAAAAATAATATTGATGTAGCAGCAGGGGTCCACCGAAACCAGGAAAATTTTAAAATTTATCAATGAGAAAAAAAGTTTGGGAACCTCTGGGCTAAACTAATCACGGCACGGCAATACTGCCTCGCCTACTGCTGCGTTGCAGGGGTTAAATTGCCGGGGAGTGAGTGTAGCTTCTTTACGTAGTAATAGTTAATTATCTTTTGCCCATACGCTCCAAACTGGCTGCTGCTTTTAAGGCATAATAGATATATGGATAAGGCAAGGTGCTGCAATAATTCTCTAACTAACCGATAACAGCCGACATTGCACTAATTCGTTTGTGATTGCAGTGCTATAAATAAGTCATGGGTTATCCAGCAGCCAGTCATTAGTAACCAATTGAGAACACCCATTTCGTTACTGATGACCGTCTGAAAAAGTGTGATATCAGGTGGACGTTTGTACAGAGTTATTGGTAAAACACATTGGTTTTGATGAATTATTGCAAGTCATAAAACAAAAGTTGTTGCATACAATGTTAGTAATAGTAGTCCTGAGAGGTAGTTAGCGTTTTTCCAATAACCCTATATAGCTTGAGGATGTTATCGACTTTTAATATCGGACGTTTTGTATAGCTAGATGTTATCGCCTGTTAACTAGGTACATAGTTTCAACCAATCAAATGGCTTGAAACTAGTTATAAGTAGGTACCTAATTCTTGAGTCGTGAGTAAGGTTCTGTAAAACGCTTAGTGTTACTTTGATGTGAGACGTGTGGACGCCTAGAAAGTAAATTATTATTTTGTATTTATCCCACGATTTCGATACAGGCGAAGCCTTGATGATAAACTTATCTCATTAATATCTATTTGCGATATAATTTTCCTGCCTAACCTGAACCTATCTTTCTATTTGCAAGTGGGAAATTTATGCAGTCATGCCAGTTACTTTCCCAGCTACCCTACGTAGGTAATAATTAAGGATATTCATTAAGTACCTGTTCTGTTTAGCTCTATGACGTTATACAAAGATTGGTTATTCCACCAATACAGGGTTATTGGTTAACCGAGGGAGGTACTGAAAGAAGGTATTCAATATTCAAATTCGTCCGACTTACTACTGATAGCGAAAACAGGCGTTCCATATATGTATTTTGTCGAGTGTTAAGAATATTTTTGTATGGAAGGAACAGTTATTTTTCTCGCGATTAGAAGGTTGTTCCGTTGTTCCTATAGTAAATAGTCAGAGATTCGACTACTGATCAAGTGAACATCCTTCTTCAACACGTTCCACGTTTAACCAGTCATCCTGTATAAATATGACATATTGGACACCCTGTATATTAAAGAATAAAGTTCAAACTCTTCTATCGTCTATTTCGTAGTTACTGTTCCATGGTTCTGTTTTGTAGTACTGAGTAGGTATACAAAAATAAATGTTTTATCATCATTCGACACACGGCACCTGCTCTAATCATTTATTGCTCAATGTAATGTTATTATCGCACGCAATTACGTGTTAAATTAATCGTGTTTTATTAACAAAGGACTCGGTTTAAGATCATGAGCCCGATTAGCACGCCCACACCATCCCGACCGGCCGCTGCAGTCGCGTTAAATTCCAGCTTAAAAAGCGTTTCTGTTCTGAAAAAAAATCTGAATTTATGGGTGCCTTGGTAAAGCCTCCTTTTTTTAGCAGGCGGAAAACAGATAATGACTTCTGAGCGTACCGTAGGGATTTTGCTATTAACCCAGTTGTATTTTTAGATCTGTTTCAGCTTGTCTGAATTACTCCTACTAGACATACTTGGGTGTATAATTGTATATGGTCAAAAAGGCTATCTTAAATAATTTTTTTTAGCTCATTGAACCGCTCTTTTCACGATTAACTATAGATAGGTACCTACGACAGCATGATTTATACTATCGCAACCTTTTGGTTACTGGTCACCTCGTTAGTCTTTTATACCGCAAACATAGACTTATGCGATATAAAAGGCAAATTAACGAGCATTTCCTACCAGCGTTTCCCAATTTTTTTTTGCCTTGACCTGGTTATTTTTTTGCCTCCCCTTTGTGACCCACTAAAAGACTATTTTAACTCTCTTCAGGGAAACATTGGTCTACAGCCATTTAGACATCCTAAAAGGCAATCCGGGCCTTTCCTGACTAGGTATTACCCAGAGATAATAATTATGTGTAAACCTAATTAAATTATGCTTATTAATTCAAAGACTTCTGAGCTCAAACTATATTCTATTATAACTAGGTATCTAGGTAATAATAGTTCAAGTTAGGTACTTACGTATCGTTATTCGTTATGGATCGTTACGAAACCGGTGAAAGTGTTGATATAATATTATTTTGTTCGTAATACGTGCACTACACTCAGTTGGCTGTCCGTTATTATAATTATAGGATATTAAATTGCGTCTCCTACGTGATTGATAACTGAATAAACACGAGATAAATGTATCTGCTCTCAGTGAATGTTTTGTTATATGAGTACCTATCGTGTTTGAAGTGGTGACGAAAGCGCGATAATGAACGATATTGTATTAATTGTAGCATTTGTTAGGAAGCTATTCAGATAGGCAGTTAATTATCTCTTCATTTTTTAGAATTCGGTTACCCTTTAACCACCGGAGTTGTATTCCTTTTATGCCTGTATTGTACTCCATAAATACGACAAAGGCGTAATGGACACGATAACATTTGTCCGATAAATCCGACTAAAGCGGTTAAAGGGTGAGAAAAAATAAACACAAATTACATAACGATTGGTCTTTTGACTGCCATCAATTTGAACTGAACTACTCCTAAATTATGGTAAACAAAGTGGAGTTCCATATGATAATGATCTGGCATCCTGCGAAAGTCTTAAATCTTGGTACCTATTAATTATTCTAACATATTGTACTAGCAAGTAGCAGTTCTGTTTTTTAAACGACTTCAAAAAAAGACGGTTATGGATTCGATCCATTTTTATGATCGCGATTTTCTCAAAGACTACTGAATCAATTTTGATTTTTTCAATAAAAAGTTGTTTATGTTACAATGTAGGTTTAAAAGTGAAGAAAATATCATTTTGATTTGCTAGTGTTTGGGTGACATTCAGATAAATTTCACACATTTATTTATAGACTATAACAAAGGAAATTCTACAGGTATTGTAATTGTTGTGGGCGAACACACCACACTCCATTGTTTTAACTGACAATATATCATTGGATATCAAGTTAGCCTTATTATTAATGCAGTTAATGTAAGAGGCAGGTTGTTGCTAGTGACACTAGACTAGCATGGTATTAAATTACCTTGTTATACTCTATCCTATTTTTTTTTTTTCAGCTGTGATCCTCCCACTGTAGGGCAAAGGCCTCCCTCCCTAGTTAATAATGACAGAATATTTTTTTGTAATAGTGATTAAGGAAGAAATAAAAGAAGAGAATTTCGTGGAGATAAAGGAAGGGGATTAACTAAAAGTATTTCAGGCATAAAGGTAAGAGAAAATTATTAAAGGGAATATCCTACAGGGTATATTATACTGACCTTATAGGTAATTTCCTTCAAATAGGACAGGTGCGAAGAACTTCCAATCAGCGGGCAAGTTTGAAAAGATGCATGAATGGGCAATAAGCAAAATGAATATGTAAGGATTGTAGCACCAAGTGTTATATAGTTTCTGTATAGCCCCATGGTAATGAGGCTAGCTGTTATTTGTGGCTGTAAATATTAATTTATCAGTTACAAGTAGGCACAACTACAAAATATGCTTATAGAATTGTGTACTTAGCTGGCAGTACTAAATACAAATTGCCATTTAAAAAACTACAGCAATTAAAAACTACAACCAAAATTGATTAGAAATTATAAAGAGACCATCATAATAATAATTTGCAATTTTATATTGGCAGAGTTTAAATGGGTCACAAAAATAATTTATACCTACTTATGAAAATTTTATACAGGGTAACTGAATAGCATTTTAGTAGAATTGTCTACTTATGGTTTGTAGTTCTAAAAGTAATGCCGCAGTACACATTATGAGCTAAATTGCCACCTATACATATATGTATACAAGAAGGGTGTTAATAAGGTCTCATAACAGATCCTTAAACAGTGTCGATGTGTTTCTTACTATCAATCAACATTCAATGTATTTTTAAGTGAATCAAATAGGACTTCCAATAGGGGACAATAGCGAAAACGTCCACAGCATGAAAACAGCACTAACAAAATCTATTACAAAAGAAATAAGGTCGACAATAACGCGCATAATCTATCGGATATGCTACCTATTGGAATCATCACTTACTAATGTAGTGACTGACAATTTTTTCAATCAATATTTTAAGGTTATTTTGACTTTTCAGGGGCTCAACTTTGTAATGCTGACATAAATCACGTACTTTTAATTTTGCAGCGGAAAATAGGCACAATATTTAAGTAGAACAATAAGTTCAAAATCAAATTCTTATCATAGAAATCCGCCACATATTGCGCTAAAGTTAACAATGTAAACAAAGACAAATCTTACCAATATTCTTTTGCTGGTCACAAAATTTTTTGTAGTATATGCACAAGGAGATAATTTCTGTTGTTTAGTTGTAAATACGGGTAATTTCGTTGTAATACGGCAATGATTAGCAAAAACGCGACGCACCGCCATGCAAATTGACATTGTAACACCAGTCTTGCCAGCTATTAAAACAAATAAAAATAATGATGTCAAAACAAAAAGTATGGTAGTTTTTAGTAGATCTATCCATTCTTAAACATCATCATAATGAATCATTGATGGGCCGATGATAAGATATAATATGATAAGAATATATAGGTAGGTATTTGCTTAATCATGTGTTTAAGAATATATACAAGAATAAAACGTGCATGCAAGATAACAAAGAATAAAAGTTTCAGACTTGTTTGCTACACATAACGCTCACTTAATGCAAAAGGGACACAAATAAAAAAAATTAAAAAATATGGTTGTTTTTTTAACTTAAAATTGTTTTTTCGCGCCCCCCTGTGAATGGAGTCTAGGGCACGTGCCCTGCCTTCCCCAGCCCCCACCCTAGTAACGCCACTGGCGAGGACATAGACCAATATGTATATAGGAAAGGCGAGGATGCGTAACGAAGCTGTGAAACGATGTGCACGCGTTTCCACCACAGATGTGCTAACTGCTAGGCCTCTGAGCGGTGCGACTTGCGAGGATGTGTAGCGACGACGCTGTGAAACGATGCGCAGATGAGCGGTGCAAGGATGTGTAGTGGGCTCTTAGCCACAGAGTACAGTAATAATACCTCTTAGCTCTCTCTGCTAGCAGTTTCTCGCTCGAGTTCATCCCTCGCACACGTCTCTCACACCTATCCCTCGCTTGTTATGTAGGTACATAACAAACGAGGGATGGGGGGTGTGAGAGACGTGTGCGACGTGTATGTAGAAAAACCTCGTTCGGCTAAGCAGTTTCCACAGGAGCTGCACTTAGCGAGGCTAGATACCCACATGAAGCGATTCTATTGGTCCTTATTAACAAACACATCCCTCGCACATATCTCTAGTGGATTTGCACTCTAATGGCCACCATTCACACGTGAGCCCATCTTTACTGAAAGATAGGGTTTGCGGTTCGCCACCCGAAGACGCAAGCCCCGGACAAATCCGAATCGTGAACCGCTTACCGAAAGTATTAACCGTTTCACGTAAGAATTCCCTTCGACGCTATGTTGGCTGCCCTGAATCTCAACTTATTACGTTTTTTTAACGGTGTTGGAAGTTTTCTTTCAGCACCAATACACTTTCATCACTTTTTAACTTCCTAAACATTAATATAAAACATAAATGTGTAAAAAACACAAAATGATATGACCTAAATAGGAATGACAAGTAGGGGAGACAGCCCCGGATCTTGAATTATTTCGAGGGGGGGCAAAAATTGAAAAATGCCGCCCCCGCACGAATTTTTTTTTTATCATCATCATCATTTCAGCCATAACACGCCCATTGATGCTGATGGTCCTGCCCCTTTAGATTATAGAAACAAGGAGTCATGCCATCATAGCAAATTAGTACGGGAACAACTGTCGCCACTTTTAGAACATTTTTCGACACAATTACAAGCGCTCCTTGTAAATAAAAACCGGCCAAGTGCGAGTCGTACTCGCGCACCGAGGGTTCCGTATCATTTTTGGACGTATAAAGTGAACAAATTCGGACCGCATAAGTTTGTTTGTGAAGGAATTTTGATGATTTTGAAAAAACTGTACTAGTTAGGAACATCGTTTTATTTTTGGTGCCATATTTGGGTCAATTCCTATCAACTCTAATTATTTCAGATTTTTGCCCCGCAAACTTCGGAGATAAGGGGGGGGGGAATGGTATTTTTTTGGACATTTTTCATCATATGTCGAAAACTGTGAGACATAAAATAAAATAAAAATATATTTTGAAATGTGCAGATCAAGCCCTTTCATATGATATGTCACTTGACCTAGTAACCCCACTTTAAAATTTCGGACCCCCACTCCGGCCCCTTTTGCAATGAAAATAAAAATATTTTTGGCCTTTTTTCATTTGCAATAACGTTGAACAAGCATTCTTTATAACTGTTCCAAATTTCAAGTCGATAGCATAAGTAGTTGCTGAAATAAGCAGGTGTGACAGACAGACAGACAGACAGACAGACGAAGTCGCACCATAAGGGTTCCTTTTTTACCATTTTGGTACGGAACCCTAAAAAGATCTCCCACATATTAAAAATTCCGCACACCCTCAATCTAACACTGTTAATCGTCACTCCTAAACTAAAACTCTGTATTTAAATCATCAATATGACCATATAAAAGCATCAAGCTCCATAGCGCCTTGGCACACCTCCCTTGATTCATGATCTGAGGCCTCCCCCAAAGAACGACCGGTCTAGCACTGCTCTTTGCGATTACTACGCTTGGTAGACGAATACACTGCTCAGTGTATTCCTCTAGCAAGTTTGAATTTGCCACCCGGGGCATGGGCCCCGGCTAGCCCCCCCCTAGATCCGGGGCTGAGGGAAGCCAACATAGCGTCGAAGGGAATTCTTATGTGAAACGGTCAATACACAATAACACAATCGACTGTACTCCAACGTCGATGACAGATTTGTCCACCGATTTGTACGGCTCAACGCTCCTCTCGTCCCTCCTGGTAAAAAAAAAATATATTTGTTTTCTTTTTACCAGTTTAAGCATTGCCATTCAACGTGGCAATGCCGCCAGTCTTTTGGGCACGCTACCAGTTGACGGCGATGCGGAAGAATTTTTTGATGCTCTTTAGTTGTAGATGTATTTATAATAATTATTAGGTTTTTTTTTGTTTGTAAATAGAACTGTGTATATATTGTCATTATTGAAACAATAAGAAAAACTTTTTTTTTTTGCTAAAAAGCATCTTTTTAACCTGTTGTAATCTAAAGATCTATTTACCTCCTAAAATTAAGACCTTACACGGGGTGTAAGTAACAGCGTAACGAAATCTGAAATCATGGGTTCAGCACCTTATTCTGAACCGAAAAAAAATACGACTGTAGATTTTTTTTAACGAATTGCAAAATCTCCATACAGAGTTAGTAATTTAAAAAAAAACTGTCGAAAATTTGTAACGGTTCAAAATAAGGTACTGCACCCATGGTTTCAGTTTTCGTTACGCTGTCACTTACACCCTGTATAAGCCGAAGGTATGGAAAATTAATAAAAAAAAAGAAATATGGGAATTCATATCGTTTATTTACGATGAGTGGTCACAGCGTCCTACACGAGCAACGTAACCCGCCGTCCGTCGTAAGGCACTAAGTAAGAAACGGACGCACTGGACATAAATAATCACTAGGGTCCATTTCAATTGAATTTATTAACTTTGTAAACAATGTTAGTATGGCCAACTGTCAAAATTTGATGAATTTGTATAGAAAGTTTGTTTACAAAGTTTACAGGTTATATTGAAATGGACCATACATTTTGACATTAACACAAATATTATAATCAAACACTACAAAAATATAATCCTTGCTATATCAATTAAATACTGGTTTATGGACTCGCTTATAAAATTGTACTGAAACTACAGCAACAATTTTATAAATAAACCATTGAAAATCTACTAATTTGAACCCAATACAGATATGTTAACATTTACCACATGATATTTACAATGTTATTCAAATAATACGAATTTTGGTTCTTTTGGGATTTCTAATAACTCTAAATCTAGAAGTAATCAAATTAGCCTGTAAGAAAAATCTTAAGTATTGTCTTAATACTGATTTTCGGTAATTTTAGTCATAAGAGTTAGGTGTGTTACAATGAAATTTTATTGCAATTCATATTCAGATTTTGGCAAAGAACGGAGTGAATTAGATAATTGTAATTGCAATAAGAGTTCACTGTCGCATTCCTGAATATTTAATTTAACTATTTATATTATGAGCTATCTTATAATGATAAATACACGTATTTATATGCTTCAAGCGCATCTGCATACATTATTAACTCGTAAAGATGTCGAATTGAAATAGATTGTGATTTTATTTTTATTGACAATTATGTACTTTTCACCCGAATTTAAAAAGGAGGTGGTTCTCAATTCAACTGATTTTTTTTAAGTGTTGTTATAAGTTTTAAAGACTAATGCAGATGTGTTTCTAGCACACAAGACCCGAAGATTAGACAGTAACAAATGTATAAAACAAATGATTGTTTATGCACTAGGTGGATTTGTAAACTTAATATTGTAGCCAATACCTATAGTGCATTTTAATGTAACTTCGTGAAATTTTAATGTATTCTGAGATATTAACAAGAGTAAGTATGGAAGAGAATTATTATGGCTTCATGACAGTGTAACCTGACTATAATAAATTAGAGGGAATTAGGCAAGGTTACAGCTTACTGTTAAAGCGCCATACAATTCTTTACGCCAAGTGTGGATGCTCATTTGGACGTAGTTATGCAAAATAGATCCAACCCACAAAACTGGTGAAATTGAGTTATTGGTACCAACAGAATCTACGAATCAACTTTCATATATTCAAAAAAGATCCAAGCTGCTTGAGACACTCTTTACTCATATTATTGAAAGCTGCCAAGGATACCAACCCTAGATTGAGTCACTTTAAAAAAAAATTACAGACCCATGTGGCACAGTACCTATAGATCTTAAGCTTTTTCATTACGCAAAACAGAACCAAGCTAAACCAAAACATATGGCAATACAGAACCAACCCACAAAACAGTAATTTTGCAATAAGGAACCATCAGGTTTTTGATCATAAATAGATACTAAAATCTCACTAAAATCCAAATAATGTATTGTCTTAAATCGTCATCAATACTAACCTTAACCTAGTAAAGTTGTTTATCTCAAATAACTTACCTATTTGTTTCTACACACTTCAGAAACAAAAATCTAATTATCTCTTAAGTACCTTTTTGTGGGTTGGTTCTATTTTGCATAACTACGTCCATTTCAAAATAGGACAAACAGTAAGTCGCAGAATAGTTGCCAAGTACGGCCGCTATCGTAAAATATTTAGAAATTTCAGTGTCAACAATAGGAAGACAGCTCAGTGCTATTATTTACTATTTCAATGTGTATCTAGTATATTACATTAGTATATTTCTAACAATCTGAAGAATAGGCGAAGTGATGATAGAATTTGTTTACAGCAAACAAGTATTTAAATCTTAAACCTTATGTAAGTCGTGGCAAGATTCAGCAAATATAATCACATAGTGCTTTTAATGTAAACAAGTGATGTTACGCAATTCCTAACATTTAATTATGTAATTGAGATCATTTAACTATACATTTTTAAGTGGTTTGTATTTTAGATACATTTTAGTTATGAGAATTCCTTTACAAACTAAAAACTCAGCATGTTGATTTTTAAAACTAGAGAATTAAATTAAAAGTACTACGAAAAGATTCTACGCCTATATCAATTTTGGTCTCAATTTTCACTCGAATTTAATATGCTAATCGTCTTAATAAAATACAAGCCTAACTTAATACTGTTTAACGCACAACTAATCGATACTGGACTTTAAAAGTATATGACAAAAGGAACACACATTCTAATTAAAAAAATATGCTCCATATTGATCCTAACGACTTCAATCACATACTTGTGTAATAGTTATTTATTACACAAAATATAAAGGTGGATGCACACCTGTCCGCATCGCAGTCGCCGCATTTCAAGTCTTTGTATGACGTTCTATGCGCAGTCCCCGAGTCAAAAGCGATGATTGCGACGCGAGTGTGGGGACAAGTATCCATCAGATGTGTCCATTTGAACTTAACACTGAAAGCATAATACACAGTGCTACATTTGGCGCTAATTTTAAACACCATGGTAAGTCTTTAGATACACAGCGACAACGATGGCAACAGTGACCAATAAAATACAATAATTGGACAACATTATAAGCTGTTCTTGACATATCACCTTTTAGAATTTGGTACTGCGAATTAAATCGCAGTTTCTTTATAATACACTGTTTCATTACCGACTTCAGTCTTTATGACAAATTGTTTTCAAGACACCATGACTAACAAAGCTTAGACAACAATCCTCGTATATTTACTTTTCCAACTAGACGTTAACGTAGCTAGCTCTGTTTTACCACAGTCTACCTATATCTAACTCCTTTACAGTTTTTTCGTAGGGCAATGTTAAATTGTTCGGAGCTTATGTCCCGAGCTGGCATACTACGGCTCGGGATCGTACTGTATGTAAGGTACACTGCGGCTATGCTGGTGTTTAAGAAAAGCTGTCTTGTTCACACTCGTCCCAACTATCACACTCGTACTGATCGCAATCATAGTCGATGTCGCAGGCCGCGTGGCCGGTCGCGTCCGAACTGATGTCTGTCAGCGCCGCTTCAGATACCGGCTTCGATGATATATCCAAGATCTGTGAGTGTAAAAAGAAACAATTTTAAGGTGGGAAATCGATTAATTTGGTTGAGGATGACAACTCACCAAATTAATCGAATTGCGCACCTGTAAGGTCACATACAACAGACTTACATTGGTAAGTCTGTTCTAGGTGACCATACCGGTTCAGTAATCATTTGGAGGATTGAATCCAGCAAGTCTGTAGAGTAAGTAAAAATAAGCGTCGTTTTGATCTAAGACGATTAAGTTATCTTAGACTTTTTACTATACGTAGTAATGTAGTTTAAACATTGTGCCTAACTGCCTACTATATTGCGATATATTCGTTCTACTATACGATACGGTAGTGGACTACTATTAAAAAAGTACAAATAAATTATTTTATTCCAAAGAAGGAATAGGAATAACAAAAAAGTAAAAAAAAAAAAATAATTTATCACAAAATGGAAGTTTTTGGAGGGAGTATCGCTCCGTCTTTGTCGCACGAAGCGGACATAGGTGGTGTTACGTCACTTATCAATACTTATCATGCATGGCGTCCGTGTCTAGCAAATCATTTTAAAATGCTTATAACTTTGCCAATTTTGAAGATGTTTCATCGGTTTTTTTGGTGTTAATTATCTTTTTTCAAATAGTTTACAGATTCATAATAAAAAAATATATATTCGACATCCCTATTGTATACAGACGAACGAATCAACTGCAGTTATTCAGTCTGGATCGTCTCTTACGACGTACCGGTAAGATGCTCTTTCTCTGCCACTATGTACTTCGTTTTCTTTTCAGCCAGTTACAGAACGTGATATTAGGAGGGCCATTTTATCCATTACCACGAAAGCGGTAGGTGATGATGGCCTTCAACTCCAGATGCTACTTCCTATCCTAAATGTACTCGCTCCCGTCATTCTACACATCATTAACTATTCCCTCGAAACTTCCTCCTTCCCTTCTGCGTGGAAGAAGGCCCATGTGATTCCTCTACCCAAAGTTTCCAACCCCTCCTCAGTATCCCAATTCCGTCCAATATCCATTCTCCCAATCCTATCCAAGGTACTCGAGAGTGTTGTTCATAATCAACTGTCTTCTTATCTCTCTTCTAATAGCCTGCTAAGTCCTTACCAATCTGGTTTCCGACCTGGCCATAGCACAGTATCGGCACTAGTCAAAGTAACTGATGACATCCGACTGGCCATGGAGAACAAGCTCCTAACAGTTTTGGTACTACTGGATTTTAGCAGTGCGTTTAATTCAGTTGATTATGACATCCTCTTGGGAATTTTATCCTCTCTGAATGTATCTCCTTCTGTAACTGCCTGGTTTAACTCTTATCTTAGGGGTCGCTCGCAGTCGGTTCGCTCTGATGAGGCCTCCTCTGAGTGGTGTAATCTGACTGCGGGTGTGCCTCAGGGTGGCGTCCTTTCTCCACTTCTTTTCTCGGTTTTCATTAACGCCATCACTAATGTATTAGCTTCGTACTTCCATCTCTATGCAGACGACTTGCAGCTTTACCGCCATTTTAAACTAGAAGAGCTTTCAGAAGCTATTGACGCCATCAATAATGACCTTAATAACATCAGTCAGTGGGCTAAAAGGTTCGGCCTTTTAGTCAATCCTTTAAAATCACAAGCTCTCATTATTGGTGGCAGATATCTCCTTAATCTTTTGGATCACCAGTCTCTCCCGCCGGTCCTTTATGATGCTGTCCCTATAGCCTACTCCAAGAACGCTAAGAACCTGGGTGTCTTCATAGACTGCAATCTGTCCTGGAATGTGCACATTGCGGAAGTAAGCAGGAGGGTGTTTTGCTCGTTTCAGTCTCTCAAACGTCTCCAGAAGTTCCTGCCATTTCAAACTAAAATTACTCTTGCGCAATCTCTTCTTCTACCACTTCTGGACTACGCTGATGTCTGCTTTCTCGACGCAACTGAGGAACTTCTGGATAAGCTCGAACGCCTGCAGAATTTGTGTATCCGCTTCATTTTCGGCCTTCGGAAGTACGATCACGTGTCGGAATTCCGGACGCGACTGAGGTGGCTGCCTATTCGGCGGCGTCGTGATGCTCACATTCTATCTTTTCTCTTTTCTGTTCTTTATAATCCTCATTCTCCTATATATCTTCGGGAACGCTTTGAGTTTCTTATCCCTAGAGGAAAGCCCTGTCGCTCCTCTTCATCTCTTCTCCTTCGGACTCCTCGTCATACCTCTGCCCGTTACGATGGATCTTTCACTATTCGTGCAGTTCGCCTTTGGAATTCACTGCCACACTCCATACGTGATAGCCCCTCTTTAGATGTTTTCAAGAGAAGAATTAAAGAACATTTCCTATTACCATGATCTATAAATGTATGTATTATTTTATTTTATATAGATATATATGTTTATGTATTATGTTTATGTACGGTGCAATTTGCACATATTTGTTTAGTTTATATAAGTAAGTATGTATGTTTATAATTAGTATATTATAGCCTATTGTGCACTTATCTCTATTCTCATGCTCTCAAATCTCTCTATCACTCTAAGGTTTGCTGTAAGAAAACTCAATGTTGAGTTAAGCTCGCCTCTGTACATAAAATCTCCATATAAAAGTTGTATTTAATATTTGTGTGTACAATAAAGAATATGAATATATGAATATGCTTTGACCACTTTGCTACTTATTAAGTACAACTACGAAACAATGAAAATACAATTGTTAGAACGGGTTTTCCGCGTATATTCGCTTTGTTGGTATGTCTAGCACACATTACATACATCGGCTGAAGACCGAAGGCTGTAGTTGTCCGACTGCGCGTCTCTGTCGGCTGTTGAAAGCGCGTGCAGCGCTAAGGAATTACGTTTTGGCTCTTCTCGCGACAAATTCTTGCCGTCCGACCGGATTGCCACTTCTGAAGGATTGGAACGCTCTGGAAATAATAATAAAATAGGATTAATACGAATCCTCAGTATAGGAAGACTAGTCAGTAGTCTGACGATTCACTGAAAGTTCATGTTTTTTTTATACAGTGATGCAAAAGGGCTTACTAACAGTCCACCTAATGGTAAGTGATTATATATCATTATCTATTAAACGCTTGCAACACCGAGTATCACATACACGTTGCTGACCCTTTGAAATGAGGATTCTCTGTGCTGACAGCTTCGAGAGCAAGCAGGTCCCCCGCTGGCAACACAGCGCATCCTCAGGAGCTCTGGCGCCTTTACTCACCACAGGAACACAACACTACCGAAGAGTAGCGTAATTTAGATGTGGTATTCTGTAAGGTGGAGGTACTTCCCTAGTCGGGCTGCTCTAGATTTGAGCGAGCTAAACCGCTGTGCTCTACCCTCTCTTTTTATTCATACATCTTCTTTATTGAGTTATTCTATCATCATTAAGGTTCCAAATCATTCCTTGCCTTTAACTAGTGGATCTGCTAGTGACACTGGTGATCCGCTACGCGGTGAACCCAGGCTGCCGCTAAAATACATTTCAGGATTTGCTTCATGCCGATCTGTAAAGAGAATTGAAATTTCCATAACCATATAAGTATGGATAGCAAAAATTAGGTTTAGGTTTAAAGATATTTATTCTCAATAAAAACATAAAGTCACTTACTTGAGAACAACAAATAAAAGTAGGTAGGAAGATACAAGTTCGTCTTAATTTCTAAGTAGGTACCCACCTAATGCATTTATTTGTTTGGAAATAAACTGATTAGGTATGATCCGCTATTATATATTGTGTCAATTGAGTTTTAAATGCATTAAATGAGCGCACATTTTTTATACATGAGGGTAGTTTATTATATAATTGTGCTCCTTCATATGTTAACATTTTTTTGCCATAGTTCTAATCTTTGGCAAGGCTAAGAAACTAGCCCGGCGAGTGCTACGTTGGGATAATTGTTTTAATTTAGTAAACGTTATATTAGTTTGGATATTGTTGCTGAGAGCCTTTCGGATAAAAATACACGTATTATAGGTATATAGTTGTTTGATGTTCATTATTTTCGTTTCACTGTAAATTCTGTGTGTCGGTGTCAAGTATGGGTAGTTAAAAATCATTTTAATTAATTTGTTTTGTAAAATTTGTAGGTCTGCTAGTTTACTTTTAGCTGCATTGCCCCAAATTTCGACCAGATATTGAAGGTGTGGTTTTACTAGAGTATTATAGATAGTATGACGTAATCTGTTTGGAACACATCTAACTATATTTCGTAGTGATCCAAGTAGTGATGAGAGTTTAGTTTTTATGTGATCCAAGTGAATACTCCATGATAGCAAACTATCCATTCTTAAACCGAGATATTTTTCGCACGATTTACGAAACGAAATTAACTCGCGGCTTTTAAGAAACTGCTTCATTTTCAAATCAGTTCAACTGATAAGTTTCTATTTTATCCCGCCCGTTTCAGTTGTTTTTGAAATCTCTAAATACTTATTTAATAACAACTAAATGCCCGTTTTGTTTTTTTACCCGAGTGCGCCAGAAGAAGGGTTATGTTTTTTCATGAATCTTTCTTGGCGTCCCAACAACAAATGTACAAAGTTTCAAGTCAATTTGAACGAGCTATTTATATTGTATTATATTTATATATATATAACAGTTTTTGTGAGACTAACGTAACGCAATTGATTTTTATTATAATACTAGCACTTCGCCCGCGACTTCGTCCGCGTGTCCCACAGGAACTGTGTATTTTTTCGGGATAAAAAAAAGCCTATGTTACTCAGTGATAATGTAGCTTTCTATTAGTGAAAGAATTTTTAAAATTGGTCCAGTAGTTTCGGAGCCTATTCGGTACAAACAAATAAAAAAATCTTTCCTCTTTATAAAGGCGTGTCTCCTGCACCAAATTTTGAACAAAACATTGTTTTACGAACATGTTCACGAATTTAAATCATTCATTCACGCGTCTCCTGCGATGTTCGATGTTTTTGTTTTGCTAAACAAGAACATCGAACAATGTATGACAGGTATGCCTAGGGTTGCCAACTATCCTATCCTACTTCCTACTAATCCTACTAATATTATAAATGTGAAAGTTTGTGAGGATGTATGGATGGATATTAGTTACTCTTTCACGCAAAAACTACTGAACGAATTTTGATGAAACTTTACAGTAATATAGCTTATACATCATAATAGAATCAGAATAGGCTACTTTTTATCCCAAAAAAAGCAGGCGAAGCCGCGGGCGGAAGCTAGTACTTTATAATAACGTATCCTACTTTATTTTCTACTAGCTTCCGCCCGCGGATTCGCCCGCGTTTTCCGGGAGTAAAAAGTAGCCTATGTATTATTCTAGGTCCCAGGCTACTTCCTTGCCAAATTTCATCCAAATCCGTCCAGCCGTTTCAGCGTGAAGAAATAACAAACATACACACACACACACACACACAAACTTTCGCATTTATAATATTAGTGGGATTAGTGGGAGTGGGATATTTATAATTTTGCATAAAATGAAGTATGCGAAAATACCTTATTTTAAATTTTACTATACATGTGCAAATACATCTGATAGCTTACCGAATTTAAAAAAAATATATTTCTGATTTACTCTCTGTTCCCGCTACTTCAGCTTTCACTAAAAGAGTTTTTTCGGTATCGAATCTGACATGGCGAGAAGAGAGAAACAAATGGTCCATAAAAATAAAAAACGAGTTATTAATTATTTATTTAAATATAAATTTCGGTTGTCAAACTAGCCTTGACACTTTCAAAGACAACATAAAAAATATTACGTGTGCTAAAAGTACCAACACAATTTTTTTTTGATGTTAATAAAAACATACTTAAATACGAGAAATCCTTTTTTTTCTTCCAAATAAGTTATTTTTCTCAAAAAAAGTTGGCAACCCTAGGTATGCCATTTCAAAATGAGTTCCGAAGAATGTGAGGTCATTCATTCATTCCATTCATTCCCCCGCAGGCGAACGCGGTGATGTTTTCCGCTAGACTCGGCAAACATGTTTGTGAACGATAAACGAACAAAATCGTTTATCGTTCACTCTATCGTTCACTTTATCGTTCGTTCGATGTTCGTCGAACACAAAAACAGGGCGCAAGAGACCCGGCTTAATATTAGTATAGAGTATAGATTATACAGGGTGGCAGGTTAGACAGTGGAAATATTTTAAGGAGTCATTGCACTCATCATTATAAACAACTTTTACTATGGGACCAACCCTGAAATCGCGAAAAAAAAAAACAGCTGTTCCATACATTTATGTTCACATAACTCAACAAAATGTATGGAACAGCAGATTTTTTTTTCGCGATTTCAGGGTTGGTTTGTAGTAAAAGTTGTTCATAATGATGAGTACAATGACCCCTTTAAATATTTCCACTGTTTAACCTGCCATCCTGTATATTATATTAATATTATAAGATAAGTTCCAAACAAATAATAATATAATGTATCTTACCGCAGTCTACGATCTCGTGGAACACGTAGTTGGCAATGGCGACGGGCTGCCGGATCCAGGGGTGCGCCATCAGCTGCGATATCGTGCATCGGTTAGCTGGCTCCTTGCACAGCATCCACCGCAGGAGTTGTTCCAAATCTGTTGAAAACATCACGAGTTGAGTTTTACATAGATTGTTTGAAATCATCTATATAAAATGTTAAATCTGACCAGTATGCCGTCAATGATTGTGCAAATCACATCTTCAATTTCATTACATTTCCCTTAAAAACATCTACAGTGCCTGCAGTGTCGGATCCAGAAATTATTTTTGGGGAGGGCTTAAGGATCCCAGAAATTATTTTAGCGGGACGCGGCTAAGGGTTGCCCCTCCTGAATCCGCCACAAAGTGCCTGTCAGTCTTTGCTCAATTTCAAAGCTAAAGAACGAAGCAAGTAATCTTGCTTCAATATTGGCACTTGCTAATGCAATCTTCTACAGCATTATCAGCCAAATACTGAATAAAATTTACCTTCAGAAACCACCTGCGGGAACGCTAGCGGCCCTTGTATTGTGTCCTCGATGTCGGAGAACGGGTTAACAAAGAATGTCAGCACATACAGAGTTATCCCCATTGACCACATCTCTAACTCTGGGCCTGCGTATCTATGAAAGTAAGAAGTTTCATCAAAGATTTATATGAACTTTGACAAAGGATGTTACGAAAAACACCATAGTCAAATTGTTTTTACAAAGGTAGCTGTCTGTCATTTCCCGTAAAAAATCATCTCAATTGAATAATATATTTATTATTAATGAAACAAAAGTGGGCCAAGGATTGTGCCCTGAGGAACTCCCATAGTACTCAAAGGTTTTGAAGATGTCATTGAGCTAATGTCGATTAACTAAGATCAAAAGAAGATGCATAGGTTAGGAAGGTGCATATCTTCATTCTACATCTCATGTAATGCGAATATTTGATAATGTTTTGTGATGAATACAATCAAACGCTTAAACAAAACAAAAATGTCTGACTCACTTGTTTCCCGCTAAAACTTCAGGGCTGCAATATTCTGTAGTACCGTAGAAGGTGGAGAACAGCGTGTCTTTGCTCATAAACGTCGCTGAACCGAAGTCTATCAGTTTGACGTGGAACTTGTTGTCTATGATAACGTTCTCGTCTTTTATGTCGCGGTGTAGGATGTTTAGGGAGTGGAGATACTCGACTGCAAGTCCTATCTGTAATTATGAAAGGGGTTTTAGCTCTTAAGCAAGTAGAGAGATAAACAATATTTAATATACTACTTTGTAGAATTTCGGCATTATGATGATGACAGTTAACTTGTAAATTCAGGGAAGATGAGAAGCAGGTAATAAAATTCAAACTTTTTGCAGCACACAGATCCTTCAAAAGAAACTCACATAGGCCTCGAACCATGCAGTAGTTTTCAGGTATGTTTTTATCGTAAAGATACTCTATGTCATTAGGCCTATTTTGAATAAATAACACTTGGATACATACTTGTCTAAATATATAACTGAGCAGTGGTTCGTCAAGTCTCGGCCGTCGCTCAATGAACTCGAACAGATCCATCCCCGCGCCGTGCTTCTCCATCACCATCTGGAAGTATTTCTCGTTCTCGAACACGTCCACCACGCTCACCTGACGAATAAATAAGTTGGAACCTGTAATAGTTTCCGATAGATGTCGCCAAACACTCATAAAGCCGGTCGAGTATGCTCGGACCACACGGTCCGAGTATGCTCGGACCGAGTAGACTCGGATCACTACTCGGACGTGACTCGCATTGTGGCAACCCATAATCCGAGCGCAGATTATGGGTTGCCACAATACGAGTTACGTCCGAGTAGGGATCCGAGTCCACTCGGTCCGAGCATACTCGGACCGTGTCAACGCGGCTTAAGAGGCGTTGCCAAGGGATCTCAAATTTCGAGTTAACCGTGCGGGTCGCGGTAGCTCAGTTGGATCAGAGCAATGGCAAGGTACGCCAGAAGTCGCGGGTTTAAATGCGAAATCTCTTAAAATATTAAATAACAGAATAAATAATGTTTAAAGAAAATATATCAAGGTCTTAGTTCATTAATGTTAGGCTAACATCTATGTGACGAGATTTTACGGACAGGGGCATATCGTGGCCGCTTCGGTTCGTCACACTGATATTATAAACACGATTGCTTGTGTGAATATGTGTGTGTTTGTTACTTCTTCACGCTGAAACGGCTGGACGGATTTGGATGAAATTCGACAACAACATAGCCTGGGACCTGGAGAAACTCATAGGCTACTTTTCCTCCATTTTCACGCAGCCGAAGTCGCGGGCAAGATTTGTAGTTATTTTAAATATGGTAACACTGTGTATTAAAATTAAAAATTAAAAAGATGTATGATCTCTATGGTAATAAATAGTCTATGAAAGTAAGCCAACGCGTTTCAATAAGATAATTATAGTCAATAATAATATGTTCGCAATACTCACAATGTTAGGATGTTTGAGTGTGAGCAACAGACTCAGTTCTAGTGGCACACGGCGTCCATCAGGCGCGTCCACCCAGAACTGTGCGCCCACCTTCTCTTTGAGGATGAACTTGGCAACTGTCAGCAATCGGTCCGAACGACGGTACGCCATTTTCACACAGCCGTATGCGCCTTTACCTAGAAATTGTATTGTATTGTTAATCGTGGCAGACCAGTGAAATTATTACGTTAATCCAAAACTTAGATTTCCACGTTGAAACTTGACTACACTGAATAAACGTTATTTTCTGTTCCAGTATTATAGGCATGCGTCTATCCTAAATATACTTGTGGAAACTCCCCATAGAGTTGTGGTCGGGTATAGATAGGAGGACGGTCGCGAGATTTTGCAATTCCTAAATATACCCGAATTCGGGTGGTTTAGCAGGGTATGGTTAGGACGGTTGATCATTCCTTACTACTAAATATACCCTGGTAGAATCATATTTCTTCCGTGTTGTGAAAGTTGTGTTGTAAGTTGTAACTAGCCCTGTAATGTGACCCATGGAAATGACATCCATCCATCCAATGACTGATTGGAAAACATAACTTAGTTTCGATGGTATGTTAGACCTAGGCTGGCTAAGCTACGGCGCTCACCTTAATGATATACCTAGAAGCTAGATAAGTTAATGTTATAATTTACGAGTATAAATAGAGGAAAAGTCCGTTTTGATGTGTAATCTTGGTACCTATAGCGGGATATTTATTATACTATCAAATATGATATAATCAAAGATCTTTGAGTCAAAGATATATTATAATGTAATATAGACATTATCAATGTCAAATATTTTTTAAATTCTTCCTATTAAATATTGGATCAAAGATGAGATCCTATACGGGGTGTAAGTAACTGCTGTTCCCTGCGGTTTCACCCCCGTTGCTCGGCTCCTAAGAGTCGTAGCGTGATGTTAAATAGCCTATACTATTCCTCATTAATCTGGCTATCATATGTATACGAGTAAAAGAAACCCATTCACTCGTGACTTGACAACCAGATTGTAATTGTTGTAACACCTACTCGGGCAGCGTATTCCACTGTTTGGCAGTTTTTACAATGAAAGTGGAATCAAAGCGGTTCGTTCGGGTTTTTGGTATATTAACCATGAACCGATGGCTATGGATAGGATGTCGTCAGTCTTGCACAAGTTAGATAAGAGAAAACATGTACTCTACACAGCTAGTTCGATTTTGTTCTACTTAATTTCTAATCTAAATCAGTTAGTAGCCCCGGATCTAGGGAGGGGCTAGCCGGGGCCCATGCTCCGGGCGGCAAATTCAGAGGGCGGCAAATTCAAGCTTGGTAGACGAATACAGAGTAATGTATTCGTCTACCAAGCATAGTAATCGCAAAGAACAGCGCTAGACCGGTCGTTGTTCTTTGGGTGAGGTCTATGTCCATCAGCATTAGTGTGCGTGTTATGGCTGAAATGATGATGATAAAGGTAAAAACTAAAAATATTGTCGGGTGGGGGCGACAATTTTCAGTTTTTGCCCCGCCTCGAAATAATTCAAGATCCGGGGCTGTCAGTTAGTGGTATATGCTCACCGATCTGCTTGAGCGTGACGTAGTGTTTGTTGTATTCGCCGGAGACCTGCTCGTCGCCGCACTGGCTCGCCAGCGACATCGACTGCGGCCGGCTGCCCGCCGACTTGTTACCCTGGTTCGAAAACATATAAAAATATTGCACTTATAACATAAAAGCAGTGCGTTTATATACGCTTACGTTTGTTTTTTGACTTATTTGTGACTTTTGACGTACGTTTTATTTCTACCCACATTATGTTTTTTTTTAAAATGTTGTTTTACATTAGGAATTTCTCCTCTATCGTGGGTGTGTTCCCCAATTACAACTGTTTTTAAAACGTCTCTCTTCGAAGAGCAGGACAGTCAGCTTAGATCGCGAAAAATGTACAAAAAATAAAAATAAACCGGACAAGAGCGAGTAGGACTCGCGCCCTGAGGGTTCCGTAGAAACTTAATTATGTATGCAGATATATTATATAAAATAAAATATTCCACTAAAAATATGCAACAGCGCCATCTATGAGCAGGTGCCTCGGAGTTGCCACGGACGACAAAGTGATCCTATAATTAAAGGGTTCCGATTTTCCTTTTGAGGTACGGAATCCTAAAAAAAACCGGACAAGTGCGAGTACGACTCGCGCCCTGAGGGTTCCGAATTATGCAATAGCGCCATCTATGAGCAAGATGCCGCTATTACGGACTTCTAGTGGCGCCATCTATGAGTAGATGCCTCCACGCGTTAAGGGTCTTGAAATATGGACAGACGGACAACAAAGTGATCCTATAAGAGTTCCGTTTTTACTTTTAAGGTACGAAACCCTAAAAATTCATTCACATAATCAAACTGATACACAACTGATGAACAAATACTATACCACAGTGTTACTAACGAGCACTAGCGAGTTGTCGGCGGTGGAGGCGACGCTGGAGGCGAGTGTGGTGTGTCGCACCGTGTCTTCCAGCTGCACGCCCAGCCACACGCAGCGCACGCGGCTACCGTTGCCTAGCTGCATGCTTGACACTGTGTACAGCACGTCTGAAATGGAACGTTCAACATAGTCACCGTTACAAGAGGGGCTCGTGGCTAAATGACAGCCGCGCTGATCGATCGATCTGCGAGGTTAAGCTACGCTTGGCGCGGTCAGTCCTTGGATGGGTGACCGTTCTTTACACATCGAGACCCCTCCGTGCCTCGGAGAGCACGTTAAACAGTCGGTCCCGGTTGTCATAGGAATATCTTTGACAGTCGTTACGGGTAGTCAGGAGCCCAAAAGTCTGACAACTGGTCTAACATTCGAATACCGGTATTTCCCAATAATTGGGTTGTAGAGGTCCAATGGCAGTCGCTCCATATAAAATATTGATATTCAGCCGCAACCAGTTAGACTGGAAGCCCAGGGACAAGGACCCCAATCATGTTTGGGAAAAGGCTAGGCGGATGATGATGATGAACATAGTCACCGTTGAGGATAAGACAATTCGCACATTGCACCGCATCACGCTACGGGGTGCGTGGCGACGGAACAACGGCCCTGCGCGTAAATGCGTTTTCTGTGTTGTGGTACGCGTGTTTTCTATACAAACACAGTTACTTGCAAACAACGTAAGAACACGCACTCCTGCGCTAGGCTTAGGGTTGCCAACTTTATTAGAAGAAATAGAGTATATCTGATTTCAAAGGAGGTAAATAAAGAGTACGGACTTCCGAAAAAGAGTATCATTTATTTTATATTTTTAAAAAGGTATTTTTTGTGCTTTTTGCAGCACAATAACAATATTTCATGGTATTTAAAATAATTGTATGACTCAAAACATTCTAACTCTAAATTTATAAAGATCAAAAGCTAATTTTTAATCAATTTCAATGAAGCTCTGTTTCTCTCTTTCTGCCACTTCACATCCATAACCTAAAAGACTCTCTTAGTAAATGCTTAGTAGGTATAGTAAACTTTGTGTAAAAAAAGAGTATTTTAGCGTACTCTATTAGTGTTATAGATTATAGAGTACGCCTACATGATATAGAGTACAATACTCTATTTTAGAGTACGGTTGGCAACCCTAGCTACGCTGCGTGATGCGGTGCAGTGTGCGAATCGCCAAGTCTGGACGGGTCTGAAATCGAGATAATCAGACTTGGTGCAGTTTTTACACTTTTATGTTCTAGTCTGTAGTGTAAGTACATATTTGTGGCAATTGCGTTTTGAAAACAAAGTAATCAGGGCAGTCGGGCGCGCACTCGCACGGCTCGCTCTGTTGTGCGAGTGGTGTTGTGACGTCACTACGTAGTCGGTAAGTACTCACTAAGGTGTGTGCCGTCCTTGTGCAGCACCACGCCCCTGTAGGTGCCGTCCTTGTGTTGGCAGTCGGGCGCGCACTCGCACGGCTCCGCTTTGTTGCGCGAGTGTTGCGGCGTTGACGTCATCACCAGCGTACGGACTATGCGCTTATTTACGCACGGAGTTTCGGGCGCGTCGTCTGTGGAAAAGTTAATTAATACATAATAATTATTATAAATGCTTTCTAAATTCAAGTTGTTTTTTTATTAAAATTCTTACGATATTGGCGAGCTCTGAACAGAAATAATAAAGTGGATCATTAAAAATATCAGTTGATTGTGTCATATCGCATTTTGAAGTTCTGCATAATCAGATAATTTGATTACGATTTTATATGGCTTTGATTTGAGCTATGACAAGATAAATTCTTACCATATCTTATTAGTAATTAGGGTAAGAATTATTTGACCTTGTTTTGAGATACCTACCTATATAAAATTTGGACATAAGACATTTGGTCTGTCTATTACAGACTGGCAATACCTTCACATCTAAACATTTATTTAGTATTTAAATTACCTGTATACAATTTCCTGGGAGCAGATTCAGTCTGTGTCTCCAAATCGTTGTCATTACTCAAGCTGTCAACGCTTTCATTGCCGTTATGTTTCGGCAAGTCTTCAATCTCACAACCAGGGGGCGGCATCTCATTTATGGGAGTCAGGAAATCTGCACTGGTCTCATTAGAGTCACAGAAATCTAACGACAGGCTTGTTTTATCGTCCTTCCCGGGTAAATTGGCTTTTAAAGACCTATATTTACTTGAATCAAAAGAAAGCCTTAAAGAAGGATCATTCAGCCTCACTCTAGGCGTGCTCCCAGTTGGAGTGACTTCCTGAGAATGCTGCGAAGTATAGTATATTGAATCAGATTTCTCCGATGGCTTGGCAACAGGCCTCGCAGGATTGCTATGTTCAGAACGGAGTATATTCTCCGACCGAGATTTCGATATGCTGCTGTGACAATAATTTTCATCATCTATAGATATTCCTGACATCCCTGAGGTGACGTCGGGTAGGGCGGATATGTCGTTTCGTTGTTCCGTAGTGCTTATGCTTGAGACCATGTCTTGTGTGGGGGTTGGGGTGTGGGTGACCATACTACAGGACTTGTCGAGACAAAGAGCACTGGACGATTTCTCTCGCGTGGTGGACAGTATTGAAGGATGCACGTTGAGGGACATGCAAGCTGATTTTTGGCTGCCATTGAATGCTCCGCATGAATCTTCGTCTGTGTCTGATGCTAGGACAATAAATAAAGCAATAAAACTATTACAATTTTATTACATTTTCTGCAAGTTTAAATCTTATAAATACTAGGACAGAATCGATTATGTCGTGACATACACATTATTTAATGTACTTCAATGAAAGGATGGAAGACATTTCGATATAAGACAACCTCAGTGACAAAATTAAACTTAAAAACACAAACTACTCAATTTGTTTTCTTACTACTCTTATTTTTTCAACATACCTGACCCATTATCATCATTATTGACAGGCGACAGCGTCATGTTCCTGTTTCTTTCTGGCATCTTCACGATATCAGCTTCCTGGCAGAAGTTTTGTATGACGTCCTCAATATGGTGGCCAATGACTTCGGAGTGCGGCTTGCCGAAGGTCAGCATGGCGAAGTGGTGGTTACACGCGGTTATGATACCGCTTTCGTCTACTACTAGGAGACCGCTGACGTTGTAGGTGACCTAGGAAACAGAATAAAAGTTTTTTTATTTTTTTTATTTGGTAATAGGCTTGCGTTTGACCGCCATCTCGCCTGATGTTAAGCGATGATGCGGTCTACGATGGAGCACGCTTGTCTAAAAGAAACTGATTCACTCGTGACTTGAAGACAGCCAGATTGTAACTGTCGGGGAACACCCACTCGGCAGCGCACAGTGGCGTGCCTACAGGGCAAGCCCGAGGGTATTTCGCGTAATTTTTCATGATTGTGTTTTTTATTGTACGCTACTCACATTCATGAAAAATTTAGAGATATACCTCGGGCTTGCCCTGTAGGCACGCCACTGGCAGCGCATTCCACTGTTTGGCGGTTTTCTCAATAAAAGTGCAATCAAAGCGCTTCGTTTGGGTTTTTGGTAGATATATCAACCATGAACCGATAGCGCTTTTTTGAAAGTAGTATAAGCATAATCGGCCTATTATGTTCCCACTGCTGGGACACAGGCCTCTTCTCTGTGAGAGGGAGTGGGCCATAGACGGCTATAGTCCACCACGCGGGCCCAGTGCGCGTTGGTGGATGTCACGTCTTGGATTTTTTGGTTCTAGGACATGCCTGTTTCCTCACGATGTTTTTCCTTTACCGTTAAAGCAAGTGATAATTAATTTCTAATACGCACATGACTTCGAAAAGTCAGCGGTGCGTGCCTCGGGATCGAACTCGAACCATTCGCCGTGGGAAGCACATGGTTAAACCCTGAGGTTAAAACGCTTTGTATATGCTGTCAGATGGCAATAGCAGATTTCAGTACTCAGGTAATATAAATTTGTGTAAAATTAATAACATGGGTTATTAATTTAGTTTAGTTAGATTTTAATGTAAGACAGATAGTTTTCTAATGAATTGCGAATGAATAATAGATTTGCTTCTAAATGACAATAAATAGACGCTTTAGTAAAATTGCGACCAAAAATAAAACTAAACTAAACTACTTTAAGTTCTTACCCTGACGTTGACTTCAAAAACAGGCCTGTGTGACTTGACACCACACACAGCGGACCACAGCGAGTTGTCTGTGGTGTCCGGCTTTGAAATCCACAAGCAAAGCGGGAAACATCCGCCGTCCAGCGTCCTCCCTATAAAATATTGTGTGTTAGGATATAGATGTACAGTATTCCCAAATTAATAACGCGCATGCAGATCTTCGCTAATTGTCGTATTTCATTTCCGGAAACACCGAAGCATTGAATCGTAAGAGCCCTAAATTATGCATGAAGAAAATGCACTTAACCACTCTATATACTTTTTTTTCTATATACTTTTTTGTTTCCGGGAATACGACAATTTGCGAAGATCTGCATGCGCATTATTAATTTGGGAATACTGTACTGTCTAATAGTGGTTTGAGGGGGTTACCTTTCTTCTTTGTAATGACGAATAAACTGGATAGTTTTGCATTACGTAGCCAAAGAAAAAAACCTGACAAGTACGAGTGCGACTCGCGCCCTAAGGGTTCCGGAATATGCAATAGCGACATCTATACCGCTATTACATCATAGTAGATAACTAGATATATCATATCTTGATTATAGATGGCGCTACTGCATACTTCTAGTGCCGCCATCTATGAGCAGATGGCTCTACTCATGGTCATGACAGACGGACAAGTAAGTGATCCTATAAGGGTTCCGTTTTTCCTTTTGAGGTACGGAACCCTAAAAAAACGCAATGTTATTTTTTTTTTCTAATATGATTTATATGCCAATGGGGGTTAAATAAGCACCTGTGAGCTTCTGCTTAGCCATATTGCGAGGCAGAGGTGCGTCGTATGAAGGCAGTCTCGCGTTGGGTATGAGTGATGCGAGAGGCACTCCCACTAGTTTGTCGCGGGACTCCGCCCCAAACAAAGCCGCTGCCGATGCACCCTCGCACGATAGGATTATGCCTGTGTCGGCTTCTACTGTTAACTGGAAAAGTGAGGTTATATCATTATGTTACAATACGCGCCATCTAAGAGCGTGATTCACAGACCGCACGTAGATTTTACTTTGTTATGTCCGCGTTATCTATACTATTATAAAATTGTAAAAAAGCCGTGTCTGTACATTGAAGATATTCCTGAAAAATAGTCGGGATAGGGTACTGGGACGTAACCATACCCAAAAAGATTTTTTTTAAATTTTTGTCTGTTTGTCTATTTGTGCGCGCATCACGCAAAAAGTACTGAACGGATTTTGATGTGGTTTTCACAGTTCGATAGCTTGGGGTCCAACTTAAAATCTAAGCCACGTTTCATCTAATTCTGATGGGAGGAACCGGAGATACAGCTTGACCTCTTGGTTGTACTAGCCAGCCTACACTATGGAGGTAATTTAAACTGGTCATTCCACGCGGACGAAGTCGCGGGCAAAAGTCTAGTAAACGAATATGAACATTATTCATACAATAAAGTTAGGTTCATCTAAACTTTCAAAAGTTTTAAACGAATATTATAAAATGAAAAGATTTTTTGATGATGTTTGTTTGAAATGGATAAACTCAAAAAACGGCTTAAACTGAAAACCTCAACTCGAGTGTCTTAGGGTGTTTCAACTTACAGTTACGTATCTGTAACCGTCAAATATGGCGGCTTGTACGACAATTTCATACTGACTTAACGATTACGTACTGACTTACGAATACAGATGGTTTGAAGCAACCCGCCCTTAATGAACAATAAGCTTTATAAATGTATATTTTTGTGAATTTTGAACATGTCAAAGCACTCAAAGCCATGTTATGCTTATCATACCTAATATCAGTTGGTGTTTGAAATCCCGTATATATTTAATAACAGTAACAGTAGGTTTGCGTAAAACTCACCAAAACGTTCTTGCAGTTGACAGGCTCAGCGACGACTAAGCATGGACCATCGTTATCTAGCTGCCTTATCCACAGCGACACCTGGACTGAACCACCGTCCTTGGATATAAGTTCTACTACCTGAAAACGAACGTAAGGACAACGTAATACGTTATTCTCGGTTACATTATTAGAGGGATACTAATACTACTATAACTACTTTTTTTTTATTGGGAATCTGTAAACTATTTGAAAAAAGACAATTAACACCAAAAAAACCGATGAAACATCTACAAAATTGGCAAAGTTATAAGCGTTTTAAAATGATTTGCTAGACACGGACGGCACTACCTACTAGTGACGTAACACCACCGACGTCCGCTTCGCGCGACAAAGACGGAGCGGTACTCCCTCCAAAAACTTTAAAAGCGTCTATGTTTTCCATTTTCTGATAAATTATTATTTTTGCTTTTACTTTTATGTTGTGCCTATTCCTTCTTTGAAATAAAATAATTTATTTGTACTTTTTTAATAGTAGGCCACTACCGTATTGCTTTAATACGGGACACCCTAGAAGGAGATATATGTATACTGATCTTATCTATACTAATATTATAAAGCTGAAGAGTTTGTTTGTTCAAACACACTAATCTCTAGAACTACCACTCGGATTCGAAAAAACCTTCTTGAATATGATAGCCAGATTTATGAGGAATAGTATTGGCAATTTAATATCACGCTACGATCCTTAGGAGCCGAGCAACGAGTGTGAAACCGCGGGGAACAGCTAGTTGGTGATATTGAGGGGGGCTCGTGGCTAAATGACAGCCGCGCTGATCGATCGATCTGCGAGGTTAAGCTGCGCTTGCCGCGGTCAGTCCTTGGATGGGTGACCGTTCTTTACACATCGAGACCCCTCCGTGCCTCGGAGAGCACGTTAAACAGTCGGTCCTGGTTGTTATAGGAATATCCTTGACAGTCGTTACGGGTAGTCAGGAGCCCAAAAGTCTGATAACTGGTCTAACATTCGAATACCGATATTCCCCAATAATTGGGTTGTGGAGGTCAGATGGCAGTCGCTCCATGTAAAATATTGATATTCAGCCGCAACCAGTTAGACACCCCTTTTTAATTATAAGAATTTGAACTATAGGTACATAGGTGTAATAACAATAAAAACAGCTTAAAAAAAATTCAAGAATAATTTTTAATTTAAAACATAATTATAACATCACGCTTGTATTTTATTTCCTAATAGACAAACCGAACAAAACTGAAAAATTGCCTGACATGGAGATCAAACCTAGTAACCTACAGTCAGCAGATTGCACTTGCAACTACTAGCTAGATCAGTGATTCCTCACAGGTGGACTGCAAAAAAGTTGGTGGGCACTGAGCTGGACCAACAAGGGAGCAATATTATCTTTTAATAAATTATGATTGCCCTGGCTAATACCTTTCCACTGAGCAAAACAATAGTTCCATCCTCTGAAGTGTCACATTCCTCTGGCTCATGCAAGCTGAATGCCTTGCAGTTCCTGTTGCGGAGGAGATCTGAGAAGCGGAGTCCACACAGCTCTCCTGATGAATACCCCAGCAAGGAACAGGCTTTGTTGTTCACTATTAGAATCTGAAAGTTATTATTAAGAAATTCATCATGCATTTTCATCTTGCTTATTCAATAAGATAGACTATTATGTATTTAATTAATTGGGACTTTATGCACACAGAACATAATCAAAATAAGAATAGGACTTTGACCTAAACTTTGACTTTGCCGCGAGACACACAGCAATCACTTTATTATATATGATCTTTTATTTTAATTTTTTATTTTTATTATTTGCTTTGTGTCTACCTGTGCCAAATAAATGTTTTTTCTTTCTTTCTTCTTTCTTTCTTTCTAATGCCATATTGGGACGTTTAGTATTAAAAAAAAATGATTAGAACAGATTTGGTAAATTAAAGACTCAGTTAAATATGGTAAACAAAAAAGTTACTGATTTGCAAATTCTTTGCAGACTAAGGCCATGTTGTTTCATCTTACAGTTACGTATCTGTAACCGTCAAATATGGCGGCTTGTACGACAATTTCATACTGACTTAACGATTACGTACCGACTTACGGATACAGATGGTTTGAAGCAACCCGCCCTTACTTGTCAAGTGATAGTTGACAGTTCGAGGTCATTGACATTCCTATTTTTATCGTAATCGCATAGTATTTAAGTAAGTTTTGGAAGCTTTTCTTACCTTTGAAGTGTTAGGTTCAATGGTGAAGACAGCCTTGCTTGGGTTTATGGTTTGTTGTAGGCGTTCAGTCTGAGACGGTGCAGGGGATCCAGCTGCATCAGTTGCCAGGGAGGTGTTGAACCTGAGCCCGTTTGGCCCATCAACTGCACACAAAATACAAAATTGTTGAATGTTCCTCTTTTTACCTGACTGCGGCGAAGCCAAAAAGGAGGGTATAGTGTTTCACCTGTATGTTAGTATGTGGGTATATATGTATGTATTTCCGTTTCTGTGTTCCCTCCTAGAGACTAAACGAGCGAATGGATTGTAACATATGACATATCATTAGATTCGTATTGACGTCGCGAGTAACATAGGCTACATGGATTATGAAAAAAACCAACATGGCGGATTTTAATAGCCATTAAGTGAAGTCCTACATGGTCATGTGAGGTATCAAAATGAAGGGATCAAAGAGACGATTACGAATATTGTAACGGCGTAATCTCGTCGTTACATGGTTTTAGTCGATTTTGCTTGTCTATGGAAGATGTTTCGAAACTTATGGTTCTTTTTGGGATGGCAACACTAGTCGTTGAAGTAAGATGACAGAACGCTATTTTGACGTTGACTTTTCCGATTCCACCATGGCGAGACGATGAGCATCTCCTAACAATTAATTCGATTTTTATTTTTTAATCCGTGTCAATACGGAATAAACGCTTATTAAAATGCCATAAAATAATATAATTTGTAAAAGCAAATGTTCGTAATCGAATAAATTGCAGTATTTTGGTCGTATTTGTGATGACCAACATCCTTTATTGTTCTCGCACCACAATATTAGTAATGTGGTTGCACATTTTTTGAAGAAAATCGCCAAAGGCGATTTTCTTTAAGATTTTTCTATGGATTTTTTTTCTGAATTTTCTTTATTGGGTTTTTGTTACAATTTATGGGGTTTAATATTCCTCTGGATTTATTGTGCGGTGTTCCGGTCGACGTCTCCACGTGCCTGGACAACGTATATTTTTTTTTACTATTAAAATTAATCTTTAAAATCACCTCATTAAGGTAAACTGCACCTTTTATTCTTTCATTAATTAAAGATGCAATAATGACGAGAGTTTTCTAGAAATTATTGACATTGACTTAAGTACAGCTAACTATAATTTAATTTTTAATTTAATAGCTAAATATTTTTTTGTTGTGCCTACGAATTGAATAAATGCAGACAAAAGAGTGTCTCTGTTTTTATTTAGATATTCTCCTCCTAGCAGATTAAAACGTTCAAAAGCCCTCCGCTGAATCCGGTAACTTCCTTTTTTATATTTCAGTGTCAGCTCCTGGCGCCCGAATCTTGTATCCTTTTCTTTTATTTTTGGAGCACACTGACATTGCCATTGTAATTTTACACACCCCTATATATAAAAATTATATTTTTTTTTATTTTTTATTACATTTGGCGCTAGCGTTCAGGGACCTTGAAGTAGGCTACCTTATATTATAGTCATTCTAGTTGTCATTAATGCATCTATTGTAGAACATTATATTGTTTACATAATAGTTTGTTTTGTGAACTTAAATATCACATAAGTAATAATTATAAGTTAATGATCTTTGTTCATCATTAATGTTATCATAATTTCATTGTTATAAGTAGCTTTCAAGTTGATAATTTGTAAACAGTATATTACTAACAA
Source organism: Thalpophila matura (assembly GCA_948465475.1). Lineage (NCBI taxonomy): Eukaryota > Metazoa > Arthropoda > Insecta > Lepidoptera > Noctuidae > Thalpophila > Thalpophila matura. The sequence goes on along the minus strand of OX419177.1, from coordinate 5,513,826 downwards.
CTTGTAGTTTGTGTTGTTGACCTTTATTGTCACAACATTATTGTTTTTGTATCTTTGCAAAGCCAACATATTGTAAGGTAAGACAGTGTTTATTGTTCTCTTGGTACTCAACATAAGTGTTATCTTAAAAACATTATTGAAGTGTAACTTTTTCTAAATATCATAAGCGGACATTCATTTAACTTTGTTATTGATAAGTCAACATTGTTGTCATACCTACCTATTAAGTTTTACCTTTGACATTGTGAGTGATTAATGCATCTTTTTATTGCTAAAATATTTTGATAATTTAAAATAAAATTAACTTACTTTGAAACATTATAGTAACATTAACTTAACCTCTAATATTTCATAACTTTTGAAGTTTGCTTTTTGCTTTGACTTGTTTATTAGTCTTGTTTTGCTGTTCATCATGGATAAGGAAGTTCAAGTTCCGTCGCCGTCAGACGTGAGTGAACCTGCACCTGTCGTTCAGGACATGATTACCTTGTCTGAAGTACAACTTTCCTTTGATCATAATGCCGCGCTTAGACCTTCGTCTTCAGCTTTAGCGACACATGCTTTGCCTTCTTTTAATTCTATGAATGCTTTTGTTAATGATCACATTAAAAAGAGTTTACCTTCGACTACTAAATTACCAGATTTAAAAAAGAGTAAATTAAAATTTGATGGGAAAACTTGTGTTAGAGAATTCATTACGGAGGTAGAAGAATATTTTTTATATAAAAATTTTGATGAAATTTTATTAGTCGGTTCTTTTTCGGATTTGCTTAGCGGTATTGCTCTCAAATGGTTTCGCACTGTTCGTATTCGGATTGCTTCATGGCACGAGCTTAAACTTGCTTTGCTTAAACGTTTTGATAAACCGGACTTTGATTATTTTTTGGAGTATGAACTTCGTACAAAGAAACAGAAGAACTCCGAGTCTCTTCCAGATTTTATCACTGATATTATGGACATGGCTAGTCGTCTTTCGTCTCCGATGTTCGATTCTATTTTAGTTAACATAATTAAACATAACATGTTATCAATTTACACACCTTATGTGTTTGGTAAACATATTGATTCTGTGGAACAGTTTCTTGATTTAGCGAAAGAATTAGAAGTATTTATTAATAGAAAGCCCTTCAAGGAATCTATTAAAAGTGAGAAACCTTTAGTAAAATTTAACGTAGTTTCTTCTAATGTAGTTTGTTTAAAGTGTCAAAAACCTGGCCATCATTTTAAAAATTGTACTACTGTACCAGGTATTGTTTGTTTTAAATGCCACAAGGTTGGTGTTACGTCAAAGAGTTGTGATGTCTGTAATCCAGTTGAGTCAAAAAACTGATTAGGTTGCATCGAGCCCCTGTTATTGATGTAACTGCGAGTGACTCGATGTCGAGAAAATTTACACGGTTTCATAAACCTGATGACGTATCCCGTAATAAAGATTTTTCGGATTGGTTAGATTATTTAAAGACATTTTTTAAAATTTATAAATCAGCACCTGTTTTATTTGTGAAACATAATGACACTAGACCATATTTAAAGTTTTCAATTTGTAACACTGTTTATTCTGGTCTATTGGATAGTGGTTCTAATACTTGTGTTTTAGGTTCTAATAGCCATCAACAATTTTTAAATTTAGGTTATAAAATTAAACCCGATTTTGGTTCTGCTTTTACTGCTGATGGTACTTCAAGGAAAGTTATTGGTACCATAGATTTGCCTGTTACTTGTGATAAATTAACTAAAATTATAACATTTTTAATTATACCTTCTTTTGAATCTCCAATAATATTAGGTTTCGATTTTTGGTTAAAATTCGACTTAGCTAAAGATTTGTGGAAAAATATAACTTATGTGCGAGACGATAATAATAAAGTTTGTACAGTGACTGCTGCTAGCGAACTATCTCCTTCTGAGAAACAAAAATTAAATGAAACTATTTCACTTTTTGAAGATATTTCTTATGAAAAGAAAGGTTTAGGTCTTACTCATCTTGTTGAACATAAAATTAATGTTACTAGTGAACCTTTTAAACAAAGATATTGGCCTTTGAGTCCTGCTAAACAAAAAGAACTTTTTGATGAAGTAGAAGTATTATTGAAGGAGGGCATTATTCAACCTTCTAAATCCCCTTGGTGTTCGCCTGTCTTAGCCGTAGAGAAGAAGGATGGTAGTACTAGAATGTGTTTAGATTCAAGACGTTTAAATTCAGTAACTGTTAAAGATTCGTATCCTCTTCCTTATACATCTAGAATTTTAGATAACCTTAGAGGTGCTAAATATATAAGTACCATAGACCTTTCAAAAGCATTTTTGCAAATTCCTCTTGAAAAAACCTCTCGTGAGAAGACTGCTTTCGTAGTTCCTGGTAAAGGTTTATACGAATTTGTCCGTATGCCTTTCGGTCTCACAAATGCACCGGCTGAGTTGCAGAGACTTGTAGATAAACTCATTGGTCCTGAATTTGATAATACTGTATTCTGTTATTTAGATGACTTAATTTGCGTAAATTCAGATTTTAATTTGCATATAGAATATTTAAATAAAATTCATAAAATATTAAAAGATGCTGGATTGACAGTCAATTTGTAAAAGTGTGAATTCTGTAAGGATAGACTTCGTTATCTTGGCTATATTGTTGATAGTAATGGTTTGCATACTGATCCTTCTAAATTAGAAACTATTAAAAATTTTCCACAGCCTGAAACCGTAAAACAACTAAGAAGTTTTCTAGGTTTGTGTTCATATTATCGTAGATTCATTTGTAAATTTGCTGATATTGCTTCTCCTTTAACCAAATTAACTGCTGGTAGTAAGAATTCTAAAAAACCACTTTGTTGGAATAATGATGCTGAAAATGCTTTTGTTAATTTAAAAGAAACTTTGATATCTGCTCCTGTTCTGCAATGTCCTAATTTTGAAAAACCTTTCTTTTTACATTGTGATGCTAGTTCTGTAGGCATTGGTAGTGTTTTGAGTCAAGAAGATGATAATAGTGATCAACATCCTATTGCATTTTATTCTAGATCACTTAATAAATGTGAACGTAATTATAGTACCACAGAACGTGAATTATTAGCAATTTTAGATTCTATAGAACATTTTCGCCCTTATATTGAAGGAATGAAATTTACAGTTATAACTGATCATGCTAGTTTAAAATGGCTTTTAGGTCTTAGTAATCCTAGTGGACGTTTAGCACGTTGGGCTGCTAGAATTTCTCAATTTACTTTTGATATAGTACATAAAAAGGGTTCTTTACATTTAGTTCCAGATGCTTTATCTCGTATAGAAATTGCTGCTATAGGAATTTCTCAGAATAATTTAGTTTCTCCTGATGATGATATTTATGATCCTTGGTATAGAAAAATATTTGTTAATTGTCAAAAATCTCCTAGTAGATATAAAAACTTTAGAGTAGAAAATAACACTTTGTATAAATTTTGTAAAAATAAATTTGATGCTAACAGTCGTCTTAACTGGAAAATTGTTATTCCTAAAGAACATATTTTAGATACAATTCGTTCAAATCATGATGATATTAATTCTGGTCACCTTGGTATTCATAAAACTTTAAAGAAAATAAAACAACATTATTTTTGGAAAGGAATGTTTAATGATATTCAAAAATATATTTTATCTTGTGATACTTGTAAAGCTTATAAACATACAACTTCTCCACCTTCTGGTACCATGATTAACCCTAAAAAAGTTGATCGACCAATGGTTATGCTTTCAGTTGATATTATAGGAATCTTACCTAAATCTTATTCTGGTCATAAATACATACTTTCAGTCGTAGACGTTTTTACTAAATATTGCTGGATTTTTCCCATGATTAATGCTACTACTAAAGTGATAAATAAACTTTTTGAAAAGGAAATATTTCTTAAATTTGGTTGTCCAAAAATTGTTGTTTGTGACAATGGTACACAGTTCACATCTAGACATTTCGTAGATTTTTTGAAGGCTTATAATATAACTAAAATATTTTACAATACTTTATACACTCCTCAGAATAACCCTGTTGAGAGATATAATAAAACTGTTGAAACTTGTATAGCGTGTTTTGTCAAAGATGATCATAGAACTTGGTCAAAATTTTTACCTCATGTTCAATTAGCTTTAAATAATAGTGTAAATCTTGCTACAGATTTTACACCAAATTTTTTGATGTTCGGTAGAGAACTTATTTTTGATGCTTCTTTACATAATTTTAGTAATTCTATAGATAACTTAGATCAACTTGAAGTTAGCGATAGGAATATTTTTGCTAATTCTCTTAATTCACTTAGTGATATTTTTACTAAAGTGCAAACTTGTTTATTAAAAGCTTATCAGCGTAATGCTCGCTATTATAATAAAGGTCGGAAAGTCATTTCTTTGGATGTAGGGGATGTCGTGTGGAGACGAAGTTTCGTTCAGTCTCAAGCTTCCACTTATTTTTTGCAAAATTTGCACCTAAGTTTTTAAAGTGTGAAATTATTGAAAAAGTTTCTAATAATGTTTACATCTTAAAAGACCTAAATAAAGGTACTACTGGTCGTTATCATGTTAAAGATATAATTAAATTTTAATTTATTTGGTTTTCAAGTTTTAGTTTTGACTTTGATAATTTTGTTTGAAGCAAGCTTATGATAGAATGATGAATGATAGGCTATGGCTTTTTGAAAGGTAATAGTATGTTAGGTAACTTCATATAATATATTAAATTCATTTCTGAACTTTCTAAAGTATAACTTAGGTGGCTTTAGGTTCATTTTAAATAGCTTTGTCTATCCACACACTTTATATCTCAAACATTCAAAGATCTTATTAATTATTTTTTATTTTTTGTTCAGTATGTCTCATAGAGATATACGTTATATTTTTATATATCCTGAGGGATGAATGAGTAAGATAGTAGTTATTGTTAGAATATTGTCTTATTCATTTATTTACTTAATTGTTTATATATTATATGCCTACGCGAGTGCGGCATTTCTAACTTTGGATTTATGATCTTAACAGACTTTTGTTAAAATTTTCAAATTCTTACTTTGTTTAGGATACAACTTTCTTACTATTTTCCTCTTGTTTAAATAGCATCGATTGTTAGTATTCCTGCCTTTTGTTGTTTCCAAAACTGTTAGTTCAGTTAAGTAATTTCCTCGGATTTGATCTTTTTTGAGTTCTTGTCTTGGACTTAGTAGTCGAGAGACTCTAGTTTTTGTTTTTGAAGTTTCTTACCGTCTTGTTGTAGAGCTTCTATTTTTTTTGCTATTGTGCCCGGAAGTTCGGTGGTGTTGTGCCGATCACAATATGCTTTCTTTTTTTGCTATTGTGTTCGGGAGTTCGGTGGTGTTGTGCCGATCACAATATGCACATTATACTCTTTTGACTTTTTGCTATTGTGTTCGGGAGTTCGGTGGTGTTATGCCGATCACAATATGCTTTCCTTTTTTTGCTATTGTGCCCGGAAGTTCGGTGGTGTTATGCCGATCACAATATGCTTTTTTTTTTTTGCTATTGTGCTCGGAAGTTCGGTGGCGTTGTGCCGATCACAATATGCATATTATATGCTTTTTTTGCTATTGTGCTCGGAAGTTCGGTGGCGTTGTGCCGATCACAATATGCATATTATATGCTTTCTTTTTTTGCTATTGTGTTCGGGAGTTCGGTGGTGTTGTGCCGATCACAATATGCACATTATGCTCTTTTGACTTTTTGCTATTGTGTTCGGGAGTTCGGTGGTGTTATGCCGATCACAATATGCTTTTCTTTTTGGCTATTGTGCTCGGAAGTTCGGTGATGTTGTGCCGATCACAATATGCTTTCTTTTTCATTTATTCAAGCTTTAGTCTTGAATAATTGAACTTTGTTGACGTTTTGTTTGGAGTTCGGTCATGTAGAGCCGATCACAACATTAATTTTCTTTTGGGGTCTTTAATGGGTTTCGTATTAGATAGCTAGTCAGTGGCGAGGGTGCCTAACTGTACTCATTGGTTATTTATTTTGGATGTCGAATTCTGATAAAATTGTAGTCAGTGGCGAAGGTGCCTAGCTGTACTCATAGATTATTCGGATTTGTCGATTCCTGATAGAGCTGTTAGTCAGTGGCGAAGGTGCCTAACTGTACTCATTGGTTTTTGGGAAATAACGTTTTCTGATAGAGTTGTTAGTCAGTGGCGATGGTGCCTAACTGAACTCAACATTAGGGTTTGTTTCTTTTACTTTATTTGATATTTGGGATGTACTTTTGTCGTCTTTTAACTTAGATTTTTTATATTGTGGTGTTGCATGTTTTTACACCCCACAATAATTTTTGTTTTGGATGTCTTACTTTTCTTTTGTTTTTGAAATTTAAGATTTATTTTTAGAGAAGCTTTTGCTTTTCTCTTTTGTTTGTTTTTTAGGCATAAAAGAAAGTTCCTTTCTTTTATTTTTTCGGGGAGGGATGTAATGTAACGGCGTAATCTCGTCGTTACATGGTTTTAGTCGATTTTGCTTGTCTATGGAAGATGTTTCGAAACTTATGGTTCTTTTTGGGATGGCAACACTAGTCGTTGAAGTAAGATGACAGAACGCTATTTTGACGTTGACTTTTCCGATTCCACCATGGCGAGACGATGAGCATCTCCTAACAATTAATTCGATTTTTATTTTTTAATCCGTGTCAATACGGAATAAACGCTTATTAAAATGCCATAAAATAATATAATTTGTAAAAGCAAATGTTCGTAATCGAATAAATTGCAGTATTTTGGTCGTATTTGTGATGACCAACATCCTTTATTGTTCTCGCACCACAATATTAGTAATGTGGTTGCACATTTTTTGAAGAAAATCGCCAAAGGCGATTTTCTTTAAGATTTTTCTATGGATTTTTTTTCTGAATTTTCTTTATTGGGTTTTTGTTACAATTTATGGGGTTTAATATTCCTCTGGATTTATTGTGCGGTGTTCCGGTCGACGTCTCCACGTGCCTGGACAACGTATATTTTTTTTTACTATTAAAATTAATCTTTAAAATCACCTCATTAAGGTAAACTGCACCTTTTATTCTTTCATTAATTAAAGATGCAATAATGACGAGAGTTTTCTAGAAATTATTGACTTTACAAGTATTGACTTAAGTACAGCTAACTATAATTTAATTTTTAATTTAATAGCTAAATATTTTTTTGTTGTGCCTACGAATTGAATAAATGCAGACAAAAGAGTGTCTCTGTTTTTATTTAGATATTCTCCTCCTAGCAGATTAAAACGTTCAAAAGCCCTCCGCTGAATCCGGTAACTTCCTTTTTTATATTTCAGTGTCAGCTCCTGGCGCCCGAATCTTGTATCCTTTTCTTTTATTTTTGGAGCACACTGACATTGCCATTGTAATTTTACACACCCCTATATATAAAAATTATATTTTTTTTATTTTTTATTACAATATATATAATATAATATGTCATAGACAACAAAAACTAAAATGAGGAAAACAAAAATAGAAAATTATTTTTTTTATAAAAACCCGACCGCGGTTTGTCCTACATCTTATCAGTCACCATCACCAAAAAGAAAAGGAAAACAAGACATTGCAGTCGGGACCCAGTGTTCCCGGGTAATAGTCATACATATAATGGGTCCCGACTGCAATGTCCTGTTTTCCTTTTCTTTTTGGTGATGGTGACTGATAAGACATAGGACAAACCGCGGACGGGTTTTCTATAAAATTTATAATTTTCTATTTTTTATTTATACTATTTTATGTAAAGTTTTGTAGTTGATTGAGTTGCTCTTCCTTTCGTCTAAATTGCACATTTGCAACAGACCCCTAAGGCGACTCTCTGACCGAAAAAGCACATTATTGTTTATCAAATATTGATGTTTTGCTTAGAAATGAAAGTTGCTTCAAAGTCATTGATTTGTTTGGACCTAAGGTTAGACATTTATCTTACATCCAACATTTTTAAAGATAGCGCACAAATATCTAGTTGCTTCTTTACTGAAAAATATAATCAGGTAACTTTGGTACACACCTCTCACTAGATCAACAGCTTGTTTCATTTTGGTGGGTGTCTCCAGCTCCATTGTAAAGGGTCGCACCTTGCGGCTCAGGCGCGGGAAGCTCTGGTTGCCTTCAAAGGAACAGTTGCTGAACACATTCCGGAAACGATGCTGAGCTTTTGCAGTTCTACAAGAAAATATTTAATAACACTTCTTCTATTAAAATATCACATAAATTGCAGTTGTTTTTGTTTTTATTCCACCCATAACTAAAACGAATACTAGAGTAATATTTTGTCTTATTTAAAGGACGAAATGAAATATTTGAGAATAGAAGGGGGTTGATTAATGTCAGAGTTATTATAAAATGTTATTTACCTGCATCTAAAATCAACTTCAGTAAACTTTTCAGGGGTAAGTAAATTTGGACTCTCATCCCTGGCTTCAGTGAACGTGAGTTTTGGTTTCTGCAAGATGTATCCAGAACATTCATCAAACATTCAAGGAGATTATTGAATTTCACTATAAATTAAGTTACTTACAGGTCGCGGTGTTATATTTAGATGCTCGGGCGAGTAAATATCCACAAATCTTCCTAGTCTAGGCTTCACTGGAGTCAAGCTAGACGAATCTCCAACACTATTCCTGTAATACACAATTCCTGTTATCAAAACACCTGAAATTCCAATTGAAAGCTTGCTTGTTAAACTAAATGCTAAGAAAATGCTAAAGGTCCGCTTTATGATTTATTTACATCGTTCTAACTTATTTTGGGATGGAAAATCAATACATTGTAGCGCGCAAGTTCAAAATACGAAACGAGGAGTAAAAAGTTTACGTATACTAGGTACTTACCTTTGGCAATTCAATAAACCAGCAGATTCCATTATAGGAATTCCTAAAATAAAGAAGATACCTATTTATCGATATTCTGTTTCTGTCGGATTTTATGAATACGATTTCAAATATTCAAAATGCACCGTTGCTTGAATTTTCAAACAAAAGAAACCACAGAGTACAGACCTACTTTGTATATAAAGAAATAACAGCTGTGTTGGATATGTCTGTCAAACGTCTCCGTAACCATAGATAATACATAATTATAATGAGATCGTAACATTAAATTGATAATATTCATTTAATTTATTGTTACAATTTACTGATCATAATTAAAATTAAAATATTATTATATAAACTTGCAAATGCGATTAGAAACTATGAATGATCCTACGTTACAATATTTTAAATATTGCGAATAACGCCATCTATAAAGTATTGTGAAGTATTGTTTGTCTAGACTCTAGAGACTAGTCAAAGTTAATTTCATATATTTAAGCTAGATGGCGCTTCATCTTGATGGGTAATTTTACCTAAAAATAGTGAATTTACAATACGTACCTAAATAAAAAGATTTAAAAATGTAAATGGGTTGCAAAAATGTAAAAAGTTGACACGATTAAACATGATATTTCATAAGATTTGAATTAGTGACCCTTATTTATAAACCGTACGTTAATTTCGGCTTCACTCTCGACTGGGAGCGTGGCGTCTCCTGTAATCCGGCTTCTCGGAGGTCGGAATCGGAGGATGGTTTGAGGTCGGGGGTCCTGGTGCTAAGTGGCCCATGTTGACTGGACGTCCACACTAAGCCCGGTATTGATATGGATCCCCCGGAGGAGTCTGGGGGATGCAGGTCAACTAAGGAGGGGCGAACCGGGCCAGGGGGGAAACCCAGCAGCCAAAAGTCCCCGTATCGGGCAGTAGTGGGATAGCGGCCGGGAGTGGGTGCTCAGTATCAGCCTGACCAATAAAATCAGACCCGTTTCTTTTGCTATTTTTCCATTAGTTTGTCATTCATAATAATTACTTTTAATACTTTTAATTTGTACTTAATTCATATAATATTAAATTCTACCCCGTGTACAGGACACGGGGTAGAAAAAGAGGCGTTCAGGGAAACTACCTACCTATACCTACCTTTAAATATTCATGATAGGAAGTTGTATTTTTAACCGACTTCCAAAAAGGAGGAGGTTCTGCATTCGGTTGTTTTTTTTTTTTATGTATGTACATCGATTACTCCGTGATCTCTGAGCCGATTTACGTGATTATCTTTTCATGTGGTAGAAGAACCTCGCGCGGTGGTCCCATATAAATTTTATTAACTTTGGTTGAGTAGATTTTTAACCAGGTGTAATTAAACGGTATTTTTGGTGTATCTCGATGACATCATGATGATGATGAAAAAGTGATATTGTGTAGGTACATGAATTCCTGAACGCAATCGATCTCGATATTATGCATACATAACATCACGCCGATATTTCCCGCTAGGTTAGACAGAGGTGTATAGTACACACAATTTTTTCATGCTTAAGTCGCATTTGATAGAAGGCTAGGGAGCGAGCCTATTGCTATTACAAACTGAAAAAACACTGTTTTTAGGGTTCCGTAGTAAAACTAGGAACCCTTATAGTTTCGTCATGACCGTCTGTCTGTCCGTCTGTCACACCCTCGTCAAATCTACAGTTCATAACCAATTTGTATGAAACTTCGTAGGTAGATGTCTTTTATAAGCCGCCATTAAGGCCTATAGTGAAATTACGAAAAATAAAATTATTAGGGGGGGCTCCCATACATGAAACTGAGGGATGAAAAAAAATATTTTCGCGCACCCCACCATGTGGGGTATCGTTGGATAGGTCTTTGAAAATAACATGAAGGTTTCTAAATACCTTTTTAGGGTTCCGTACCAAAATGGTAAAAAAGGAACCCTTATGGTGCGACTTCGTCTGTCTGTCTGTCTGTCTGTCTGTCTGTCTGTCTGTCACACCTGCTTATTTCAGCAACTACTTATGCTATCGACTTGAAATTTGGAACAGTTATAAAGAATGCTTGTTCAACTTTATTGCAAATGAAAAATGTCCAAAAATATTTTTATTTTAATTACTAGGTGTTACTAGGTCAAGTGACATATCATATGAAAGGGCTTGATCTGCACATTTCAAAATATATTTTTATTTTATTTTATGTCTCACAGTTTTCGACATATGATGAAAAATGTCCAAAAAAATACCATTACCCCCCCCTTATCTCCGAAGTTTGCGGGGCGAAAAATCAGAAATAATTAGGGTTGATAGGAATTGACCCAAATATGGCACCAAAAATAAAACGATGTTCCTAACTAGTACAGTTTTTTCAAAATCATCAAAATTCCTTCACAAACAAACTTAGTTATGCGGTCCGGATTTTTTCACTTTATACGTCCAAATATGATACGGAACCCTCGGTGCGCGAGTACGACTCGCACTTGGCCGGTTTTTTATTTAAGTGCATATTGAGTGAACTAGGAGCTCTCAAAGTCGTTAACAATGTGTCCCCCCCTGTAATTTTCCAACCGCGCTATCGAAAAATCTGGAAAAAATCAAGCTTATAGCATTTAATAAATACTTTCGATTGAAATTGGTTTGAACAAGATACGTCACAAAATTTTTGAAATATTCACTATTTTTATCCATTTTGAGTTTGACAACCGTAAAAATAATAATATTTCATAATAATATTATGTAATACAAACTTGTATTTGCGGTCGGAACACTGAAATACTTCTTGCTACGGAACCCTACACTGTGCGTGGTCCGACACGCTCTTGCCCGGTTTTTGTTACTGAAATGCTCTCATCTACCAACATCTATGAATAGTACCTATTTAAATTCGTGGAAGTAATCGATCTCGGTAAAAGTACATAAATGGTCAAAGTCTCTCTGTCCATGATTTTATGGTACTTTATTGTAATAAATTAACAACAACAAAAATGGTTACACTACACTAAAAAGATAAAAACTTCCAAAAACTACACTAAAAACTATGAAATAAAAATGTTAAACTTCCTTAAATAAAAATCTAAATGTATATTGAAGTCGGTGGGGCCTAGCATAAATATAAGCAACATTATAGATTAAGGAGGAATGAAAGGAGATTTTAATTTGTCGAGACGCAAAGCAAGCTGCACGTTCGCTGCACACACTGCGCACGTTCTTCCTGTTCAAAGGCTGAGAGGTAAAAACCTGAAGAAGAGGCCCCGCCGACTTCAATATACATTTAGATTTTTATTTATGGAAGTTTAACATTTTTATTTCATAGTTTTTAGTGTAGTTTTTGGAAGTCGGTTTTTTTTTTATTAGGAAACATTCCTATATGCCTAAGTAAGTATATTTTTGAAAATAAAAATATTAAAAATAAATAAAAGTAAATGTCTGTGACACATTGCTGGTTTTGTTAGTAATAGGTAGGTACTTACATAAAATAAAAACCTATGCAAATACCTAGGTACTTAGGTAGGTACTTTCCCTCCACCACCGACTGTCTCTTCGTTCTACCCTGTATAATAAATTATATTTTGGTAGGTATTGGACCTTATAATATGTAGGCTTGTTTGTAGCGTATGTGTATGTGTAGGAACATTCACGCACGCGGCGTTTGCGTCGTTCACACGCTGGAGGAACGCGCACGCCCAATGTGGGGGAGGCCTAAGTTGTATCGAACACAATCATTACTCACTAACCTACATATAAATACTTACCAAAATTAAATTAGTGAATGAATGAAATCAAAACAGATTGACAGATACCTACGTTAATTTGAAGAATGCACCTAACTCAATGTTGCGTGTTTTAATTTTAAGTCCATTAATACAAGAGATCCCGTAAGGACATGATGAAGGTTAATATAAATAATTATCTCTTTTCACGTTCTAGACTTTTCCTGGAACGTAATGCGGGTAAGTACGTCTATGTTCCGGTTACTGCGTGCACTTTCAAATCCCAAGGTCCTTCAAGTATTCTTATTCTTATTACATTCACGCTTATTCAAATCCGGATTATAACTCTTATTTTATAGGTCTTAAAGGGTGATTTTCATTGTATGTAAATCTTTATAGTCCTATAAATTGTAGATTAATTATTGTTGTTATAGATTTGTAGGGCGTTGCTTTACGGATGTTGGTGGTTTTGGCTCGTAATTGTGTATAATGAATGAGAGACCGGCAGGCTTGAGGCACGATCACGAAACATAATGTGAACTGCGAGAGAATAATTATTATCAAAGTCAGAGATAAGAAAAGAGATTTGGCAGTAATTTATGTAGCAAAAGATAGCGTATCTGATAGTTTTTTATATAATAATATTATGCTAAAATGCTAATTTGTATGATTTTTTATTGTTAAGATTTGGCTATTGAACATTTACAAGTTTATACTTAAACAGTAAACTTGAGAATGAGAGTACAGACGTACATAGACTCGTACCTATCAGCTGTCAAATAAAGATATAAGATTATGGCGTGACCGTAAATACAATCTACCACTACCGTCAACCGTGTATAATCATCAGTCAAGGGAATTCTGAGGGGACGGCGCGTACGCAGTCCCCCACTACCAAAAATAACGCGTCCGAGTTATCCACATTAGGGATAATCGCAGGGGTCAACCCAACCGCAGTGCAATGGGAAGGCCTCGCCCTGGGGGAACCGCCTTCATGATCACGGTATCCCCTACGCCAGGTAAGTATGATTTCATTAAAGTACGGCGCGAGGGTCGTTCAACGGCGGGGAATCTTAACACCGTGATTCAGCTTTGTGACGTTTTTTCGCAACGCCATCTAGTGAGGATATTTTAAACTCAACGCGTCGCGACGTCGACGTCACGAGTATGAAGTACGGCCACGAAGTCACGATTAAAGTACTACCACGGGGTCTCATCAGGAACAAAGGAACATTTGTTGAAATAACTCATAATAGATGGCGTTATATGTATCGATATGTTATTGAAGTTTGTGTAAAATTGAGAACATGAAAAAATACATCATGAAAAATATTTGTTCAAATTTTGAAAAATCCTTTAAGCACGGAAAAATGTATAGCCCGAAGATAGCCCGCGCTAAATCGGTCACATTTCTTTGTATGAGATGAGGCATCTGTACGTATAGTATTATATTATCTGTGGTACTACCAAATAAAGTACCCATAGATTGTATCAGGTACTTTTTAGTGATAGTATATAGGACAATATAAATAGCCCCTGCTGACGTAAAATTGGAATTATTTTGGTTTCTTCATGAGAAAATTTTCAATGTGACAAAGTCAAGTCACGGTTTTTTCATGAGAAATTTTTCAGAGTGACAAAATTAACTAGGAGAGGTCAGGGTTTCTTATAGTGGGGTTAACGGATCCCTCATCGGTGCATGATATGAGTGCCAGGGGTCAGACTCATATTATATTTATTAGGAAAATTATGCGGTAATTCACGCATCGTGACTCAATTTTAACGTTTCACTGAGTCCAAACGACAACATCTTTCTCATCAATTTATTTTTGATATACTTAATTGAATTAAATTTAAATATGTAAACAATCCAAAAAAAAGGATATTTTTATAAATTATGCTTTTATTTTCCTAAGTTTTTTTCGACAGAGATCCGTGGAACTTTGAAATTCTGAAAGAGTTCTGTGGCTACACAAAAATTAAGAACCAGTCTAGAAGTAAAGAACGGCACTTGCTACATATCTAAACTGCTCTGTCAACAGTTGAGTAACCCATAATCCCATCCATAATCCACGTCTAGACTGCACAAGCGTGCACAGGCGATCTATTATTATTTTTTCAATTAGGTACATATTTTAATGTTGCGTTAGACTTTGCGTTGTGTTTGCGAAATGGACTCCGCTATCGAAGTCTTTGGCGGATTTAAAGTAAAAATAGTTATTGCAACTGTTATAGGCAATTGGGATATTTTTTAGATGTTAATTAATTTATGTCTGCGTTATGTAGGTACCTATGAAATTTAATATATAGTATTTCAATTTTGACCAACTCCAAAAAAAAGAGGAAGGTATCAATTCGTCGGAATGTTTTTTAAGTTTAGCGAAAATTCTTTACCACGTGGACCGATTTCGATGATTATTTTTTTATTGGAAAGGGAGTAGGAGTGGTCCTATTTAAATTTAAATGAAAATACAATTTGTAAGGGTGTTCAAGGGATGAAATTCATATTAGACTCCCTAGTTAAGCAACGAGCATCAAAAAAACTGCAAACACTGCGTTGAAGTCTTTTTAACCAACTAATAATAAATAATATTAAGTAAATAATAGAGGGAATAAAGTTGGTTGAAAAGACATCAACGAGGAGCTGCATATAATAATGTTAAGACTGGCTGTGACCTGTGATTTCACCGCCATCGCTGGGCTCCTAGGGGTCGTAGGGTGTGATATTAAAAGCCTATACTATTCCTCATCAATCTGGCTGTAATATATGTATATATATATATATAGGGTCCTACCCTTCATACTCGAAATATTTTAAGAGGCACATCTATAGGGGGTAAAAATGCCATACAAACGAAAAAAATCTGAGTTTTTTTTTATAAATAAATAAAATTATTTTAAATTAATTATTTGACCCATAAAAATACTATTTTGACATCTATTACGCTTGTTTCTAACATTAATAGTAAGGTACGTAAAAACTAGCGTAATGGATGTTGAAAATAATATTTTTTATGTGTTTCAAATAATTGTAAATTAATTTATTTAAAAAAAATATACTAAGATCAATTTTTTTTTCGTTTGTATGGCATCTTTACCACCTATAGATATGCCTCTTTAAATATTTCGAGTATGAAGGGTAGGACCTTATATATATGCAAAAAAAAATCGAATTCGACTGCTAGTTCCAGAGATCAGCGCGTCCAAACAAATAAACAAACTTTTCAGCTTTATAATATTAGTGGGTATAAGTAGATTGGATATGTTGTGGTAGAAATGATGATCAGGGGTACATACAATTGCAAACGCTACGTATGTTCTGCATTACCTAGTAATTTATTACCAATGAAGCATTCCAATTGTGTGTCTAATATAATTCAACTAGCAAATCCTATGAATGCTAATGTTAGTGCATTTAGTAGGCTAAAATTGCATTGCGATCGGACATTCCGTAGGCTGGCGAATGGTAAGCTAACCTTTGGCTCGGCGTGACATTACGTTCACTGCTGCGGTCATGGGACAGCCGTACGACTTATACCTTTAGTATTTGGTAGTAGAAAGACTTGTAACTTTATATGTCGTGCTAAGAATAAATGGAACACCTCATAATTGGACAGGAAGGTCTCTACTATCTACACCGTTACTCCTGTCGCTAGCTTTTCTTGATTATTTTTCTTTTATTACCACGTTTTTATTAACTCGCTTTCTTGTCTGTCTGTTCGGTACAAATTTTGCAATTAAGTAAGCGGTTACCGTTGCCTATGAAACCCTTGTAACACCGAGTATCACATGCGTGTTGCCGATCCTTTAAATAAGGATTCGCGAATTCACGCGCGAAATTTCGTGATCGTAAACATTTCCGGCCGTACCACAATAAATAAACATCTGTTCAACACACGTTCAACACGAATGCTACCAAAAATAATAGGCAATTGTTTTAGCACTAACTTGTCTAAAACAAGTGTATTATTTTTGGTAGCATTCGCGTTTAACGTGTGTCTATCTTTTTTGTGGTAAGGCCGTTCGTGTTTCTTGCTTTGTGCGTCCATTTTCCTACCTTTTTGGTAACACCCGCTTTTGATTTCCACTTTGTTTTTCATCTATACGCAATCATTGTACGTTCCGTCTAATTTATAATATAGCTTTGCGACATAACCTTTAAAATTGGTAACGTAACATTGTTGAAAGTAAAATAATGTAACAAAAAATTGTTGCCGATTTTGCCAATTTTACGTGCACTAAATCAGGTATTTATCTGGTCGATTAACAGGAGATAATCGGCAAATACCTACTTCTAATAAGATTAGCAATAACCTATAAGATTGTGTAACATGTATCGGTTCAACGCATTTTAGGATCACGAAATTGACACAGATATTAATCGCTCAATCATTTTCACTTTCAATTTGGGCTATCTAGAGTTAGGTATTGTTGGTACTGCCTACTGCCGTAGGTTCTGCGTAGAACAGAAACAATTTTAATTACATTACATAATGGCAACACAGCACCTCAATTGCGTAAACACCGCAATTACAATGGCTTTAATTCTGGCAGTTCTGTTCAACGACATCCATTGCGTTAAATTAGCTATCGTGAACACGAAATAGTTAAATTTAGGGCGCAATGAATATTGTTTAATTGCTAAAATTATAACAACTAAGCAATCGAGTTTAATAATAATAAAAAAAACTAACCAAGTAGGTATACTATTTACTTATTTACGTAGAGTCTAAGTAATTAAACAGTAAATGTATGAATTACTGTTTAATTACTTATACTCTAACGTGTAATTATAACCTCAAGCGATTTACTATAGAAAGGACTGATGTAACTCCATACGATTGATATAAAAGCAATGAATTGTAACGCATTAGATAACTGGACTGAATGTGTAATTTGGCTATTGTTCAAATATTTAATAGAGGCAGATGTACAGACAAAGTGTGTTTCCATTGCATTAATTCGCTTCAAAAGAGAAAGAAACTAACTTCTTTAAACTTGAACTTGTTGACAAAAGGTAGATAACCATGACGCTTCTTGTCCGTGCTTCCCCACAGGAATCTTACGAACTTACTGACAAATTGACTAACTATTCCTTGACAATTCAAAAGTGCCTGTAAGGGCCGTTACACATTACGCCGCGCCGCCGCCGCAGCGGCAGCGGCGTCGCCGTATTTTCATACATTTTCATACACTGGGCCCGCGTGGTGGACTACGGCCCACTCCCTCTCACAGAGGAGGCCTGTGTCCCAGCAGTGGGAACATTATAGGCCGATTATGCTATGCTTATGCATACACGCGGAACCATGACTCACTGCTGCCGCCGCGCGCCGTGGCGCGTATGTAAAAGCACGTACCTTTACAAAATGCAAGGATGACTACAACGGTGGCGGCGCCGCTGCCGCCGCGGCGTAATGTGTAAACGCCCTAAATGGTCCAATTGATATAAATGTTTTGACTTTGATTTTTTGGTGAGTAGAAAGTTTGAAAACGCAAACGATATCTACAGGAGAAATCCTAGTATGAGGCAACATATTAAAAAAAAAAAAAGAAAAGTATAGCTTTATTTAAATATTTCACTTAGCCTACTTTTATGTAATTAAGCTTTTCGATTACATCATTCTTACTTGACATACCCACCGAGTGGTCACGCATTTCGTAAATCGAATTCAAAATACCGCAACAACAAACAATGAAACCGCACCGCATCTAAAGCATCTTAATCGGAAGTACCACGGCATAGACAAAAATAATTGTTCCGTGTCTAATAGGTACATATCCGTGATAGGTTTCGCGTGAAAGTGATGTGCACGTGGGCTGAACGATGGACTATATACTATCGATGATTAATAGCGCCCTGATCGATTAGTGGGACTGCAGTGTTTTGTATTTGATGTTTTGTGTGGGTGTAAGTACTGGCTAGATAATTGGATTCAATCAGCGATTAGTAGTCATTTTAAAATGAGTTACTATACAGGGTGGCAGGTTAAACAGTGGAAATATTTTAAGGGGTCATTGTACTCATCATTATGAACAACTTTTACTACGGGACAAACCCTGAAATCGCGAAAAAATCGATTATCGTTACTAAAAAAATCAGCTGTTCCATACATTTATGTTCACAAAACTCAACAAAATGTATGGATAGGCTGATTTTTTTTTTCGCGATTTCAGGATTGGTCCCATAGTAAAAGTTGTTCATAATGATGAGTACAAAGACCCCTTAAAATATTTCCACTGTCTAACCTGCCACCCTGTATATGGCAGGTAAAAAATACAAACGCGTATCCAGAACCGTGAGAGGACTGACAGACATACTCACCCTAAATCGATCAGTGGACCCAGAAATTTGAAATTTGGAGGAAATATTCCTTGAGGACGTAGAGGTGCATTATTTTTTGATTTTTTCATCGTAATTTCTTCAGAAGAAATAAAATTACAAGTATTGCATTATTTTTGAAATTCCATCTCCTTAGCGATTGAAGCCGCGGGAGCGGAAAGCTAGTCATAGACATGAAGCTAACTCATAACATAACATCACGCCTATTATTCCCCAAAAGGTTAGGCAGAGGTGTATAGTACCTACAACCACATTTGGCCACTTACGTTTAAATTCCGTTGTAATAGGAAGCGAGCCTATTGCCTGCTAACTCTCTTATACTTAAAAGATAATAATATGGATGTAAGTACGAGAGATTATAGTAATGTTTTTAGTCTAAAAAGAAACTAAACTGAAAGTTATGAGATAGTTAAAATGCATGATTTTGCAAGATTTAATGGAAACACACTGCTTTAGAATTAAAACAATTGAAATTTCACTTGACTTAATAATTATAATTATCATCGTTTTTGTTTTAGTAGTATGTAGAGATTGTGTAATACTTACCCTTAATCTAAAATTGAACGCCTCTTCACTAATCGTGATTGTTTCAATGTGTGAGAGGAAATACTTAATGCAATGCACTTTACTTGTGTGCGAGTGCAACTTTACTGTGAACTTGGACACGTCAATGAAAGAAGACCAATTTATTAGTTGTGACTTGTGTGTATTAAGCCTCGTATCCACCAGGCAACATTTGATGCGCAGCACGTGACGCTCAACATGTTCGGCAACGTTGCACAACAACGCGCGACGTTGTCAGCTACTACGTTACTAGACAAAACGTTAGCACAGATAATACAATACTACGCGTACAGATGCCTCATCTCATACAAAAAACATGTTCGCCGCCGTACCGCGGGCTATCAGGCTTTAAACATTTTTTCGTAACTAAATTATTTTTTAAATTTGAATAAATATTTATATTTGTCTATTTATTCATGTTCTACATTTTACACAAACTTCAATAACAAATCGATACGTATAACGCCATCTGTTAAGAGTTATTTGAACAAATGTTCCTTTGTTCCTGATGAGACCCCGTGACGTTAGTAAGCAACGACGCGCGTTTTTGGACCTTACTCCTGAGACAATACGACGCGCACACTAAGGCCCGTATTCCAGAACGATACTCGAGCACCGATCTCTGCTTGAGCATAGATTTCAAATGGCTTTAAATCTATGCTCAAGCAGAGATCTGTGCTGGAGCATCGTTCTGTAATACGGGCCTATCCCTCCGTCGAGAGATCAACCAAGATAAATGCTAACTATACCTATCCAAATTTAAAAAAACCGGACAAGTGCGATTACATCTCGCGCCCTAAGGGTTCCGTAATATGCAATAGCACCGTCTATGCGCAGATGGCTCCACTTATGGTCCGGTGACAGACAACAAAGTGATCCTATAAGGGTTCCATTTTTCCTTTTGAGGTACGGAATCCTAAAAATGAAGCACCTACCAATGCAATCAGTTCTGGCAAGGAAGAGAACCTTTAACGAAGGCTGTACTGGCTATTATCTCGGGCAAGTTGTAAAAGTCAAGTTAATGCCAATGTTTGCTGTGATCTTAATCTTGATACTGTTATTGCTGACATGCTATAGTGTCGATACCTTTTCACTTTCGATACGTCCTCGCTTCGATACAATATAGCCTAGAGCAGGGATGGTGAACCTTTTTACAACTGCGTGCCACAATAACTAGAAAAAGAAAAAATATGCCGTGCCATATCTTAGAAAAGTAAGGAAAACAGAAACAAAATTATTTACATTAAATCCTTAATTAAAGACAAACACAAATCGGTAATGTTATACAGGGTGGCAGGTCAGACAGTGTCAGTTCATAATAATGAGTACATTGACCCCTTAAAATATTTCCACTGTCTAACCTGCCACCCTGTATATTAGGCACTTTAGATCTGTTTTATTGAAAAGATAATGAAAATGTTAATGTGACTTATGTTGTTCCTGTGCCCAGTTTTTTCTGTCGCGTGCCACTTTTGGCACGCGTGCCATTGGTTCGCCATCCCTGGCCTAGAGGTTCCCAAAGTGTGCGTTGCTGTGCCATAGGGCGCCGCAGAAATTAACTAAAAAAAAACAAATCACGCGTCTTATCAGTGTCATTTCACATTATTATATTTTTACAAGAGCGCCCGTGACAAAATATTATACAAGCCATTGTCTATTCTGTACCGACACGCCTGCGTGATATCACCGCGAGTACTGCCAAATTGTTTGCGAATGTTCGAGGGAGAATGTCACGGTGAGATTCTCCCTCGAACGTTCGCAAACAAATTAGCATTTCTCGTGGTGATATCACGAATGTGCTATTCGTGATATCACCACGAGAAATGCTAATTTGTCTATCTACATGCAAGATATACATACTTCTTCTAGTGGCGTCTTCTATGAGCAATGCCTCGAACTTGCCACGGACATACAGACGACAGTGATCCTATAAGGGTTCTTAATTTTGAGGTACGGAACCCTAAAAATATCCTTACGGCTAATAGCAAAAACAGTTTTAATTCATCCGTTGGGTACAGTCACTCTCACTTCCTGACTTGCTCGGCATTAAAACTTTAATTGATCACGTTTTACAGCATTATGACATTTCGGAGATGATAAAGAACGTTTCCGTGTCAATATTGGTATTTGTATTATATATTTGTATTTTTTCTGTGACTGTATTCTTCCTGGTGACAGTGGCGTGCCCAGAGGACAAGCTCGACGCATTTTTGTGGCTTTATACAGAGGGTATTTATATTCATTTTTTATGAATTTAAGTGAGTTAATATAGGTATTAAGCAATACGTACATTAACAATTACTTACATTCATGAAAAAAGAACTTAAATACTCTCAAAACCGAAAAAAATGCGTCGGGATTGCCCTCTAGGCACGACACTGCCTGGTGACTGCCGATTTTTGCGATTGTACACGGGATATCTACTGAAAAGATGTGGAGTCGATGATTATTTTCGACATAACTCATAATATGTCCCAGGCAACGACTAGTTTACAATACATTTTACATTTAATTTGATGTTGCACATTGCTCTGTGTCAATATTACACATAAAGGTGTACACAACTCATGCATAATAGACTGTAATTCAGTTGAATAGATTTTTGATATTAAATTTAAAATTCAATTACGTTACATGTTAAGGAGTTACATTACATTTAATTCAATTTACTATGAAGAAACAATATTTAAGAATAATTTTGTTACGTGGGTACATTATTACATTGTTATTTAATTGTTCATTACTGGATAAAGGTAATTTTTATGTTATTTGCATATAAATTACCTTTATTTATAAATGAGGTATAATTGTTAATTGTGAAGAAGACTCGTAGAAAATGATCCCATAACGCGATATCGATAAAACCAGTTTATATTCCAATTAAATAATGATGCGAGCCTATAATTAAAACGCCTCTTTAACCGCAATTTGTAATGTTATGTAGTGTGACGTAACAATTTCGTGGTATGGTTTTAATAACAAAATTTAATTGAAAGCAACTAGGCCTTGCTGAACGTGTAATGCCTATTAAAATATAATATTGGATCATGGGGTCTAAAACATACCTAAACCCGATGTAAAATAAAATAGAAACTGTTTCGCAACATAAATTCCATAAAAGGATGTAATTTTTTTTGCTTGTAATTATTTGATCAAGCTTACATAGCATAATAACAATTATACAATTTAAACATATAAATGAAATAAATATATTATTTTATAAGTATTTTTAAATGTGTTTTTTAAAGATAAATATTTGAAAATATTTTATTATTATTACTATTTGACCATACTTTTGTTATTATAGCTGCTACACTTGTACGTATTCTGTGAAAATTTCAATTCATGGCTAGCTACTTCGGTTCATTAGATACAATCCTGTGACAGACGGAGGGACAGACCGACAGAGGGCGTAGGTTTAGTAATAGGGTCCCATTGGCCAGTCCCTTCGGAACCTTAATAAGTACGATGGCCTACCAAGAGTCAGATTGAATAGTGGAAACGATAGTGATACTAATCCCTTCAATAACTTCAACACCGGACAAAAACCACCGTGGGAGAGCCATGCTTCGGCACGAATGGGCCAGCTCGACCGGAGTAATACCACGGCCTCACAGAAAGCCGGCGTGAAACGACGCTTGCGTCGTGTTTCGCCGAGTGAGTGAGGGTACCGGAGGCCCAACCCCCCCCCCCCCCCAATGATGGCGCAGTTGATAAATCCATTGTTGTGGGGGGGGGGGGGGCAAAACTGCGCTCAACAATGCCCAAGGCAAGAGCAGTTTTTTAAAGGCCGGCAACGCACTTGTGACTCATCTGGTGTTGCGAGTGTCCATGGGCGGCGGTAATCACTTACCATCACGTGATCCGTCTGCTCGTTTGCCTCCTATAATATATAAAAAAAAAAAGTACAAAAACGTAATCAATTTTTCGCTATAATTCAAAGTAATTGCTCCATGACAACCCAAAATAAACACTATACTTATTACTGACGTCTCTGTCGCACTATTATAGTGAAGTTGTTTCGCAAACACGTAACCAATGGATTTTCCGATAGAAACTATTGGATAATAAGTTATTGGAGCACAATTGTATAGTCGTCTGGTGTTCTAAGACTGAGTAATTGCTACATAAAATGCCTATTAGAACCTTTCTATTGTAAAACGTTGTCATCTTTACGTCATTAGGTAGTGGTGTAGACTTGTGATCCAAATACGAGAAAGTTTAGTACCTACTACGATCTACATATATCTTAGTCGTTGGGGGTGCTTTGATCAAATCAAATTAAATTTATTATTATATTATATAGTTTTTAGGGCTCTTTCAATTTACACGATTGGTGTCGGCGGCAGCAGTGCGGGTGTCGTACTATGCGCCACCAATTGTTTTTTCCCATACATTTGACACGTCGAGAGAGTCGTCCAACTCTCGTGCGACTCCCGCGCGGCTATCGCACAACTATCGCACTGCAGCAGTCTGATATCGAAAGACACCTTAAGGTTACGTACTTAATAAACAAAGCGTAATATAAAACAAATGTTCTTAACTCAGATCATAGAAACAAGGAGATGTGCCAAGGCGCTATCGAGCTTGATGCCTGATCTTGAGCAAATTGCTCATATTAAAAACGTACGCGCTGGCGACGAACCGAACACGATCGATGGTATAAATACAGTGTTTTAGTTTAGTGCTAGTGTTGAGTGCCGATTAACAGTGTTAGATTGAGGGTGTGCGGAATGTTTAATGCGTGGGAGATCTTTTTATTCACAAGGAGCGCTTAATTATGCGCGTAATTGTGTCGAAAAATGTACTAAAAGTGGCATCAGTTGTTCCCGTACTAATTTGCTATGATCATATCTCCTTGTTTCTATGATCTGAGGTACTTAATTATTATTTTCTTTTGGGAGTTTGGGTAATCCATTTTACTTTTAACAACTTAATATAATATTTTTGGCCTTTTGATTTTAGACCTAGACAAATAGAAGCGATACAAATACGTAAGTACATAATGTCGATCTTGGGAGTGGCCTTTGTCCAGCTATTGATTGCCTGGCTGAGTCTGTTCAATAGGCAATTTAACTCAGTGCCTATCAAAGCACCTAATGATTTGACCTATGTAAGACCTTTATAAACCACACTTTACTAAGACGTAGACATCTTGATTATGTTATTACAAACGGAATGTAATTAGTAATTTGTGTCATTGACATTGTCCACATGTCAGTTTGCGTTATGACATACGCTGGCACATAATGGAACAAATGAATTGTTGCTATTAAAAGCTGATATAATCATGGCTCTTTTGTACTTGGACATGGTTTAAACTTAGGTATACTATATTCTACTGGCTTTGAGACAAAACATATACGGCCTTACCACAAAAAAGATAAACACATGTTGAACGCGAATGCTACCAAAAATAATACTCACTTGTTTTAGACAAGCTAGTGCTAAAACAAGTGCGTATTATTTTTGGTAGCATTCGTGTTGAACACGTGTTTATCTTTTTTGTGGTACGGCCCATAGCATCTTGCAATGTAAATTGTTGATGTTCAAATTGCTCAAATCTGGAACAGCCCGGCTGGAGAAATATCTGCACTTTACAGAATACCACACCAAAATAACGCTAGTCTTCGGTAGTGTTGTGTTGCTGTGGTGAGTAAGGTTACCATAGCTCCTGAGGATGTGCTGTATTGACAGCGGGGAACGTGCTCGTCCCCTAAGATGTCAGCAACCGACTTTTATGACAGTAAAGTGTCGTACCTATAATTCAAGCATTTTCATTGAAGCAATTTAGTTTTGGGTGCGATAGAAGGAACGCAACCACCAGCCTCTTGTGCAAGTGGCTATATCGAATTACCTACATGCCTATTTTATCAATTAATTCGGTATTGCGTTTTAAAATTGTAAAATCTTTATTGGAATAATGAATTTCGTAGAATTTTTCGGTATTGAATTCGTTAATAAATTTCGAAATAACGAATTTGGTGCTTGGTTCCTTGTAAGATATCTATGTCGCTTGGTTCACCTCTATAATTTAAGGCACTTTAAGTGATTCTTGAATAAAATTAGTAATCAAAAAAATCTTGAGTAGAATACAAATCAAACTTGAATCATAAAAAAATCTTGAATAATTATTATATTCAAGAGTTTTTAATGATTGTTTGGTCTTTATGATAAAGGCCACTCAAATTTTGTAAAAAGTTTAGTTTTTATTCAAGAATCACTCAGTTGTTGTGTGTGTGTGAGTTGACCAAACCAAAAAAAAAAATGCATGCAGGTATAGGCTATACCTGCATTCAAAACATTGTTTTTTGGTTTTGTCGCATAATTTGTTGTTTCTTAAGTCTTAACGTCGTCGCGCCGTCCAGTCGATAACATTACATTACATAACACAAACTAAACAACATAATATATGTAAATCCTGTATATAATACAGGCAATTAATTAAAAAAAAAATTTCCGCAATGAACCTGTTATCAATATTCGCAACAAGCCGGTCCGTAGCCGACATTCAGTGAAATAGTCCAGTTGATAAGGCGGGTTGCACAATGGACACCTTTCACTATCGTTGTGTAAGTCCGACAGTGCGACGGTGCACTAGAAATCAAGGTCGTCATCATATTTATCATTCGATTGACGTTTTTATCGTTTGTTTATTTGTAACATGTTTAAATAGGGATGTATCGTGTTGGCATGAGCTATCCAGGGGTTCCCAAACTCTTTCAGTTCAAGGTGCACTTACAAGTAAAGTATTTTGTCACGGCGCGGCGGCGGTGGCGCCATGAAATGATACTAATAAGGCACACGATTTGTTTTTTTTAGGTTTCTTGAGGAAGGTGCCCTAGGGCATCACGGCGTCCACTTTCGGGACCCCTGAGCTATACAATATTAGTTCATGTCGTAGTAAAAAGATTAGCTAGTCAGGTTGCGCTGGAAATCACCATTATATAATATTACCACTCTTGAAAGCTATTTTAAGGCCCCTAGACTATACAGGGTGGCAGGTTAAATAGTGGAAATATTTAAAGGGGGCATTGTACTCATCATTATGAACAACTTTAACTATTGGACCAACCTGAGTTCGCAAAAAAAAATCAGCTGTTCCATACATTTATGTTCACATAACTCAACAAAATGTATGGAACAGCTGTTTTTTTTTTCGCGATTTCAGCTTTGGTCCCATAGTAAAAGTTGTTCATAATGATGAGTACAATGACCCCTTAAAATATTTCCACTGTTTAACCTGCCACCCTGTATAGGTCTTCTACAGTTCAGTTTATTCTTCTCAAGTATCGTAACTATATAAGAATAGTTCGTAGGTACCTTATGCCTTAAGCCTTGGTGAAATATTAGTCTATTAAGCCTTGTCCACACTGCGAGGCGTGCGTCGCATCGCAAGTCATGCGCTGTTTCAGGCATTAGTGGTAAAAAATACTAGGTAATCGGTGCATGCTCTGGCAGATTCAAACTACACACAACACAAAAAACTTAGTCCAGTTGACAATATGGCATTGTCACGCGTGCAGATACCACACGCCACGCACTGCTCGCAGGCGCTTTGATCATGACTGTTTTACCGATAAACGCTGGCTCAAAAATATGGGGGTCCGCACTTTGTGAGGCATGTGCTAGACTCGCGGTGCGGCGTACGCCTCGCAAAGTGTGGACAAGGACGTGCATTTAAGTATCGCCACACGTAAAAGCTATTTTAGGATACGACAAAGGTGAACTAAACTGAATAACTAAGCAGTACAAATAAAGTTTTTTTACATCAAGCTACCTACATTTCTTAGATAGGTCCTTATGCTTCTTCTGCGTATCTTGATATGCGCATTCCCAGAATGTGACTGGCTAGATCTTTTACCTATGTCGAATTCTTGCATAATTTTTTTCTTGGCAATGACTTGTTGAGAATAATAAAATACTTGTCATCGATACAGACCAATAATGACAAATTCTTCACAATAGGCTTAAAGTATTAGGGTTTTAATCACAACCTTTTAAAATTCATTGTTTTCTCTAATAGGTACATCATTGATTCCATATACATAATACATATTATATTCCGGAAAATTGCTATCATCGTCCACGTACATTCCAGTAACGCACAAATGTGCGTTAGTTTTCACTGACACTCTGTTGTCAGTAAGTACTCCCTACATGATATATGTATAATATATGTATGTGATTTTAGAAGGACCTATTATGTCAGATCTAGCAACGTTTTATACCTTAAAATGGATTGTTGGACAAAAATAATAATACTAGGTACGTAATCCTTATTTACTGACCCTAATCTGATTGGACAGGGTGATTATGAAATAAAAAAAACCGGCCAAGTGCAAGTCGTACTCGCGCACCGAGGGTTCCGTATCATTTTTAGACGTATAAAGCGAAAAAATCCGGACCGCATAACTAAGTTTGTTTGTGAAGGAATTTTGATGATTTTGAAAAAACTGTACTAGTTAGAAACATCATTTTATTTTTGGTGCCATATTTGGGTCAATTCCTATCAACTTTAATTATTTCAGATTTTTCGCCCCGCAAACTTCGGAGATAAGGGGGGGGGAATGGTATTTTTTTGGACATTTTTCATCATATGTCGAAAACTGTGAGACATAAAATAAAATAAAAATATATTTTGAAATGTTCAGATTGAGCCCTTTCATATGATATGTCACTTGACTTAGTAACCCCACTTTAAAATTTAGGACCCCCACTCCGGCCCCTTTTGCAATGAAAATAAAAATATTTATGGACTTTTTTCATTTGCAATAAAGTTGAACAAGCATTTTTTTATAACTGTTCCAAATTTCAAGTCGATAGCATAAGTAGTTGCTGAAATAAGCAGGTGTGACAGACAGACAGACAGACAGACGAAGTCACACCATAAGGGTTCCTTTTTTACCATTTTGGTACGGAACCCTAAAAACATTTATATATGACATATGGCTTGTCATTTATGGATTCATTGTTATTTTAAGGTATAAGTAGTCATAATTTATTATTGATTAATTAGGCACGCCCTTGGTTAGTAGCTCTATAACTTAAGTTAATATTTTATGTGACACAAAAATTTATCCGGTCATAACGACCAAATAAACGATTTATCAAACGCCTACCTATTCGTACTCGCCTCGTATTACTGTCAATTCGGTTTAGCCATGACCCTATATCACTCACTTGATTGGTCGACATAAAGACCAGTTCAAGATAAATTGTTTCCTTCTACAAATCTCATTTAATAACCCAGTTTAACGAGGCATTATGTACGTAACTAAGCGTATTAAATTCGAATGCAAAATCAAAAGTTAATCTTATTTATACTTCTGTCCGAAAGATTGAAAATTGCATGGTTATGTTAGATTACCTGCTTAGTTATTTGCGTCTCATTGAACTTAGAGGCACAATTATTAGGGATCATTTGTCATGCAAACAAAACAGTCAATGTGCCTAAGATGAATCTGTAATTTACTGTGATTGATGAGTGTTAAGCACTCATACAGTTCGCGTTAGAGTGTTAATTTTATTAATATAATTAATAAAATAATAATCTGTGTGAAAGGTCACTGTGTGGTTCGGAGTTTAGCCTTGCGCTTGCGACGCATTTGTGTCAAACGTGAACTGATAGTTTAATTAGTAGGTGTAGATAAGTGAACAATTACTGTGGGTGGGCCTTGTTTGGATTCTTGAGTATTAATTAATTGATACCGTTTTGATTTTGCGATTAAATTATTGTGTGCTCTGTCTCACCGTTTTGTTACCTACATAGCAGTTATTTTATGATGTTAGTTTGCGGTTTAAGTACCTAACATAATGCCCCACTAACTTATACAACGTGTAACAATGCGAGGTCATATTTAAGAGGATTGTTTGGACTATTATTCAGAGTAAAATTCAGTCAAAAATGTTTCGACTTTCCATACGAATTGACTCGATCAACTAATGCCATTTACGAGTAACAAAAGTGACGGATTTTTTTTGTTTGACCTATGAAATGTTGCTCTGAAATACAGCTCTTAATCAGAATCCAAACAACCTCCTTAAATATTACCATGCATTTTTGATACACGTTGTATAGGTACTACTTCCCATGGGTACCATGGAACATAGGATTAACGGCTGTATTAACGTAAACCCCTAGTCGGTGCGGGGCCCTTAAGCACATGTCTACACGGCCTGATGGATACGGACCTGTAGGGCTAACATGCGCGCCGCGACAAATTTTGTCGACTGTGTTGTCTCGCTCTTACTCGTGCGATTATGAGACAAATGCACGATAAAAGCGTCAACAAAATTTTGTCGCGGCGCGCATGTTAGGCGCTCTGGACACATCAAAGAGGATGTCACTCAACCCTACTTCCCATAATCATTTTCGTTGTTTTGAAATTCTCTTACAAACGAATACAATAAGCCTTGTAAGAGTGTGAAATTCAATTTCGCATTCAAATCATTGATCAATGGCGCACAAGCACAATAATAATTGATTTACTATCTAATAGCGTGTGTGTCTATTCGCTCATTGTTCGCTTTTATTAATACGTTGCACTAATTATGACCGTGTAAATCTCGTAGCCTTGGCTGTCGATAAAGCGAATACGATCCAGTATCGATCATTGACATGCCGATAATCGATATTCAACAGCAAATATGACGGGTTCAGTCGTGATAGAAACGGCATTGACTATTATTGTCTTTGTTGCGCGTGCCCCGGATTCGAACGAAATTAGGTTCAAGAACTCATATCATAATGGTAACTTGAACTTTTTTAATGCGTGTCTAAATATTAAGGCTTCATAAAAAGATGTCTAAATAATGACTCTTTGATTTATATTTTTCTTAATTCAATTGTCGATAGCGTTGCGAAATCCTTTGTCAACAATCACGAAACTTGTAACAACTCAAGCGGTTGTTATCGACCTCTATTCTATACTCATTCGATATTTATGTACTATCTACCATTGAACTTGTGTGACTTTTGTTTAAGTTTCGAAACTGCACACGCATTGTCATCTCAAAGGTCATGAGCGATTATTGTTATGAGAATTAGTGGTATGATGTCAAAAATTTGTTAGAATATTAGGGAGTGTGAATGGGGTGATGAAATCAACCTTCTGTCCAACGAGGGTTGTGAAATGTTCGTTGGATAATTTTGTTAGCATGTGTTACCCGTTCTTACACGTCTTACGTATCTCTTGTAATAATGTTGTTGTCGCGGATTCGATAATTGACCTCATCGTTCAATGTCGCATATGATTTCAATTGATTTGACCTTCAACTCTTGACAGGTTAATAATAATTTCACTACAAAAGAACATAAATATAGTAGCACGCCTGTATTCCCTGAAGGATTAGGCAGAGGTGTATTTATTATACAGGGTGAATTTTTCAAGTGAGCGTGGATGGCCGAATCCGAAACTAGGTAAAACAAATAGTGAAAAACACTCAAAGTACCTACCGTACTCTCGGGACCGATTTTAATGTAAATAATTAAACTGCATCAAAATAAATATATTTTTGAAAACAATACTTTCCTAGCCGGGAATTGAACCCGCTGATTTTGAAAAAAGAACACACGCATTGTAGTATTGCACCAACCGATAGTGTCGCTAAAAAGGATCAAATTCTGGGACGTAATTGTATAATATGGTAGCCAGATTCATAAGAAATAATATAGGCTATTTAACATCACGCTACAACCCTTAGGAGCCGAGCATCAGATGTGAAACCGCGGGGCACAGTTAGTTTCCTAATACGATTCGAGGATTCAACCCAGGACCCAACGCTCAGCAGATACATTTTGCTACCATTAGACCAATGAGGTAGTCATATACCTCCACATCAGTATTTACGTCAATTCTCGTAGGTACATTGTAATGGATTAATTAATTCAAGGAGTTTAATGAGTATTTTGTTAACTTTTGGCGTATTCCGTGTCAATTACAAATGTGAACGCTTAATATTGTCGAAACAATAGGCCATTTACCGTGAGATGCGGCCGGAACGCAATTTGATATATTTTCCACTGTTTCCATTGCATTACGTAAAACCGAAAAAACTATGGAACGATTAAAGATAATTGCATTTGGTTAAAACAATCACAAGAGTAGCACACATAAGTAGTCAAAACAGACATCTTCATTTTTAAGTAACCCCTATGCAACGAATTGTACTTCGATGGTGGTATAACTAATTACATCTTCAAGAGTACAATCAATACATATACTTACAGAATAACCGAAATACATTCAAATTGAATAAGTATTTGTTCAATGCAATTTGTATACCTTATGTTGTTTTCGCTTGAATAACTACGTCTATAAAACTGCTAATCTACCAAAAAGAAACTTCCAAAAACCTTGGTGTTATCTAGAATGGAAGCTAAGAACTATGAAGAAAAGTTTCCGATGAAAAAATATTTAAGTTTGAGCTGACTACACTCGTGGGTTTGTGATATTATTTTGTTCACCCGCCACCGGTCATAACCGCCTTTATGGACCGGGTGAGTCCAGGGTGTTTTACTCCCTTAAAGTGAATATAATATTGATTGATAGATAGGCTAGCCTAAGGTTGATCAATTGTCATTCAAAGTGTTTTACTACTACATTGAGTCACGGGGGGGGAGGAGGGAGTGGTGGGGGTGTTTAGGTTGTCGTATGGTTGACATTTCTTTGAAGGAGATTGCCCGCCGTTAGTATATTATGTCTTGCGACCGTGACGCATTACATTAAAAAATGCGCTTTTTGATACACAGGCGCCAGGGACCGTACGTGCCTTAGGGTTAATCCGCCACTGACATGCTCCATTTTATTCCGACTTCAACGACAAAATAAAACTTCAAGTTATCCAACTACATAGCCAGCGTTGTTGCCTGTTTCTATTGTTATTGTGTCAATATATAAGTGTTTTTGTACAACACTATATTTCCCATATTCGCTTGTAATTCGTGTGAGGTAATAACTATGAATAGGGTATTATCAAATGTTTGTAATGGCCGATTGAGTGTTGGCTGACGAAACCGCGCACGGAGCGCTTATTTTCGTATGAAATGTGGAATAATTAATAATAATTAACAGCTATTTGTTCGCATTGTTATGCTAGTCGATGATTTTTTGATGGCGAAATACTAACACTAATCGTGTGCGGTGCTGGTACGAAAAACGTGGAAAAAAGCTACTAGACTTTGATTAAAGGATTAAAGACATTTAAGTTACTAACGCCTACATTCTGAATATAATGGTAGCTACTGCCATAAGATTCCTTAAATCTATGCGCGCGTAAGTAGGTAATACGGTAGTGGCCTACTATTAAAAAAGTACAAATAAATTATTTTATTTCAAAGAAGGAATAGGCACAACAAAAAAGTAAAAGCAAAAATAATAATTTATCACAAAATGGAAAACATAGACGCTTTTAAAGTTTTTGGAGGGAGTATCGCTACGTCTTTGTCGCGCGAAGCGGACGTAGGTGGTGTTACGTCACTAGTAGGTAGTGCCGTCCGTGTCTAGCAAATCATTTTAAAACGCTTATAACTTTGCCAATTTTGTAGATGTTTCATCAGTTTTTTTGGTGTTAATTGTCTTTTTTCAAATAGTTTACAGATTCAGAATAAAAAAAAAGTAGTTAACATCACTATTACAATATTTATATTGAAACTATCGCAAATATGAAAATTCCTTTACTCGATAAAAACTTTTTTAAACAATTAAGAATCGATTGGGATGGCATAAAAGTGAAATAATTTTAAAATAACACTGAGTACCAACTTCTGGCAAAATTATACTTTATACTTCAAGATTTTAAGCTAAATATAAGAAAAATCTTGAACAAGTATAAAAAAATTATCGAGTTTATTTTTACCTAAATAATTAACACGAATTAGAAATCATACCGGTGTCAGATCACGATATAACATTGTACACCACTTCTTTATTTGCGCCTTAAGCTTGCATAATCAGTAATCACAAACGGGGTAAACCATGCCTATAGAGAAAAAACAAAATAATAGGTTTTTTAACAATCGATTACGTAAATCGAGAACACGACTGCTATCGAATGAAACGTCTCATTTGTTAGATTCGTTACAATATTTTACGAAAAATTAAGTTTCACGTTTTGTTCTGCAGTCCATTGCGTGTTTTGTACGATGCTGTTTAGTTATTTTTTAAAAGGGTTTTGTTAAAACGCGGTAATGGATTATTTTTACATATTTTGTTTTCAATTGTTGGTAGGTATATTGATTGGTGTTTTATTTGTATTGTTGATTTTAAGAGTACCCTAGAGACCCCTAGTTATGAGCGCCTCTTAATTTAACCACTAATTAAATAAGTCAAAGTCAAAACATTTATTTCAATTAGACCATTTACAGGCACTTTTGAATAGTCAAGCAATAGTTGTCAGTCAGTTTGTCCGTTAGTTGAAGCTAGTTGTCCGTTCCAAAACGTAGATTCCAAAATATACAAATATACTTGTCATTTGTATGACAATAAACAAATGACATAAGAGCTACCTATTTAATTTAATCGTCGCTTATGAGGGGGTAAATGTTTACTATGTTTAGGGATTTCATTTCAAATATTTGTGATAAATTGATAATAAATTCTAAATAGGTCTACATAAATAAGGTACGAATTATGAAATTATGGCCTTGTGATATACAATGATATTTTAAGAGAATAGCATGTTTGTGTTGTAACCGTTACTTGCTCAAGATTTTTCCAGTTTTAGCTTAAAATCTCAAATATTGTGAGATATTCATTATGAGGTATCATTTTTCTAAAAGATGTTACCTATTTCTTATTTCACTTTTATGACATCCCAATCGATTTTAAATTGTTTATTTTATTTTTAAACACATCTGTTCCGATCAAGTAGAGAAGATTAAATTTTTCTATAGTCAAAAAATTCATATAGGACCCAAGAATCCCACAGCCAAAACCCAACAATAGGGCTACACAGCAGTTTTCTGTCACCAATAACTTTTTAGAAATTGAGTTTTCTTTGGCAATATTTTTTAAAAGGAAGCTGTACAAGGCGCTAAAAGGTTTATTACATTATATAATTTCCGCAACTAATCTTGAACCCGATAAGGATGCCTCAATGAAACATTGCGTCACTTTAAAAAACATTAAACATTATCATTTTATCAAACGTGCACTCATATTGCATGCACACTTCCTGCGTTACGAGATGAGAGATTGCAATGATAATGCCTCAACCCGGATGCGAACTCAGTACCTTCCAGGTAACGCAGGTGTTCTACTAACTAACTACGAGAAATAGTTCAAACATCGCCTTATTGATCTTTAATTCATTCATTTTCTTTTAGTTACTGCATTCTGTGGTGTATGGATTGTTGTTGGCAGTGTATAGAAAGTAATACGTAGTTTAATCGGGTTTTTTTAAAACCTAAATATGAAACAATAAAAAAACGATGGACTTATATAGTTTTAATTTTTTTGACACCTACTAAAACTGTTTAAGAGATGTAGCTTAACATAATCGAAGTTGGTTTTTTGATAGGTATGTACTTGAAAATTTTTTGAAGAATTTGTTATTGTCGATCTCGCAGAATTTCGCCTTTACGTTGTACGCCAGGTATGTAAAAAAAGCGTAAAAGGTTATTATTTGTAAGTGACAAATGAGTCACCATAAAATGAAAATGGTGTGATTTTGTTGATGTCAGGAAACAAGACATAATAATAACTAGGTAAAACAATTATAAAATTGTGGGTAACAATAAATGGAGTGTATCAGCGCTTATCTTTCTGCACTAATTGCAAGAATTAATTGAGGCTAAGAGTCTTTCGAAATTTGAAAATATTTAACCTACAATTTACTTTTCGTTAACTACTCTTATTAAAACAATGTTAACAACATCATGCATTAAATAAACCAATTGACAAACCTGCACCTTAATTGACATGGTTTTCATTTTGACATCCATTGCGCAGAATGTTTCTAAATTAATGTTCCCGATAACTAGCTCAATGACGCAATGGATGATGTTGAATTGTCAAAATGAAAGCCATGGTGATAGCAACTTACGCAATGAGGGTGCTGAATTGGTTCACGCTTTCGCAAATTCGTCTTCTTTTACGGCATATGCTTCAGTTAAGGCATCTAATTGGACAATCAAACGCCGTATCTTGCCTTAATTAATTTTCTATCCAGACTGAAATCCCTTCAAGAGTCTAGTAACGAGATATTTTACTTATTTGCACTCTATAAACCTGTGAAAAATAATTACGTAATTTACACTAGGCCGATTCTTGTGTTTCTCACCCTGTCATAAATGGATCGCTATAAAATATGATTAAATAAACTTAATGAATGTCACAGACATTATTTTTTTCCGCAATTCAATTATAATTAATATGAATAAATGTAAGTGACATTCTTCTCATAAAGGGCTTGGCAAAAAATCTGTAGGTCTGTAGGTATACGTTACTGCTATCCGTAGGTACCTATAAGGATAAGTTGTCTGTTAAGTAAAGGTATTCGGTACATGCACGCTGTAGGTACAAGAATGGCGAGGGTAGAGTACCTTAAATCATTTCGTGGGGGGGACCTATGTCCGCTCTCTGTTTTTTTGTGGGGACGCGTTTTTCCTAATGTTGGTACTATGCGATCAAAATAAGAATGTGTCTGACCTCGCGCCATGTTGTTGTGTCATAGCCAATCAGCAGCCAGTTAGGTAGCCAACTGACTTGAATTGACAGCTATGACGCAACAACATGGCGCGAGATCAGACACATTCTATTTTTGATCGCATAGTAACTTCATTTCGTTTCATCATAATTGATGCGTGATTTTCAGGTGGGATAGTATTTTTGGCGTGGGTTGTCTTGCTAGTAGTTATTAATAGGTACCTAAGTGACGTTTTACTGCTTCTCTGTAGCTTTGTCATTGGCATTCCAATAAACGATTTTAATTTCCTTATGCCAAACGAGAAACACCTTAAATTTTTTAATCACTTGAATTACAATGTGTATATAGATTAAAGATAATTTATCGCTGCATCATTACATTATATTCAAAAGCTAAGTTGTGTAACCTATTAACATGTCTTTAATTTTTTATCGTACACAAGGAAGTCATATTTCAACTGAGATATTAGACCATTAGTACCTATTATATACTAGGTTTTCTAAAACTGTGGTCTGGGCGAGTGGCGGGCCTTGGAACTTGGGTACCAACAGGCCGTAGGCGGACATTCGCCCAAAAATAGAACGTTCTCGTGTCAAATGGCTATGTGCCGTGGTAATATACATTTATATTTGGAGGCGTAAGTTGTTATGTTACAATTTATAATAATAAATTGTTTTTATCGCTTACCTTACATAGAGGTTGATAGACATTTTCATATTGATACTAATCTGAGTAGGCACTTAATATTTTATTTAGTCGCTGCTATATTATGTATTATCTATGGTCGCTGCGTTATTATGGGAAGGCTGTGGAATTCATCTGTTTTACTATTAATAGCAAGCAATATATGATTTTTTGTGCTTGTGCCCTTTTGAGCTTTTAAGAAATGGAGTATCCTTAATAATTGTTCTCTACAGCTTGGCGTACCAGTAACTTATAATTGTCCCAAAAAAGATACCATGATACGTGTTACACTTTACCATGATAATATACTAACCACCATGACAGCTCAGCTAATATTAACTTAAATGCCGGTAATAATGACTCTAAGGCGAATCACACACCGCCCCGCGCTACGCTGCGGGGTGCGTGGCGACGGAACAAAAATCCCGCGCGTGAATGTGTTTTCAGTGTGTTGCACCATGCGTGATTTCTATACAAATACAGGTACACTCGACGCCATTGACGGTCGACCACTTTTCACCCTTATTACTAAGAACATAAGGGTGAGAAGTGGTCGACCGTCAATGGCGTCGAGTGTACTTGCAAACAACGAAACATCACGCACCCCTGCGCTACGCTGCGTGATGCGGGGCAGTGTGCGAATCGCCTATAACTTCAAAAACATAGAACTTTCATATAAATTTTCAACCCCTATTTTAGGGGTGTATTCTCGTAAAATGCATTCTTAACGCATGCCTTACTATATATGGAACCTACTCTCAAAATTTCCAGTTTGTAGGTTTTATAGTTTCTGAGATTTCGTGATTAGCCAGTGAGTGGTGCTATTTCGCTTTTATATACACAATGTATATATCACCTGAGGCTCTAATTAAAATCGACTGCCCTACCTTAAAAACTGTTATTTAAAGCCCGGCCGTGTTGTACGTCGATTGATAGAGCTAATAATTTTATAATGTGTTACGACCTTAGTTCTTACAACTATTTAGACTAGTTTAGACAAGATCCTGTTGATAATGTTAGTTCCATTAAATAATAGTACCTAGATAATGCTCACTGTGACTAAGATTTATTGACTTTGTTAGGCGCGTCGCTAACAAACGAAAGTTGAGGCGCAATTGTGGCGAGGGCGCTTGATAAGTACGCCACTTCAGACTTCAAACATATTTCTGTAAGTTCAAGTGTATCTACCTACGCTAACAGAATAGGAGACGACTGTCGAGGCGTGAGCCATATGGAGTCGCGACTCCACGTCACATGTCCGCCATTTTGTGACATTCTATTGTCAGCATAGGAGCGTTTGCATGAGACTTGGAAACATCCGAGACGACATAGAACTTACTGTTAAAATTGATAAGGTACAGAAGAAATTCTTGTTTTGACCATACACGTGCCGATTACAGCAAAAAAATCAAACAGTATAAAATACGGATATATCCATAATAGCTTTCTTCTATAGTTGTATAAGTGTAAGCACGTCTTCATCTTCCGAGGAGGACATGTTGAATGCGTCTAAACAAATCATAATCACCGCCGCCTCGACTCTTAGCACACCCTACTCTCGCCCGCGCCTTGACTCCACTCGACTGCGCCGTGCAGCTGCCTCAACTTTGTTGCTAGAGGCCGCGCCTTCAAATTAGAGGCGTGAAGTGGCGTCACTACTAATTTTCATACAATTTCTAGCAGCGCCACTACCGTGAAACAACAGCGCATCTAGAAATTCTATGAAAAATTAGTAGTGGCGCGGTAGTGGCGCCACTACACGCCTCTAATTTGAAGGCGCCCTTAGGGCTATATCTGCCATGGCAGCGACGCCAGCTGCGCCGCCAATCAAAACATGTCAAATTGTATTACAATTAACCTACCTAAACCTACTTCACTTGGCGACGGCTTGGCACCAGTCGACACCAGTTTCAATTGTACAGTACAATTTGACATGTTGTGATTGGCAGCGCTGCTGGCGTCGCTGCCATGGTATCCTAATGAGATATGGCCCTTACAGTAGATAGCTGTTAAATCAATGATATCTATTTTAATTCAATTTATGATTCTACCCAGAAGTAAAGATCTAAAAGACGTGCTGTGTCAACCCCATAAGCGGTAGGATTCGACGGGTTAAGCGTTATAGAAAATTTAATGTACAGGATGGTTTATGGGAGTTTTTTGATTTTTTTTGAAAAAGCCCATAATTTTAATAAAAAGATGGCTTAGTTTTGACATTGTATTTAAATATATTTTAGCATAAATATTGTAAAATAATAATTTATGTATTAGGTATGTATAAAAAAACCATAAAAAGTGAAAGGATTTAAACGGTATTTTTTTATAAGTAGCGATCTATCAGCCTCTTATCATTGCTTCATAATAAAAGTAGTCCATTTAACCATCTCATCAATATTTCAAGGCCACTTATTGGTACAATTGCACTTATAATATCTCTAACATTTAATTGAACAAGGACATTTTTTATGCATTTATCAATCATC
This sequence comes from Thalpophila matura, assembly GCA_948465475.1. Taxonomy (NCBI): domain Eukaryota; kingdom Metazoa; phylum Arthropoda; class Insecta; order Lepidoptera; family Noctuidae; genus Thalpophila; species Thalpophila matura. The sequence continues at coordinate 5,474,597 of OX419177.1, read as the reverse complement.
GGGTCCTGCGTCAACAACATGAACCAATTTCGAAATGCCAAGGCGTAACATACCGTATACCGGACCAGTCTTATATTACCGGCTATCATAACTTGAGCTGCCAAAAACTATAGCACGCCCTTTACCGTTTGTAATTTTTGGAGCAGAAGGGGAGTGAGGAAGGTCTTTAAATGAATGGTTAATATAACCAAGTGTCCAGTTCAGATTGAAAACTGCGTTGGTTCTCACAGTACCTATTAATATGACTATTTATTTAAAGGTCATTCTAGAATAGTTGAGATACAAATGAATTAGATCAGATTAGAAGTGTCTAGGCAATTAATATGTTGTTTTTATGTACTCAGGAGAAACGTAGTTTCTTGTGGGTATCGTGATTTGGTATCACCATTTATATATACCATATACCACCATAATGATTAACCATGAATTGTCCTCTGTGGGATATCCTTTGGGACATCGGTTGGGATATCAGTTACTATATAGGTAGGTATGTAGTAATCTCTGGAATTACTGATCCGATTTTGAAAGTTCTTTCATTAATAGGATACTGCCTTCCTAAGTGCCATAGGCTACTTTTTATCCCGAAAAAATGCACAGTTCTTGATTGCCACGCGGACGAATTCGCTGGCAGTGCATTTATATTTTCATGCCGTTTTTAGCGGTTAAGTCACTTTAATTACACGTTTAGGTGAAACACTCATTATTCTTAAACTAAGCCTAAAATTAAGTTAAATTATAAAATAAAATAATAATAAATTATAAATTATAAAAATAAAGATTTCAAATAAAAAACGGTACCATAATAAATTATTAATTAATTCAAATAAATAAGTTTCAATTTCAATTAATGCAGTAATAATATTACGCTAATACATATCATATTTTATTACATTTTAATACAGATAACATTTAAATAATGTCTGCGAGCAATGTTAACGTCTTTCAGAAATCGATATTTGAAAGACACGGCCTTTATAAACATTCCTGTTATTGTGTTAAATAACATTAATGAATTAAAGTCGCGGTAGTTAAGGTAATTAATTAAATATCACTCAAATTGGTGCTATACGGACCTTGGTGTTACAATTTTATGGGCACAGCAGGCATAAAATCTTATGATTTTATTGTTATACAGGGTGAGTGATTAAATAAGGAACTCATTGAATGAGGGTATTTAGTATGCACCAGTGGTGGCTTAGTGGCCAAGTCGTAGGTCGTGGATTGAAACCCCGGCGCGTACTTTCTGCAATTTGTTGTATCACCACTGCTCTAAAAAATGTGAAAGAAAATATCGTGAGGAATCCGGCATGTCCTAGAACCATAAACTTGAAGACATGTGAAGTCCACCAACCCGCACTGGGCCCGCGTGGTGGATTATGGCTCACTCGCACTCAGAATAGGCCTGTGTCCCAGCAGTGGGAACATTAGGTATAGGCTGATAATGCTATTTAGTATTCGAATTTCTTTCGATTGACTACCTACAGGATCTAGGTACTCCTAAAATCCCGAAACCAAATGAACATAACCATACATGTTGACGTGTATTATGGATATTTTTATATACGAGTAGAATAGTTGATTATTTTCGTAAACTCAAGGTTAAACAACCTTGAGTTTACGAAAATAATCAACTATTTGACTTACTACGGAAACCCGTAGTAAGTCAAACGAGAATCGATTACTGAATACTCTCTTTCAATACCTATCTATAGCTTCTATTAACCAGTCACCCTGTATATTTTTTGTTGTTTATATTAAACACCTTAAGGCGAGGTGTTGACGGATTTGATTAAAACTGGTTCTCATTGCCTGAAGGAAAAGTCAATAAATATTATTCAAATTATGTATTTAATAAGTATTTTTATGATCCCCGACGGGTAGTGTTGTAGTGCAAATAATATTAAGATAATGATTTCCTGAAATAAATAAATAATACTATGTAAGTATTTATTTATTTTATCTTATTATTCCACGTATTCAAAGCCTACCTGTTTCTTTATTTGCAAATTTATAAATTAAAATAATACAGCAATTAAAACGACTGCAAATAAAATATAAATATTGGAAGAAAAAAAAAATGAACTATAAATATTAATCGAGATGCTGTATATCACATGCCTTACCTACAGATCAAAAACGTCAAAAATCTATGCAAATCAGCGCTCATTGGTCCAGCTAGTTTCCAGCACGAGGGAACAACGCAGACACGTCATGTACTGAATGGGTAATTTGTATTTCAATGGGCAAGGCTTAGGCAAGCAGGCTAAAGGTTAAGTAATGTGGGAACCTAGGCGTCCTTGGCGATGTGGTTCTCGGTGAAAATGGACGTAGCTGCATTGTTGCTGTGGATTATTGGTTTTTGGACGGTTTTGAGGTGCTAGGTGTAATATCCGTTTATAGTCTATCTATATATATATCTATATATATATCCGTTTAGTAAGGTGTGCATATCACATCATAGCAATTTTTGGAGATTATTATCGTGTTTTTTTATTAATATTGTACACTTGAATGTGAGTTTAAGTCTGATCAGTATGTCTTAATGACGAAACTTAAAAAACAAAAAAACTGCGGAGAGCAGTAGAACAGTTACATGAGATCCGAAAAAGGACATGTATGTATGTATGTATGTATCTTTATTTATCAACGTTTCACAATATTCATGTAATTAAACAAAGCCCCACAAAACTGTTTTCATGTTCTTACATTGTTTATTGCAAAAAATACTGAACACACAGGCATTTGTGTTTTGCAATAAACAAAATATGTTTAATATGCTACTCGTTTATGAACTACAACACTAAACTACATCGTGAATCTAGATATCACAATTTATATTCCACTTTAAGCTGCGTTAACACCGTAATTTTGAGTCCAAAATGTTGCAAGTACATGCGACACACATGCAGATAGGTGCTACAATTTATTAATAATTGCATTTAGCAACACCAAACTTGAAAATTAATGTCATACGGCGTACCACGAATTGCGCGAACGAAACCAGGTCCGAATTGAAGCAATAAAATTTACTTTCGATTACAAACTCGATTTCCTTAGGGCTTAACAATTGCTATGCAATATTATTTGGGGCATATTGTTTGTTTCATAATGGTCCATTATACATTAACAATATAATCTTTCCCGATTGTCCCGCCTGGCGCGGTGGTATTCGATTGCTAAAACTGTTGTCTTTATTGATATTATGGTATATTGTTTTTAATTTGTTTCTTATCTTATCCTTTGTCGTGAAATCAGAATGCAAATTAATTTATAAGCTTATGATTAACGTTATTGCATAAATATTTACGATTAACAGAATCACTGAGCCGTTTTTTATTTATGCAAATTAATGTCCTTCAGTTATTATTGAATTAAGATTGACTGAATTCAATTCTCATAACCAAATTAAGGGTACGACTTAAGGGTAAGACCGAACCAAAAAAATAATCGAGAGCTGCGGGCAGAATAAGTTCAACTTCGATTCATGCTTACCTACTTTTTGGTGTTCGAAATGTATTTATTATTTTAACAATATACTTATTTTTTTGGAAATTTACTAGGGATTAGTATATTTTGAAGAAATTGTCTAAAAAGATGCGCATATAATATTATATTACCATTTACTAACTAGGAAATACACCAGGTAGAGAAAAAAAAATCAAAATATTTTTTTTGTAGAAGTTTCACTCTCATGCATTCAGAAAAAAATTCTTTCAAAAATTAGAGATTTGCTTAGGTCGAGCTTAGTCTTGACGGCGTTTGAGGTGGAGCTTCCAGTTTTGCCTATGTCCATGTTCTAAGATAGACAACCCAAAGCAGGAGTCCGACGATAAATGCTTGATGATGACTGACCTTGGGCTCTGACACGTCAGATTTCCTGTCACTGTAACATCTGGCACAGTCACTGAAAAATATCTTTAATGAATAGTTTAAAACTGTAAAACAAAGTCACTATTCATGTCTGTCAGTTTGCCCGCAATATTGCTTACTATACAGACCGTATAATTATAGTTAAATTAGTTACCTAATTATATAAAGTACATACTTCGAGTAACAACAATGTATACAATACCCAACTTCGAACTAACAATCAAAGTTTTCCCGACACGTTTAATCAAATTATCCGCGTACTAACTTTATGACTAATTATTCACAATTACATAGAAAATTTAATTATCAACTTACCATTACGAATTATCCAATATCCTGTGATTTCAATTATTTTTATGATTTCCGAATATTTTTTGCTTGTCTGATCTTGTATGGCCTTGACTTTAATTTTAGCACGTTGTCGCATGAAGGAGATAGACATAGGAAATAGCTTTATGTAGATCAATGTTGCAAAAATTGATTTGACTGATTTGGGTCCCGTGGTGAATCAGTAGGAGTAAGTTTTTTGTTAATTGTAGCTTCTTGAACAAGCACTGATATAACTGTTTTGCTTTAGAGTTTTGCTTTATCATTTTAATTTATATTATTCAATAATTTGTATGCCCAAGTGGCTGATCATGGTATGAACATTATTAAGTACTTATATAATTATATGTGATGAACACCTGTATGCAACCCATGTATCACAAATAAACCATTTGATTTGATTTAGATTTTTAACACTTTCCTGGACTTTGAACGGCTATTAGCAGCGATAACAATAAAACTTCTAAAATGTCTTTTAAATGTCCGCGAAAGCGTTAACGTAGATATATTTCACTTGAGCAGATAATCTACGTAGATATAACTGAACTTTGGCATGAACAGTAAAGTGAGGAAAACTCGAACTCGAAATTATATTCAGCAATATTGTTCGAATATTCAAAAGAAAATTCTGTATGTACCTACTACAAAAGCGTATTAAATCTATATCCGCTTAGTGCTTACCACATCTAACAAATAGGAGATACGGAACTCAATAAAGATAAGGACTTGCACTTGCTTAAAATTTTATATGGTCATATTAGAGCAATTTTTGGTAATTGCTAATAAATAACCGGATTTTTTTCAAAAGCTATATTATATTTCCTTAAGTCTGTCTGGTGAATGAACATAAAATTGTCACGCATTAATTTAATGATACATGGCTATACCTGGATACTTAATAGACCTAAATGTTAATCTAATAACAGATTTTATTAATCTAGAACGACATAATTTGAAAAATCAAACAGTAATTAATTAGTTTTTGTTTTATTTTAGGTTGTCAAAATAAATCACGTAACAGGACACATAAAAAAACACGAATTGAAACCTTCTTCTTTTTGAAATGGGTTAAAAAGATTTTTTTTTTTTTTTAAATGGCCTCTCGCAGTTGGCTTTTAACAGCCGTCACTGCTTAACCGGTCATCTGGTGAGGACTTACAAATGCCTCCAGCCAGGCTTAAAACTAAATAAAACTACAAACTAAGCGACCACACGCTAAGGGTACCCCCTACTGGGGTACGGGCCTCGGCTTAGGGCGTCGCTGGGGGGATGGCAACTAGAGGGAGGGACTACTAGCTGGATCGGTTCATTATTTTGGGTCGAATTTAAATCTACAGGCTCAGCGCGGGCTGGCTCGAGCAAGGGTCGGTTAGGGGACAGAGTCATACTCGGCGGCGGACTCGGGTCATGATGGGGACGTCGCGACGGGCCTCGTCGGCGAGGTCGGATTGGGATTAAGGTGGTTAAAAAGATGACTGTCTATCTGATGTAAAGCTGTGACTGCTGCTAGACAGCAACACCAAAGGATTTGCCAATGCGCAATCATAACGTTACCATAATACACTGGCCTGCAAAACTAAGTACCGACTACACTTTTCAAATTTCTTTTTTTTCTAAACTATAGATAAAGTTAGAGATTTAAAATAAAAAAACGTTTTATAGCAATTTTCATCAGCTTTCTTTGAAACTATAGTAAATTATACATTAGTACCTAACATTTTTAAGTCTAAAAAAGATAAAATCAGAGAAGCAGGTTTGCAGATATCGCTCACCAGGTCGCCTGTAGACACTTCGCCTTCCATCAGAAGTGTAAAGTGAGAATCGAGGCTCATCTGTAAACAAAATTCTTGACCATTCTTCATGATCCCACTGTCTGTGGTCTCGGGCGTATCGCAGTCTCGCTACTCGATGCTCTCTCTCGGTTCGGGGCCACTCGCTGATCTTCGGGGTTTCAAGTTTGCTTCAGTTTTTTGTACAAAATTAAACTTTTTTTCGAGTCCTTTTTGTTTCAAAAGTATATCTTGTCTACTTAAAAAGTTATTGCAATTTTAAAAGTGTGATACTTAGTTTTGCAGGCCAGTGTAGTTTCTTAACTCTCCTAGTCAAGGGATAATAAAGTGACACATACATGTCTCTTCTGTTATTACGCCAAGTGGCCTCGCACGTAGTACCTACATATACTATCGTGACAAGCCATGTCACGGAATTTCTTGAATTAGTCTTACAAAATGTGACAAAATCCGTGAAACATGTCGTGGCATTATACCTAGTACGTGCCTGGATATGGTTGAAATCAGTTAAGGATGCTGATTTAATAATTATCGATGAAAGAATAATTTAGTAACTATTATTTATTGTTTAAGAGATTTAAAAACAACTGCAAATTTGTAGGTATTGAGTTGGAGCCTTTATTAATCTCCGATAGATGTCACCAACACTTATAAGAGGCGTGTTCAAAAGATATATAAATTTCAACTAACGCGAGTGTGACACGGTAGCACAGTGACATGCCACGGTTCACTCGTGGCACCCCAAACGCCGCCACTGTACTGCGGACTTATGAACTCACTGCACATTTTGTGGCGGCGTTTTGTGACTGTCGCTAGTGGCCAGTGGATGGCGAGGCTTACGGTATTGGTTGATTATAATGTTATTTATTATTCCCTAACATAATTTTTGTAGCAATTTTCAGAACATACGATATACAATTTGTTGCTGCAACATCTATAATCAAGGTTGCACAATGCACACGTGTTAATATCTAATACTAATTAACTCGACATTTAACATGCTGTAATTGTGTAATTAATCTTCCATAACAGGCAATATCTTAATTACGATCATCTATAGATGTGAATTGATAAAATGATTGATTGATAAAGTCATTTTATATCGCTCATTTAATTTATCCGCTGAATGATGACTACATTAAGATATCGAAAAAAAAAGTCTTTGCATATCTTGCAAAAAATGTCAAAATCTAAAATGGTTGTTACACGCACAAGACAATCTGTTAAGTACGGCCCAATTTAGCCAAACTCTGTGTATAGCAATATAGGATAATGGCAAAGGTAGCATACACATTTCCCAAATATAAAATTCCTGTGTTTCGACATTGGCAGAGGTAGCATACACATTTCACAAATATAAAATTCATGTGTTTCGACATTGGCAGAGGTAGCATACACATTTCCCAAATATAAAATTCCTGTGTTTCGACATTGGCAGAGATAGCATACACATTTCCCAAATATAAAATTCCTGTGTTTCGACATTACCTACTGAAAATTTATCTTAAGTTGGTCGATATCGGAACATACACAGAGAGCGGAGCGTCGGCATTTACGAATTGGACCTAGTTATGCAAAAAAGATCCAATCCACACATACAATATTGTCAAAAATGAGCACTAATACATGTGAGCCGTACCCCGATCATGAGTTTTTTTGACGTATAGTATCGTTAACGTAAGCATATTTTGAATTGAAAATATACGTTTGTTACACGATGTTTATATAAATTAAATACATAATTAATTTCTCTCTATTTTTTTAAATGTGCAAATTGTATAAAATTTCATCAAAATGTTCCAGGACTGCTGTATTTTAGATTAGATTCAAAATATGCTTACATTAACGAAACTATACGTCAAAGAAACTCATGGTACTGATTTCTCAAAAGTGACTGATTTCGCATCGTCATTTTTATTAAAGTCGAACCAGTGCTTGACTGACGTGCACTCGCATTATAAGGGATAGGGACGAAGATATTATTATTATTGGCTGTTTCACTGTGGATGACGTAATCGGCAGATCTTGTTCAAAATGACGACGTCTGGGGCGGGTGTTCCAATATAGTGAACGCAGGATAGAATCAATACAAAGCAAGAAATCCTTACACTATGTACGCTTCCATACTGACCAAAGTAGACGTGCAGCTATAATGTAACTCGAAAAATCCAGCACAAGTTACGATACGGTTTGGAAAGTATTTTTCTATTGGTATTTCTATTTATTCTATTGGTTTTGGTTTGATAAACATTGAGTCAACAAAGTACCAAACAGTGGCCCTTCAAACAAAAGACAAATTCACAATACTTTTTTTTCACAATTGCAGGCATTTATTACAAATCACGATTTATTTCACTGCGCTGCTACGCAATGACGACGCGGCACTAACACAATCATTGAATGACCGGAGTGATCAATCGTTTAATTAATCGTCTGCTCAGGTTTACAGTAATTAGTATCGCAATATTCCTTAATTAAAAGGTTGTCTTTTGTATTTGTTACAATTAAAAAATTGCTATCGCAAAACCGCAGTTTGGGAATAAAATGGGAATTTTTACAGGCTAAGCGTAGGTACCTATATGTATAACTTACAGTGGAACATACATCGTCCATATGTTTAACAGGACTTGAGAAATGTCATTTATGACATATCTAAATGATTGTGTATCAATGTACCGGACTGCACGTATATGGCAGTTGGGGACATAAGCTCCGGCCCGCAACCGGCGCAATTGACCTGCGAAAACTCTCTCGTTGAATCATTGTAAGTAGAACATAATAGCAAGATTGTGCTTAAAATCTATGTTTTTTCGAAGGGACAAGTAATGAAAGGCTAACATTACCACTTTCCCTGTATTTGTTTGAAGAGACTAGTAAAGCTTCAGCTTTCTATTACCCCATTTTTCTTGATGAATGTATCCGGTCCCATGTTATAGCGTATGAGTTTATTTCCAAAAAACCCATAAACATTACTCTATTTTTGATCGAACTGAACCTTGACACCTATGTTTGCTACTACAAGGCAGTTGTTTTTACTCTATTTGCCCATTAAAATGCAGTAACTACTGCTACATACACCACTGCTAGTTAGCTACAATCATTCGGGTAGAATTCAAGGCAGTTTGCAACACGCACGCGTGTAGGTGACGCAACATTGTTGTTTTGGTGGTAAATTCACATTTACCGAAACAATGTTGGCTAGTACAGTCAGCACATGTCAATAAATACAATACACTATTTATTTTTCCGTCTGTTTAGTATGTTTTTTATGGTAGATTAGAACCAATTAAGATGCAAAGGTAAGTTATTCTTTGGGGAAAGATAATAATAATATAGAACATTAAAAAATCTGCCGAATAACCTCCTTCTTTTTTTAAGTCGCTTAAAAATATGACACGAATGTGCATTTTAAAATTGATCATCACAGGAGCTATAGTGTTAAACTTAGCACTAGTATTTCAACGTATGTATTTTCTACATAAGCATATTTTTTTACAACGCAAGTTTTTGTTCAAGAGACATTTCCCAGTATGCATTTATGTTAAACTTTGCTGCTAACAGTACCATCTAAGGTTGCCACCGAATCAGTTACACCCTCGTACCGACAATTGGCTGAACAAATCGCTAAGCCCTTATTGCTACTACACAGTAGTAGTAATAAAGTGGCTGTGAACTGTCGAAATGGTTCCGCTAAGTGCCGTGAGAAATTCCTGCGGTTTATCAATTAGCGGTGAAGTTTTATTTGTAATCTGTGGCCTTTTCATTCTAAACTGCGTTTATAAAGAGGCTCTGGTTGTTTAGGTAGAAACAAGATTTTTTGGTAGCTCAGTGGTTAGAGCGAAGCCACGGTACGGCAGAGGTCACAGGTTCAAGTCCTGCCTGTGTCGGTTGTTTGAAATCTATAAATCTATTTTAATATTATAAAGCTGAAGAGTTCGTTTGTTTGAACGGGCTAATCTCGAAAAAATATTTTTGTTGTACTATTTCTCATGAATCTGGCTATTATAGCCAGAGTCATGACTATAGGCTATTTAACATCACGCTACAACCGTTAGGAGCCGAGCAACGGGGGTGAAACAGCGGCGCACAGCTGGTTAGAGATATATTTCTTAAGCTTCTCGATGTCAAAGCAGTGGAGATACAGAAAACTTAGAGATTTAGTTAGCTTAGATTCTTACATGCCTTAACTATAATAATCTCGTAGCTTTGCATGAAAGATCACTCGAAGAAAACCCCTCACCATGAACCAGTGGCGAAGGGTTAATTTTTGTAAAAGGTAAGCCGCAGAGCTACAAATGCTTACTAAAAAAATATAATAAGTAGGAAGGCGTTTATGTAAAGTTATAATGTTACCTGTGTATGTATTAAGTGTATTGTGTGACTATACTATTTGACAATAGTAGGCAATAATGCCTGTGCTATTTTTCAAAGGGAAGCCGGTAGGAATCGTATTGTAGGGACCCGTCGCCACTGCCGTGAACGCTTTACAACACAACAGATTGCAACGTCTATCAACAGAACCTTGTGCCACACGTTTCCCAGCCGACTGCAACACCGTACCATCAATAGGTGTCTATAACAAGTACAGGACATTATTACTACAATACAATGTAATACAAAATACTGTGTATTCTCCCAATTCGCTTCAGTGTCTCAACCGCTGACGTTATTCGAAGTCACTTCGCAATTGTATCATCATTGTCCAACGATAATAAGCTCGCTCGTGTATTTTGTATCTATTGTTGTTTTATTGCGAATGGTCGCAATGTATTATTAATTGGATGCCATGTAAAAGGAGTTTGTTTTCGTGTATTTAATTGCTCTGACAGAAAATAGGATGTATGAATGATAAATAGAATGATCTCGTTTTTAACGGCAGCGTAAAAATTAAGATAAAAGGATCATGGACCACTTTTAGATGATGTAAAATTATATTTACCAATCCGGATACCTAAAAATCTACGCTTTGCAACGGGCAACTACCTAGTTTAAATTATCAAAAGTAAAATGGTCTGATTGCAATGAATGTTTTGAAACCTATATTCTCATCTATGAGTTTTGTATAGAAAATTGATCAATATGACGGGTAGAATCACTCCCTTATGAATGCAAGTATCTACAACAGCCTGTAAGACAAATTTTAAAACCACAAAGTAGAATCTGGGAACCAAACTCAAGCTCAGAAAATGTGCTTACGACTACTTACCCAAATAGACAATTATTTCATGTAACAGTTCAGCATAAATTGTGGAAAAGCCACACAAATTATCATAAATACCCCTTAAATTAGCTTACCAGTTAAGGCGAAGCCAGATGCACTAACTTCCTGCGAAGAGAATCAAGATATGGCTGCAAAGTCAATCTTCCATACAAGGTTTTGCGGTTTGAGACGTTAGTTTTGGCACAACCGTGATCTCATTTCCTTTGTTTGTTGGTAATTTACCCCCAGAAAGGTAACATAATTGTCTACAGTTAGCAGACCTCTATGGCTGGAAATAATACGGCAATTTAGTGAGTTTTGCACTTAAATACTTCGTCTATGCAAATGTTGTTTGAGTTATTTGTTTGCGGATATGTTTTTTTTTGTGTTTAGTGTAAATTTAAGGTTAATGCAGCGACTTATTCATCTTTATTCCCATTGCGTAGGTAGATCATTATTTTGAGGTAGGTACTTAGTTCTACTCTTCCTTATTTCCGCTTTCTTTCAGACATCAAAATGGGAGCCTTCATTTAAATGAAAGATAGGGTACCTATTATAACAGGCAAGCGGTCACCATTGTATTTGGTTCTATCACTGTCCATCGAGACTGTTGATATGATCGAGACGGATGATTTATTCAACTTTCTACAGCAGGTCTTTTAAACAACTTCTGGACGAATGGGTCAGCTATCAGTCCATCTCCAGTCAACGTGTTTGATCGGTATTGTGCGATACAGCCTGCATATTCTACTGAAAAATGCTTAGGTATGTCTGGCAGTGGAAGTGATAGACCCAGTCGAATATTGCACATAAAACCTTGCTAATTCCACGGCCCGCACGTTTATCACCCCTGAACTAAATTGTTTATGCTAGTAATTATTTAAACTGTAACAACAATGAAATATCGCAATGAATTTAATGTCTTAATTAATGAGCATGCAAAAGCAAGCAAGGACACATTCCTTTGTTTCTGATACCTTTTAGAATAAAAACAGAAAATAAATTCATGTGTTATAACTATAACGTAGTATTTAAGTCACTGTAACTTCCAGTACTTTGTCCTGGCCTGTTATTAAACCGAATACAAATTACCTTAAAAATAAAAGTCAACTGAGATTTCATGGAAACGAGATTAATATAAATATTTTACACTTTAAGCGGTTCTCAAGAACTTTTATGGTATAATATACTTAGTAGCATTTCCGTGTAGTTTCCAACTGACAGTGGGTTTCTGAAAAAAATATCAGCACTCATGTTGACTGATTAAGATCGGTTGACAGGATTTTATCAATAATAAATCAATCACTTCACATAAAATTGGACAATATAATTAAATTGCGTAATATAGGTATGTTTTTAAAAGTGCTTCATTGCAATTATATAAAAAATAATTACAAAATTACTCTCTCTTTGTCTTATACCTATCCCATTTCATTAGGGGTCGCCTCTCCTCATCAGTTTTCGTTATTCGGCTTTGATGGACCCTCTAGGTACTACTACTTGATTGAAATGAAACTTCTTGAAAAGGAGAATAGGTATTATTGGTATTGAATTTTCTCTCTTACACGGTTTTAGTATAAAATTGTTACGAAGATTTTTTTTATAAATTCTTTAAATTGTTGTAGTACCTATGAGATAAAATTTATCACGATGTTTGATTAGTAAATATTCAACACTAGATTATTAAAAGATTGGATTGTCCGGATAAATAGCGGTTCACTATTTATATAGCAGTTGTTGATGGATTGAATTTTTGGATTGGATGGAACTTTTGGCACATTCTTGCTACAGTAGCACCACCATAATTTTACGCATTTTGATGGACACTTTTCAAACACTGAGATGTTCCTCCTGATCTGTACCCTCCATAAAAACAATGCACCATTAAACATGAAATTAAATGATAAACCTATGAAAAGTGCGAACGTTCTAAAATTGAAATTGAGTTTGGAAGCATGAAGTCACCAGTGATGAAAGGTTACCAGTACCTAAGTAATGAAATGATGATGAAGGAGGATCACCAGTCACAAGTGAAAGAGGAATAAGTCACATTTTCTGAAACATTAAATAACGACAAATTCTTATATCTAAGTCGTAATATACAAAGACTATTTTCACTACAATCTAATTATAGCTAAGCAACATGAACTCGCAGACTTATTATGCCCATAAGTGATAATTACAGTCCATATACAACATACTTAAGATTTGAGATAAAAATACATTGTTGCAAATAATGGCAGCGACCACATAATAACTTGTTTGTATCTAGATTACTATTATTAGGCAGATAATATACCAGGCAGTCTACGAGTAGTTTGATGTGACATAGACATAAATTCTTAAGTAAGACCATTCAAATAAGGTTATACAAATTGTAAAACAATTTACTGTTATTTATCAATTTAGTATCTAAGTATTCAGTGGTATTGTAGGGAGATAATTAGTTTTGTTTTGCTAAGGACGTGCTAAAGCTGCTTTCAGACTACGCTATAATATACAGGGTGGCAGGTTAGACAGTGGAAATATTTTAAGGGGTCATTGTACCCATCATTATGAACAACTTTTACTATGGGACCAACCCTCAAATCGCGAAAAAAAAATCAGCTGTTCCATACATTTATGTTAACAAAACTCAACAAAATGTATGGAACAGCTGATTTTTTTTTCGCGATTTCAGGTTTGGTCTCATAGTAAAAGTTGTTCATAATGATGAGTACAATGACCCCTTAAAATATTTCCACTGTTTAACCTGCCACCCTGTATAGCATATAGCTCATAGCACAACAATATCGCGCACCATACAAAGCCAATAATAAATAGTACTAGCTTACGCCCGCGGCTTCGCCCGCGTTTTTGGGATAAAAAGTAGCCTATGTGTTATTCTGATGTATAAGCTATATTACTGTAAAGTTTTATCAAAATCCGTTCAGTAGTTTTTGCGTGAAAGAGTAACAAACATCCATTCATCTATCTATACATCCTCACAAACTTTCACGTTTAAAATATTAGTAGGATAGTACAGTGTGAACATGGCCATAATAATGTTCGGTGCGCGATATTGTTGTGATATGAGCTATATGCTATTTACACTTATACTAATATTATAAAGAGGATTTTTTTTTTGTCTGTTTGTTTGTACCGAATAGGCTCCGAAACTACTGGACCGATTTTAAAAATTCTTTCACTAGTAGAAAGCTACATTATCACTGAGTAACATAGGCTACTTTTTATCCCGGAAAAATGCACAGTTCCTGTGGGACACGCGGACGAAGTCGCGGGCGAAGTGCTATAATGCTATATAGTATAGCGTAGTCTGAAAGCAGCTTAAAGTTGTAACATCGGGGCACCGTTACTTAATACGATGCATGCATAGACGTATAAAAAGGTGGACGGTATCCCGCTAAACAATAACTGTATGAAGTATTCCTAACATGACAGTTTTTTTTTTAAATTTAAAATTAGGCTTGCGTTTGACCGCTATCTCGCCCGACGTTTAGGAATGATGCGGTCTATGATGGAGCACGCTTACTTGGAAGAAATCAATTCACTCGTGACTTCAAGACACTCAGATTGTAACTATAGGGGAACATACAGCGCATTCCACTGTTTAGCAGTTCTCACAATGAAGGTGGAATCGAAGCGATTCGTTCGGGACATTTCATAATTTAAAATCTAATGACATTTTGCCTGACTCGGAGTTCGAACCCAGAACCCCACGTTCAGCGGTCGCGGTTGCAACGGCCTAAATGATTATATACGAACGAGGCAATCAGACATTATCCAACACAGACATTTGTTGAAAAGCATGTTCAAGACACATGACATTGTAAAAAATGCGGATATAATTAAGTTCATAGTGACCCTTAGCGTACTTGACCACAGCTGTATTTTTATTAATTTAGAACATGGCATGAAAAACCAAAATGTTCTCTGTACATTATTATTTATGGTTCATATTTGATCAACATACTTTATCTCAAAGTTATTTGGCCGTTCACTTAGAACAAGTGACTTATATAAATCGCTATAAAGTGTAACACCTTTAATAACACTAACAGAAATAACTTTGCCAAAGTAAAATACGAGAACCTTACAATTTTAATTTGCTGTTAAAATTAGGCTTTCCTTTTAAAAATTGTTCAGTTCAGTTAACCCTGATTATGAAAGGGCTATTTTGATTAGGTACTTTTTGAAAAACACACGCGTCTCCTGCACGCATTCTACACGAGGAAGAGGCGGGAGTGCTGAAATTATTGTTTTATTTAGTTAATCACATAAATATGTAGTACTTATTTTTATGTTAGATATTCATACCCCTGGCGTGGCCACTGCCGGCGGCTGACACGAAATGTCAAATCCCTTGAGTGGCCACTGCCAGCCGCCGGTAATGCCAAGTTGAGCCCCGATACAGCGCACCACGCGGTACAAAGTCGGGTATTACTTTGTCTATGCATGTGTGATCTCTTTCCTTTATACCTTAAAATGTTCGTGAAAGACCAGGCTACCAATAATTCCATACATCCACTAATGCTTCAAATGAAATTATATTTTTTTACTCGAACTAAATATCGGACTTGACATTTCGAACAAGAATCAAGTTGTCACACGTCAACGGAATTTCCGCCGGTCGGTGCTAGTTTTGGTTAGGGCTCCATATATTAATGTTTATTGTGATATCGTGAGCTTATTAAATTTATTCACAATTATGTTGTGATCTTGTCACATGTATTTAGTTGGATATTTAGCTGAAAAAAATCAAGCAAAACTTCAAGAACGTGTGTATCTGTATACATTTTAAAAGTAATTTCACTGTCTAAGATTTCTGGGGCGTTTAAACCCCTAACCTTCTCCTCTCACCCTTGTCTACGGCCCTGAGGGATTATAAATATGTAGGAGCAAATATAAGTAATATAATAAGTTTGTCGTTAAAAAATTAGTGATAGTTGAAAAAGGTTCCCCGGCTGACGCAGAGGTCGTTGGCAAGGCCGTCATAGGCGATTAAAATGTATGAATAATTCCATGGAATTAGGTCTCCCTGACGAGTGGTAGTGTTAATTACTTGCGATTGGCTGGTTATACATAGTATATATCTAATTATAATGACAATGTGCTAAGCCGATTTTAATTGGTTAATCAATTTACGTTAAGCAGTACATTGGAAATTAATATTTGGTTGAATTGAGGAACGAGGTGGAATGTCCATCTATTGATACTCCGATACTATCGATATCTGATAATCCGATACTATCGATAGTATTGATAGTATTGCCTCCATCAATAGTATTGTCATGATCCAAGCTATCGATACTATCGATACTATCGATAGTGCAATCGATATTCTTGCTGTCGATAGTCAAAATTAGAACAAAACATAGCTGTAAGGTCATTTTCCTTGAATACAAAAGCCATTTGCGATTCCTGTTACAGAGGGCAGCTCTACCCATACCATTTATTAATTATTATTACTACGTCTTATGTGTTGCGTTAAAAAATGGCCTCAGTCCCGTTTCTGCAGCGCTTTGTGCGCTTAATAGCGGTTAGGCACTGAATAAGGTCGCTTTCAAAGAGAATTGAAGCAGTAATGTAGAGTATGCTTTTAGAAAATGCTTTGTTTCATGACCTCATTCTTAGTAAATGAATGTTGATGTCCCTCGAATGAGTTTTTGACACGTGTTACACGTGGGATTGTTTTAGTAGGTAACAATTTTGCATAATAGATTTTTTATTTGCAGGAAAAAAGGGCGGGCGCGTACCGGTACAGGAGAAGAGTAGGTTTTTTTATTTTTTTCATTATTCTAGAAGAATTTGGGGGAGCATTGGGATCGTACTGAAAAAAAAAATACATTTGACTTTCTATAAACAGTTCAGTATAATAAAAAAATAAAATTCTATGGATTTCTTTAATGGGGGTTGATAATTCTATTGTAGGTCCGAGTGCATTTGTGTGCAAAGCTTAGTCTAGCATTGCAGTACATTAGTGGTAAATATGTTAAAGAAGAACCTAAAATTACATGCTCAACATTGGCCAATCTTTACAGGAGCCGAAACCAACTACCAACCTTGGCCGCCTCAACACGATAAACCCATAAACTTTGCAAAATCGATCATGTTCTATTTAATCGAACGTGACAGACATCACCCACTTGCGTTATAATCACGGCGCGAGAGACGATACAAACCGACGTGTGGAATTCGATAAGTGATCTAGAATCACGCGCTAACTTGCGCATGCGCACGTCGAAGGATTTCCGCATAATTCGTGGGGCAGCGTTGTAAGTACGGGATTATGGGACTGATCAAATTCCAATTCGAAATAACATGTCGTTATTTAATAGTGTTTTTTTTTACAAATGTTTAAGGTTAAAGTCTCATTGTTAAGTGTTTTTTAATAAGATTTTTTCGTCTATTTAATTGTTCGCCCTTTTTCAAAAATAGCTTTTGCCTAATATAAAAAAAAAATCGAATACCGTTTTTGTCAAACTGTAACAAAATCAGCTTAGCAATTTTTCAGATCAGTGCAAATATAAATAAACAGTCACATTTGCGAACTTTATAACATTCTGGAACATTGATTACTTATTTACGTGATTCGGTAGAACCAAGCAAATCGAGAATTTTGCAAATTATAACAAAGTGGGTACCTACTTAAGTAACCACAAATGACTTTTAACAATGCATTGAAGTTCTCGACAGATTTTCGAAATATTATAAAACAGTCAATTAGGAGTACATATCATAACAAGAGTAGGGTACAGTCAAGCGTAAAAATATGTATACAAACGAAATAATTTTACGACGACGATTTTACGACGATTCGTCCAGACGAATTACACCATACTTTAAGCACAGAAGAAGC
Organism: Thalpophila matura; assembly: GCA_948465475.1. Lineage (NCBI taxonomy): Eukaryota > Metazoa > Arthropoda > Insecta > Lepidoptera > Noctuidae > Thalpophila > Thalpophila matura. The sequence goes on along the minus strand of OX419177.1, from coordinate 5,456,551 downwards.
ACACCCAGGTGTGCTTCGTTTGGGTGTGCTTCATGGAATACCTCCAGTTTGAGTACTTTATGCGACCTACCCAAATGTCCTTTCTGATAGTAATGTTCGCTGGGTCGTTGAGCTCCCTAAGTCAGGGTTGAGCTACCACGATACTCAGCACATGCGTGCACAGTCAGGACAGGTCCACTCAAATCTGTATGGCTCTTTCCTTTAAAGGCCATTCCAGACTAACCTGCATGGTCCTTGCATAGTTTCATTTTAATTTGTCTGGACTTTAAAAGAGACTGACCTTTGAGTTGTTTCGGTGTTTCTTCTCAAATGTAGTCAGATAGGAAACACCGACCTCATCTAGCTTAATAATCAAAATAATTTTTGACGTGTACGTGTGACGTGGACGTGTACCTGTAACCTATTTACAGAATAAAATATCATTTCATATCATTTCATTTCATTTCATTTCATCATCATTTCATCATTTCATTTCATTTCAGTATTTACAATATTTCAACTTTTAAATCGCAAAAGATATACATACATCATTTTACACGAGACTGTACTCTGAGTGATTTATCGAACAATTGATGAAATTATTACAATACAACCTTTAATAGAAGCTAGTATACAAAGACCCCTGTAAGAAGAGCAGCTAGTTTTGGTAGGAGGTCTTGTTAAATGGACGGTGTTAAGATGGGGCCGAGTGATAACAAATTACTTAATTATTATTTCGACAATGGCTACGCTCATGTAGTTGAGGTACCTGCGTGATTGGGTTCCTTTCGACATTGCTCTCAAAATAGGTACATAATTAGCCATAAGCTGTCGGTCTAATAAGGAACAGTTATTTGACTGAAGAAAGAGATAAGAGAGATAGAAATCCACAAAGTGTAGTATGTGAGGTAATTGATGCGGGCAGGACACGGTAGCTCAGTGGTTAGAGCGACGCACCGGTACACAGGAGGTCGTGGCTTCAAATTCCTCTCGTTTTATCTATCAATTGTTTTGAAATATGTTTAAATATGTTTAACTGTTGCCCGCGACTTAGTCTGCGTGAAAACGGATGAAAAGCTTATGTGTTTCTCCAGGTCCCAGAGTACCTCTCTGTTAAATTTCATTCAAATCTGACCATCCGTTTCTGAGTGAAGAAGTAACAAATATACACACCCACACACAAAATTTCGCAGTTATAATATTAGTAGAATAACAATAAGTTAAGCATGAAATAGAATTGACCCGGTAGCTCAGTTGGTCAGAGCACAGCCACGGTACGGCAGCGGTCGTGGGTTCGAATCCCGCTCGGGTCATTCGATTTTGAAAATAACTTATATATTTAATAAATGGCATTGACATATTTAAAATTCACAAAAATATACATTTATAAAGTGTGGTATATTTATGTGCCTTTCTTCCTATGCATTCATTTCCTGAATCGAATCAATTATGAGACCTCCACGCACTAAACTTCAATACACCGAGAGGTCAAATAGATACGGTTAACAATTGTTAAGTAAAATTAAGTAAGTAATTGAGTAAGTAAGGGCAAATCTAAGTACAGTAAAATTTGGTTCGTGCGCTCGCTGTCCTTCAAACGAATTACTATCATTACGAGTTAGAACATAGATGGTAGGCTTTAGCGTCCAGTTCTCGGTACTATTGTACATGCTTGCGTATTATAATTTAATTAGATTAGGTATAAAATAACAGTTACGGCTGGTATTATTGTTATTGTTTCATAATAATTTTATTATCTAATCATGATTTTGTTTTTACGCTAATCTCTGGAACTACCAGTCGGATTCGAAACAATTTAACATCACGCTACAACTCATAAGAGCCGAGCAACGGGGCTGAAACCGCAGGGCACAGCTAGTAATTATAATATCATGTATGGATATGATTAGCTTTGATAAAATTATACATAACTAGCTGTTGCCTACGACTTCATCTGTCGGAAAATAGATGAAATATACTAATACTAGCTTCCGCCCGCGGCTTCGCCCGCGTTTTCCGGGATAAAAAGTCTGAAAAGCCTATGTGTTATTCCAGGTCCCAGGCTACCTTTTTGCCAAATTTCATCCAAATCCATCCAGCCGTTTCAGCGTGAAGAAGTAACAAACATACACACCCCCATACAAACTTTCGCATTTATAATATTAAAAATGGGATGCTTTTCTGGATCCCAGGCTTCCTTTTTATCAAATTTCATCCAAATCCGGCCAGCCGTATCAGCGTGAAGAAGTAAAAAACACGCACACACAAACTTTCGCATTTATAATTTCATCAACTGCAATAGAAGTATTTGCCTGAAGGTACACAGATTGTTATCAGCTTTAGTAATACCGATGACAAAACAATTGAGGTCATTTTATATTATGTATCAACAATACCACGGCATATCTCACCTACATAACTGATCTACATATTATACAACCTGTGCACTTATATTTGGTAACCTGCAATTATGTAGGTGCACCTACTTATACAATTATCATAATACTTACTTATATTTTATAAAAATTCGGTCACTATGATACAAAGTCCATTTACTGAAATGTAGGCCTTTGCTTTCTGCAAATTTGTAACAGTACAGTTAGGCCCACAAGTGATTATGGAAAAATGTTTTAAAAGCGAAATAAATTGATGGTATAGAATAGTTTTAAAAGCGTTTTATGATTAACTAGCACCTTGCCCGCGATTTCGTCCGCGTGACCCACAGGAACCTTGCATTTTTTCGGAATAAAAAGTAGCCTATAGCAGTTAAGGATAATGTAGCTTTCTATTAGTGAAAGAATTTTCAAAATCGGATCATTAGTTCCTGAGATTACCCCCTACAAACTTACAAATTTTAACTCCTTACAATATTAAATGACTACTTTTTTTTCATGGAAATTATGATAGGTATTTTTAAACTCATTACAGGCTTGTGGGTAAACATTCAATTTTGTCTCTAAGCTGGACTAGACAACCTACCGGGTTTCCTTCGTGTTGCATGACCATTACGTTACTTAGGTAGGCCTGTTTCATAGCTTCTCAATTTGCTTTCATAAATTATTAGAGGTTTTATTTAGCGATTGGGTAGTAATATGAACTCGGTTAAAAAGAACCTCCATGAGGTGCTAAATAAATTCATTATTTCACATAAATGTTATGTTTGTATGTTGCTTGATACGCTGACTGTACTCACAATTATTTTGCTCTACAAATTTGTAAAAATGTTAAAGATATCGTAATTGCGCTGAATATTTAATATCTCATTTAAAATTGTAATTTATTGCCTTGTGTTGCTGTTGTCTAATAAATAAACTAGGCTAAATGTTTTATCTTTATGAAATTAAATATATATTGAAATATAATATATTGTAAATAGCGTAAAACAATTAGTGTCACATAGTCAGAGAAAAGCGCTAATGTCTGAAATATTACTAAAATAGATATTCCAGTTCTTTGTCTAATTATTAGATTAAGCATGATAGGAATAAATGAACTTTTATTTTTATGTTGACTTGTCTGTTGGTTTTGTACATACCAATAAAATTGATTTATTAAAATAATACATTAATTCATTTCGAACCTTATTTATTGTAATTATAGTGTAGATAAAAATTGTCACTGTTATGCTAATACAGTAATATGTATCTAAAGTATCTAAAAAAAGAAAATTATCCATATTCGCCCGGAACTGACGTCAGTAACTTCACTCACTCAAGAATGACTGACGTTGCTAGTTACGTCCGGTAATACACTCACGAGATTTCAGTTCTCTTCCATCCAATTCACTCCTTGCCTCGACGCTAGAGAAGCACCTTAAGAGTCTAGAATCTAGACTCTAGATAGTTGTGTATTGACTACCGTTCGAGCGTTTATAATGGCAGGCATTGGCATAAACATGTTCACTAGTGAACCTTTTTAGGCGGATATAATGTAGAAATATGTCACAATTATTTACGTAAGAAACATTTGACTAACGTGACACATCTCTTGTCACAGTGGGTCGTTCCACCACACACATGTCACAATCAACCTATCGGTCCAACCAGGTCCAACTTTGTAATGAATTTGAAGTAGTCCACTGACATGAAACTCATACGTGTAAGGAGTATCAATATCTATAGATAAACTTTCGAGGCCGTACCACAAAAAAGATAAACACGTGTTCAACACGAATTCTACCAAAAATAACAGGCACTTGTTTTAGCACTAGCTTGTCTAAAACAAGTGTGTATTATTTTTAGAAGCATTCGCGTTTAACACATGTTTATCTTTTTTGTGATAAGGGTGTCGGTGTTCGATTCACTCATACTCGTAGTTCCGCATATAAAGTCTCTTCTATGGGAATACCCAAACAATTGTGTTCTATAATACTTCACTATTAATAGACATGTCACTATCACTGGCCTTAGAAACAGGATCTATTGGTTATGTTAATTAGGAATAGTGACGTTTGAGGTACTTACTTTACGTCATAAAATTTTATGTAGGCATATTTTATGTAGGATAGGGAGGAAATTAAAGGCAGGATGTGTATTGCCTTGTACTCATAACCACAATTATTCAGGAATTGCGGCTAGACACACTGGCGGGCAATTTATTAGCAACAACATTTATTGCAGTTGCCTGGGTCATAATAATGTGCATACAATTTTAAATAAATAAATTGTACCCGGTTATATATTTTCACTATTTTAAATCTTATCAGCGAATTGTGATTGCAAAACAGTACACTCTGCCCCCTAAATATCGGAGAGGGTTAAAGGCGGATGTACACGAAATTACTAAGTGACGCATCCGAATAAAGGCATTGGTTATGTATCACTTAATGGTACATCAGTGGTGATACTAGGTCACTCAATGATACATCAATAAAAGATACATCATGGGTGTCCCGTGGGCTTTGCATATCTTACAACTAATTAGTATAAATGCGAAAGTTTGCGAGGATGTATGTATGGATGTTTGTTACTCTATCACGCAAAACTTACTGAACGGGTTTTGATGAAACTTTACAGTAATATAGCTTAAATATCAGAATAACACATTAGACTATCTTTTATCCCGAAAAATGTGGTTGAAGCCGCGGGCGGAAGTTAGTACAATTTATGTTCGAATCAAGAAGTTACATTGGCGGCAGTAAAAGTACTCATTGAACTAATAAAATCTTCTTGATCTGTGAAAATGGGACTGAGTCACTGAATGATGTGTTATTCAAGTGAACATCGCTTAGTGATCAGCCTTATTTACACAGTATCACTTAATGACGTATCACTTAAGTAGAGAGCATCACCTATAGTGATTTCGTGTATATCCGCCTTAACGCTTATGTAATACCAGCTGTGCCCCACGGTTTCAACCCGTTGCTCGGCTCCTAAAGGTTTAAGCGTGATGTTAAATAGCCTATACTATTTCTTATAAATCTGGCTATCTTAAACAAAAATGTTTTTTTCGAATCCGACTGATAGTTCACTGCTGGTTCTACAGATTAGCGCGTTTAAACAGATTCGGCATCCGTCGATTGCTGAGCTTGCAGCGCGCCCCGCCTGCGCGCCCCGCAGCCCCGCGCCCGTCACCTCGGCTCCTCCGTGCATCGCCGCCCCCGCCCCTCGCCCCGTCCCGCAGCCAGTGCCTGCAGCGCCAGCGAAACCTCTACGCGGGGATTTCGCTAGCGTCACCGCGCGCGCCACTGGCGCTCCAAACATGAAGCCTGTGCCACAAAAGGCGCCGAACAGGGCTGATGATGATGGTTTCGAGACGGTGCAAAGGAGGAAGCGCCGATCGCGGAACAACAAGAACCGCTGCGGCAAAGCCCCTACGGAGCCCAACGCGAGTATGCGTGCCGCGAAGCCGAACACGCCGGTGTATATCTCCCGCCTGCACTACAACACTAAGGCGGAGGATATCATCGAGTACGTGCGCCAAAAGACGAGGTACACACCGAGGGTGCAGCTGCTGGAGTCGCGCCGCAACGTCAACTTTAAGGCGTTCGTGGTGCGAGTACCGAATTGTTTACTGCCCCTCGTCATGGAAGAAGACTTTTGGCCGCAGGACGTGGTGTTCCGTCGCTTCCGCGGACAAGTGCCACCGGAGAGCACAAAGACATAGTGCGAAGTAAAGTGCTACTAACATAGTCCTAAGCCCTATTTACTAACACAATATGTTGATATAAGTATGTATGTTAGTCTTTAAGGTATTTATGATATGGGTCTTTGATACCCGAAATAAATGATTTATTATTATTATTATTATTATTATTATTATTATAAACAAACAAACAAACGAACCGATGCCTCTCACATTGTATTTTCTATTATTCTGATATCAACATTGACCTATATGTCTAGACAAGCAGTTCCAAACATTAAACATGTCACACTCAAGTGTTGTGCGGGCACAACACAAGCCTCACATTAATTTTGACGTTTGATGCGGTGAGCAACAGACAAGCCTGCGTGTGGGGCATGATTTTTGTTCGGAACTGCTTGTCTAGGGACATATAGGTCAATGGATATCGAAGATATCAGTGGCAGGCATCGGAATTTTTTAGGTTTATTAAATTAGTAATTTGTTATTTTCTATAATACTTCTATTATTTGAAGCATTTCACTGTCAATGTTACCATCTACGACAGGTTTCGAATTCCAAATGTGACTATTTTCGATCATGCTATGTGTGTCAGTAATTCGGGCAGTGGCCGTGATCGGCTATCATCGGCAATCGTCGGCTGCCGTCGGTATTCGGTTCAGTTTGTGCGAAAACGAAAGTGTTTCGCGGCCTACATCACGTTTTTGGGCAATTGCGTAATGTTGCAATGGTGCATCGATTGTTTCGGTCGAAAGTGGAAGTATGGTCAATTTGAGATTTAATATCTGATCGAAAGGAAGTCTGTTAACTATCGTATTGTTTACTTTGATTATAGTTTAGATCGAAAGTAAGATAAAAAAAGGTTTTGAGCAAAAACGAAAAATTTACTGTCATCTGAGATATCGAATAGTTTTATTTGGGTTCTGTATCGAAATAATTGGATGTTATATCGGTGGTGTGAGGTATTACATCGTCTATTTAACACTTGTAGAACGAAAGTAGAAGTTACAGCTGATTTAATTTCGATCGAAAGTGGAAGTAAATCGTTCAAGTTCGATTTTGAACGAAAAAGGAAATTTTAATAGGCATCCTGTACTTTCTTTTTTATTGAAACTGGAAGTCAAAAATAGCGATTTTAGGTATTAAGTTGCTGTTAGTAGGCTCAAGTTTTAATTGAAAGTAGAAGTAATAAGTCGTATAAGTTATGGAATGATTTCCAAGGGGAAACTGATTTAATAAGTATCACGAGTTTTTATATACGATAATAATATGCTATAATTACCGTTGCATGATAATACAAAAATCATAATCTAGATTCTCTAAAAAAAATAAAAAAGAATTATGAAGTCCTTTTAGGTCAATTTCTTTATTAAGTTACTCACCCGCCAAGAAAGAGTTAAAGATTAATTTACATACTTATGAATAAAATTAAAGTATGTCACGCAACCTTGAACTCTAAAGACATATGTTTATCTAATTATACCATAGATGACATAACTATAATAATAAAGATGTCGAGAATGTAAAATAACTTTGTGATAAAACGCTTATTTGGACTTCCACACAAAAGACATCGACGCACTCACATAAACTTGAAAACCTACTTAAAGTAAATCGAGGAAAAATTTTCTTTGTTCAGAATATTGTGGTTTCCTCTTCAGTACAGCCTTATTTATTTTAATAATCCCAATAAAAAGTCTTACTATATACTTATTGTGACTTCTTTATAAATATTTCGCTCCATTTACGGGTAATAAAATGTCGTAAAGATTATAAGTAGGTAGGAACCGGAAAGAAATCATATTCCCTTGGTATTTAAATCTTGTTTTCATAAGAATTTTACGAGTTTATCATTACCGAGATGAAATTCATTTAAGTGGTCTATAGAGGAAATAACGCACATTACTCTTGAATAAGCGTAAATAATTGCTTTTAAATCGTTACAAGGATTGAAATTATATCACTTAATTGAATAAATGATTAACAAATATTTGTTTAATTATCTTTTTATGCATAATTGTAGCATTGATATCAAATTAGGTTATGGGAATATAGGTAATTTTTAAAATTTTGAAGGATCAATTGGTAATTATATTAAAATCGATAGCTATTTACCGTGATTTAATTTGTGGGTAAATGATGTGGGTGCTCTCTGTGTTGATTACTTAGAAATAGTAGGTAATCAAATTTAAACATATGCGAGAAAAAAATAATATTAATACATTACTGCGCCTCTGCGGATTTTAACTCAATAATTAGATTTATTGAATTGCTGGAAATTGTTTTTTCAGTCACGTCAGTAAATGGATATTTTGGTCGAAAATGACTGAAAACTGAAAACAAAACCGTAATTTGGTCGGACTCTACAGATTAATGTTAAAAAAATCGGTCAAATTTCAATAATGCAACGTTGCTACCTACTTGTCGGTCAGTTAGAATGTTGCATTATCCCCGCCCTGCTCGAAATCCGCCTTAGCGCCAAATCCCTGACATTTTGCACACTTCCGTAACCCTTGGGCGAGGTTTCACTGTCGGCTTTATTTAGGGTCTTAGACAGTAGCGGAAGCGATCTTTATCACTTACATAGCATTACTTAGGCACGTGTGAACTTTGTTTTATGTACTGAAATAACTTTAAGTTAAAGTTTCTTCGCTTTAAGAATACATCTTTTGAATATAGTAGGAACAATCTTTTGTGGTTTTGTTAGAGATCCGGAGAGCCGGAGTCTGAATCACGTGATATCAACGTGAAATGCAACAATGCCGTCACTGGAAACTTAGAGCCTCACTCAAAATTTTCCACTAAGATTAGGCCAAAGGAAACCGAACTCTAAAATGAGCCAAGTACCTGTACTAGAGTTGAGTTTTCTGGTTCACACTGATTGCTCTAAACGCTGTCACCACCACCCGACCCTCAGCCTTCAAGTGTAACAATTGTATCGCAATCCCCCACCACTGCTGCTCTGCAGCGCGGGCGCACCTCGCCTTGCTACGATCACTCTGCGCACGCGCGCTGAGCTTACGCGCGTCCCCTGTGTAATATGCGTCGGTGGTGATAAGTGCCAGTGTTGTGTACGATATCGATTTTGTACAAAGACCGTGATCTGTGTAATACTGCAAGCATGAGGTCTTTCAGCGCTGTGGCGCTTCTTACTCTAGCGATAATAACAGGTGAGATTTTTCAGCTTTTTTACTAAAAGTTGAATGTATAATGTTTTTTTCTGGGTGCATTAATTGGTCTGTCTTGTTGAAATGTGCAGTCATCAAACCGAATGGTGTAGGAAGTTTAGAATGTCAGCACGCGGCAATGTTGTCTAGGAATAATCACTTTTTCAACGACACTTACGTAAAACAATTTTCTACTTAAAAACTGTTTTACTTGATAAAATTAGTGCGCCAGAGTACTCTGAGTCTATATTTTGTAACATTTTGTTTCAAAATTATTTAAATAATACATCCATTAATTACTGTTTCGGTCATTATCATATCACTTTCAATGCCAACCAATAAAAAGTTAACCTTTCGTAACAATCGAAAAAATAAAATAAAATTCTAACAGACAGCTGGCTACTTTCGGTTTTTAAACTGTTCATAAGTATAATATTTATTTATATTTTTAATCACTTTCATTCTCTATAACCAGTTGCGCTTACGCTAAGACGCTGCGCGCTGTCAACAGAGTTTTCATTGCGCGTGCATGGGAAAAATGGCGGGAGAAAAAGTCTTTCAGATTTCTTGGGCAATAAATCAAACTTTGCTACTATTTCATGTAGCAATATGACAATCTAATATCATATTATTCTATAGTTGCTTTGTTAGTTATTTTATACGCCAATAACTAGAGGTAAAAACCGTATGGAAATTTCAAATTTGTGGTCTAAAATGGACATGGAATGTTAAGAACAAGCAACAATGATTCTTCTCGGTATTGGCTGAAGCTTTTGCCACAGTCAAACATCTACAGGTTAACATGTAAACATTACACTGTGTGTGTACTGCAATTCTAATAGTATAATTAGTATCGTATTTTTTGCGTAATCTCCTCTTTGTTTTTTAACGACGTATGCGCGCACGTTTACCGCGCGACTGTCGATGTCGGTGAAAATTGTTCATTCGTTTTCCTTTTTGTGATTGGCTTGTAAACATATTAGTCGCCTATACTGATAGTTGCAAACATTATGTAACGATGAATTGTAGAAAAAGTCAGTTAATAATTATTACCAGGCCATTGACGTCTCGTAATGTCTTCCTCATGTCTACTTCATTTTATTGTGGTTTTGATGTTAGATTCTTGTTCTTCGTTCGTTCTTGTTGTATTCTTTTAAATTTAAGATTTTTTTTTTTTACGCTCCTGACATCGTCAGAATTGTTGACATCGGTACTAATAGCCATTAAAAAGTATAGAATACATGTTAGGTTCAGAAGTTAAAACTGTATTTTTGTAATTATTCACATGTGATCCACACTAAAAAAGCGGTCAAATGCGAGTCGTACTAACGCATCGAGGATTTCGTACCGTTTATTATTTCAAAGTAATAAAACTGGACAAAATAACTAAGTTTGTTTGTGAAGGAATTTTGATGATTTCTGAAAAACTGTGCTAGATACGAACACTGTTTTATTTTTGGTGTAATACTTAAGTAAATTTCTAACTTTAATTATTTAAGATTTTTTGCTTAGCTAACTTCGGAGGTAAAGGTATTTATTTGCAGAAATTTTCGATCATTATTTGTCGAAAACTATAAGATATAAAAGAAAATTAAAATATATTTTGAAGTGTGCAGATAAAGCCTTTTCATATGATATTTGACCTAATAATCCCACTTCAAAATTTCGAAAGTCACTTCGGCGCCATTTGCAATGAAAATAAAAATATTTTTTGACTATTTTAATTTGTAATAAAAGTGTGCAAGATTTTTTTATAAATGTTCCAAATTTCAAGTCGATAGCATTAGTAGCTGCTGAAATAAGCAGCAGTGACAGACACACAGACGAAGTCGCACCATAAGAGTTCCTTTTTTACCATTTTTATACGGAACTCTAATTACGAAACTGAATCAATCGGTTGCGTGCATGTTTACAACTAAACTCTGAACCGATTTTAATGAAATTTTGCAAAGATATAAGTTGGTACATGGAAAAGCTTTATTTAAAAAAATTAAAAACTGCGCACATTCTAACGATCGTATTTAATTCCCATAGAACTAGAAAATACAGCCTATACATATATTTCAAAATATAACACATGTTTTCAATTACGTTCTAAATAAATGCAAATAAGGCACCACAACCACCAATGGCATTATTAATGTCACTCATAAAATTTAATTTATTTAATATTATTCATCATTCAGCACCTTTTTGTGAAGTCTAGACTGAAGAGGCGTAAAAAAAAACAACGCATTCCCAAAATATGCTGTAATAAAAATAACATTAGGAAAATTTATTCGTCACCGATAGAAATGCGAAAAAACTAAATTACCTATACCAATAAATTCTTTAAAAGGTAAATGACTTAAGTGACTCATGAAATCCCGTAAATGCTATTTAAATGTCTGTGGGTCATCGTGGCAAATTATATATGTCATCACAGTTTTTTTTGCTATTATGTGTTATAAAATATACAATAAATGGAATAAAATAAACATTAAGCTTTATTTCTAGCGGTCTCGTGATAATCCGGTTTTATTTAAATATATGTTTAAACAATAATAGATAAAGTGCATTTAAAATAAATATAATAATGTCACACGTCTGTAAAGGATCCTGTTTTCATTTAATTTATTAATTATTTGAATTTTTGATTTTATCCTTGGGAGGTGCGACGCACGAACTGCGTCTAGGCGTGTCTTTAAAGAGCAAATCTTTTAAATATTACAAAAAATATAGGTACATGTATTTTGTATTTTTGATAATATACATTCCGCTTCTTCACCGGCTCGTAACGGACTATTTTGTTATATTATGCTTATATGGGCAATCAAATACAATCAGATAGTTTATAAATCATATTATAAATCTATGTAGCATTATTCTAATTTTCTACTAATTCGTTTATCCAAATACTATTCATAAGGCCCGATCCATATTATTGTATCACGACAGCCATAAACTAAGTCTCTATGCATTCTTCACGCAAAATTTTCCGGACAATGTGCTTTGTAACACGCGTCACGCCGTTCAAAGTATCCGCACAAGCCTTACACAAGCCACAGTACAAAAAAATATATACGGCCACGGGCATTTTTCAACAGTCGACCAACAAAAGCAACAGTTACTTAATACGTCTACACACATTATTCTATGTACTTTTGTTATGCAAACAGTTTTTTCCAGATGTTGTACTGGGTCTGTGGTGAGTTCGTAGCTCATGGTCACTTTCCCGCGTTGGCTTGGTACTTAGTAGTGGCATTGTCACTTTCTTGTCAAGTAATATGGTGTGGTCACTTTGATATAATTATATGGTTATAAGCGTGTACAGTCACTAGCAAAAAGATGTATACAGTTAGCAAGATTGATTGCTAACTGTATACATTGATTGTTGAAATATGATTATAATTCATAATGATAATAAATGTTCCGAGACTATTTATGCACTCATAGTTCAACAAATTTAATAAATACTTTAGATTAGAAGAAGATCGTTGTTGAATTTCACTAAGTGTATACATCTTTTTGCTCTTGACTGTACATAGCATGTAATGTGTGTGGGTTATATCGTGTTATGAATGTTAAGTTATGAGAATTAGATTAAGGGCGGGTTGCTTCAAACCATCTGTATTCGTAAGTCAGTACGTAATCGTTAAGTCAGTATGAAATTGTCGTACAAGCCGCCATATTTGACGGTTACAGATACGTAACTGTAAGTTGAAACAACATGGCCTAAGTGCCTCCAAAAGGCATATCTAATAGGAACAATATGGAAATGTTGGACTTTGACTACTTAACATTTCTTTGCAGAAATCTTTGTTGATTGATAACAAATCCTAACGCATAAATTATCTGAAATTATTTCAGATACCTACTTAATTCAATGCAATGTTTTCAAACGAGCATAGTCTTGTTAATTAACAGTAGTCCAATACTTATATCTTACTTCAAAGTAAGATTTGAATAGGAATGAAACAAGAATAGGCACGGCCTTAACCACAAATATTTCCGACAGTTTTTACATAGTTTGGATTTTTGTGTCATAATTCTTAAATAATGTTATATTCATCTTATATAGACTTGCCAAACAGCATCGGAGCTTTATGTCTAAAGCCATAAATCCTACAATAGATGTCCAATAATGTCGGCCAAGGCTGCCGGCTGCAATTTCACAAATGTTAGCATTAGACATTCTACGCGTGTCTGTTTGTCTCGTCCTAGTCATAGATGTAGGAACAAAAGAATCTGGGTCAGTGTTTCCTAAAGTAGGGTATGTCCCCAAGGGATGGTGGCAAGGCCAAAGGTCAAAGGCCAAAGATAGTTGATGAAAACCATGAGTTTAATTCGTCATTCACATCATTGCTCTTCATGGTGTATTTTTTTGGTTCGAAAAAAAAGGGCTTTATCGCTCAACATAATTATATTCATGAGTGAGATTTGCTTGAAATATATATTTTTATTGCTGCAAAAGCTTTATTAAAATATTTCCCGCATTAAAAAGTCGTTATTTGCACAACAAACAGTGCCATATGACGAAATAGTTTGGAATCTCTGACCTAGGCCGTATTGACGAAATTATAGGAATGCACTCTGAATTCTAGGTCTACATTTTAGCACCAGAAATCAGTGATTTGGTCTGCATAAGAATGTAATGTGCAATTGACAAATAAATCGTGATAAATTCGTTGAATTAGACATAAAACTTTAGTAAACTTATGTACACCAATTAGTATGACTCTAACGTCAGTCTTTTGTGCAATGACATGTTTTCGTGGTACTAGAAAGTGTTGCCAATACATAAAAATGTCTTTGTATTCTGTTTTCCTATGTAAGTAACCTTGTATTGTGGTATTTGTGTCGTCTAGTGGTCAAGCGCAACCACTAATGGTTCTGAGTACGATTCCCGGGTCAGATAAAGTGTTACTCAGTTTTTTGATTAGTTAATTTTCAGTAGCAGATCGGAATCTGGAACTTTACCTATGTTTAGTATGTACGTACGGGCGTAAAAAGTTACGGTATGTTTCTTAAAATGTGTGTTTTTGAACGTATTGAGTAAGAATTTTAAGATTCTAATAGAGACAGAAATAATATGTAGCCATCTTAATTTTAATTCGGTTTCTTTGTCCATTTTGATTGAATCTGTCAATCAATGACAGATGATATGACGTTGACACAAATTTTGGTGTAAGCTCTTGCTTTTATGCTACTTAATACTTAAGTTACCATAATGTCTCGCAACTCCACCTGTGTATAATGTTTTTTTTTATTTGACGGAGAGATCCTCACTGATATATCCTTATAAAGGCCTACTCAGCTACTTCTCTGCCAGATTTCATCAAAACTTTAAAATGCAAATGTGACTGAAGATTATTATAGGCAACTTACAAAAAACTTGTCATATTACAAAACTCGATAAGCAGTGACATGATTAGTTTTTGCCCGTGACTCCGTCCGAGTGGACCTAATCCCGTGGGAATTTTGAGTTTTATCCCACGACTCCGTCCGATTGGACCCAATCCCGTGCGAATTTTGAGTTTTAGCCCATGACTCCGTCCGAGTGGACCCAATTCCGTGGGAATTTCGAAAAATCTGGCCTTATACTCTTTGTCTACATCATAAAGGGGTCCAGGGGTTTAGGCTTGTGTTGATGAGTCAGTCAGTGAATGAGTAAATCAGGACTTTTCTTTTTATATGCCTATTGATTAAAAGACAAAATAAAGAAAAAAAACCTCAGTAGATATTCAGCCAGAATTTAAATCTACAGGGGTTAACAGTATTTTGTTATAACTTCACACTCGGACAACATCGGGGGTTAACAACATTCTTGTTTAAGTTCATGCAGGGTTCAACTACAATATTTCAACGAGCGCGAGCGGTATGACCTCACGACCTACAAGTCGTTAGTCAACGTCTCAGCTGTGGTCTACAGTTGCTATTGTCGGCTAAAATAGAAACAGCAGCTCGCCTTTCGCGCACGATCGATAACTCAGTGATATTGATGTCTAAAGTGCTTCTAGGTGATAGACAAATATCGAGTAGTTTGATTAATAGACTTCAAATACGAGGTTATTGTACTTTGAGGTTTTTTTTCTTTGCTTTATTTTGGAGTGCTTATGTGATAGTATGTATGTTATTATTGTAAGTTGCGCGCAGAGTAGTAAAAATCTATTGGCAGATAGTTTAAGCAATTTTTCGGGTGATTTTTCTTCGGATAAGCCAAGCCCTTTTTCCATAGCCGTGAATTTTTATCTATTATATTTACAAAACACATGTCGCGTGTAATTCTTTCAACACAATATAAATTAGTTATATAATCAACAGCAATAGCAATATAACATATCAACAGCTAAGACATGTGACACTCACGCACGAGTTGGGAATATTACCATAAACATCATGGCAAAAAGGTCGAAGGGGTCAAGGTTGACCATAGCATTTTATAGTGCGTTAATTAAAACAGGACTAGGTTATTCAATTCACATTTGCCTTATATGCAACAGTACCTAATATATGAGATAATAATTTATTGCCATATGAAGACTGTTTAAACGTAGGAGTTTCTTAGTGACATTTTTTTTGGAAAAGGATTTATGTTTTGTCTAATTTATGAAATACAGAATGCCGATTAGGTTATAACATTAAATGATAGGTACTATGTATTCTACACGACATGATTAGTCTTTTTTAGTTTAGTTTATTTTAGATTAGTCACATTTTAATATTTCAGTCGCGGGACATTTTTTTCGTTTTAATATTGAAATGTAGATGCGTAGCGAATATCACCTGACGAATGCTAGTAGGTCAAAGACCAATAGCCAGCGAAGATAGTCCAAACGTTGCCATTCTATTTACTAATACCATTATTTTAACAGAAATTGTACTAGCCGTTATACTATTCCACGTGGTATCCTGTAAATGAGCCCCCCCACGTTCCTCCCAAATAAATGCGTGTTAACGTTGGACACCTCTATGCCCGGTTATCGGAGCGGTAAAGGTCAAAAATGCAGACTTACGGCTATAGCGAACATGTGTAAAATATTGCAAAATAAATAGAAATGAAACAGCACGTGGTAGTGAAGCTAGACGAATAAAGTCGTAAGTGTTGTAATGTGAATAAGATGATACAATACGATGTGTGAAAATACGGTCAAGATTAGATAAACTACTTTTCACCTGCTTACAACAAACTGACATTAAAATGTGTTATAAAAAGCTATAATATCTACAGATACAAATACATGTCATTTTATGTCAGTTTAACTTTTTAATTGACATGTAGCTCGTGCGATTGCTATCATACTGATTTACTGTACGAAGCGTGCCCTTAGAAGTATTATGTTTAAATCAATTATTGTGTGTAATCTATTGTTGCAACCAGTTGTGAGGGCCTTTAGTTTATTGCTTCACAGATTTGTAAGGCACATGTTTCGACATCTTAACTTAATTGCTGTAACTTTTATTTTATTTTATTTTATGGAAAGCGGATACGTTTATGTACTATTTAAACTTAATAGTAGCTTAATAGTTTTGGTTGAGTGCAAACGATACATAGTTAACTTAACCTTTATCAGTTATAAATAGAAGCTGTTTGATTAAAATTTAATTAACATGTTTAATAACATTGATAATAATTTATAATTATCTATTAATGGTATTTTGAGAGGAGTTTTACGAATTTTACAATGTTATTAAAACTAAAGCATGTGTAGGTAATTAACACTTCAGAATTAAAGAAAAACTACTCTGGAATTGCTCCTTTATTAATGTTCTTTATTCACGATTACAATAATCTCGAATAGACTTGAAAACAGATAAAAATTTATGAAATATATACAAGTATTATGCATGTTTACTGTCACAGCGTCACACATTTGATGATTTCACATTAGACATTTTAGTATTGTAGAAAATTGTTTCAACGTCCACACCTCTAGCGACCTTCTTGCATCGAGCATCTAGACACCAAAAATTCTTCAAGGCACTGCAATAAGAATCAGTGTCTATATTTAAGTTATATAATATGTCAAAGTTTGCCAAACACATGTGTTGGCGATAACATTTGCATAAGAATCGTGCGATAGGTCGATGTCACGAATCGATAATTGCATTCAATGTATGGCGATGTCAAATTTATTGCAGATAGTGTTCTAAAAGTCTGTAACGTATTGTCATTAAGATGAAGTGCGAAATTTCTATCTAGGACAGGAACTAATGTGCAAGGAGGGTTTTACCTGTTACGAAGGTGACAATGAGTTCATCCTCATTACCATATCTTGACAGGTAGTTAACTCAGGCCCATTTTCACTAACACTAGGAGACACCTAAGTGACCATAAAAAACTTGTCATCAACCATTAGGTGACAACTATGGATAGTCCATAGTTGTCGCCTAGTGGTTGGTGACATGTTTTTTTGCCCTAGGTAACTCATTTTATTATTTAGGCATTATATTTAGGTGTCTCCTAGTGTTAGTGAAAACGGGCATAATTTTTTCAATCAATTTGTGTCATGGTTTTTAATTATATCGGGACTTTTCACGCACAAACATAATCAAAATTTCTATCTAGGACAGGAACTAATGTGCAAGGAGGGTTTTACCTGTTACGAAGGTGACAATGAGTTCATCCTCATTACCATATCTTGACAGGTAGTTAACTCAGGCCCATTTTCACTAACACTAGGAGACACCTAAGTGACCATAAAAAACTTGTCATCAACCATTAGGTGACAACTATGGATAGTCCATAGTTGTCGCCTAGTGGTTGGTGACATGTTTTTTTGCCCTAGGTAACTCATTTTATTATTTAGGCATTATATTTAGGTGTCTCCTAGTGTTAGTGAAAACGGGCATAATTTTTTCAATCAATTTGTGTCATGGTTTTTAATTATATCGGGACTTTTCACGCACAAACATAATCAAAATATCTGTATTTTGACTAACCTCGACGTTTCGATCAAGTTCGTCATCGTATTGACCGTGGTCACAAGAAGACTCCTTTGATTATGTTTCTGCGTGAAAAGTCCCGATATAATTAAAAAACATGTGTAAAATTCGCGAAAGTTTAAAAACTACAATTTGTGTCATATTTGCATCGAAATAATCGTAAAGAGTTAATGAACGCTAGTCAGACGTTGGAAACATTTCTTATGTAATTACTATCTTAAACTTTAGTTCAGCACATGTACCTACTAAAATATATTGATGACTTATCTTGTTTCACAGAATTATGGAAGTAGTTAAATATTAATAGCATATTTTTCCAAAACAACGTATCATGTCATCTCTAGTGTAGATGAGACGAGATAATATTTTTAAAAGCGTTTTTACATAATAGATATACATTTCAACAACTTTGTCTTGGTGTGTGAACAAGATTGATGATATCATGACAAAATCGTCTGTTAGTTGCGAAGATCTGACGAATGGTCACTCTTGAACACGCGTGTAGGTTTTATTGACACATAATAACAACCTTGTATGTCTGTCATTAATCAATGCGGGGTTTGTATGGTACTGTTATATCAACGAGTGTTACATAATTTTGAGGTATTTCTTTCATTATGTAAATCAATAAATAAGGAGTGTTTGGGATATTTAGGGAGGATATAGACCGTTGTTCTGTTGGGAATTACTGACTGGTCTATTGACTACCTTGCTTGATGCGAGATTACAGGCTCATAAAATATGCAGGATAATAAATTATTTGCGCTAATAGATTAAATTAGTACAAAAATATTTTTTCAGTTTATTTGAAGTTTCTGTTCCTGTAAACGCCATTTTAGTACCTACACTACATGGTACACAATGATTTAGTTCAACTATCCAAATATGACTTATGCCCGTTTTCACTAATACTAAGAGACACAAGTGAAATGTCTAAATAGTAAAAGCATTTACCTAGCGCAAAAAAACAACAACCACTAGGCGACAACTATGGACTATCCATGTTTGTCGCCTAGTGGTTGGTGACATATTTTTTTGGCCTAGTTAACGCCTTTTAATATTTAAATATTTTAGGTGTCTCCTACTGCTAGTGAAAATGGGCATTAGTGACAATAACTCTAGCTTCGTTTAATTAATTTCCATTTCAAGTAACATGTTACAGTTAAGTTGACGGTGGTCATTATCGGTTACATAACTTACGCTGTCCGACGTAGAGTCACGGAATTGTTCTTTTTTTATTGTTACAACGTTCCGCGCACTTTCACGGTCATGAATGGTGCGTGGTGTGGGTGACTTTCTTTTGGTGCGCAAGCGCATTGGACAGGTGTTTTCCACTCGCTTGTTGACCAGGTGATGCAATGTCACCGTCGGTAATTATTTCGGCTAATCACTGTAATTATTCATTGCGTAATCGATTACGTAACGACAAATCGATTTTGGAATAGAATAGTGTCTTTAAGTAATGATGCTTAAATTGTTTTTTTCCTAAAAGGAAGTTAGCTATTTTTTCGGAGACTCGAATTCAAATCAAATAATATAAATGCAACTGTTATTATTACAATCCACAGTGTCAATAACGTTTGTGAATTATTAAAAGCCAAAAACTTAAATCAAATTGAATTTATTGATTTAATGTCATGTAAATATTATGAATCGTATAATGATTGTGTCAAAGGTTAAGGCGTAGAATATATCAAGTTATTAACATCAAACACGTGTGGAATATCCATTATGAATTAATTTAGAAATGCAATAATTTTTATTAGAAATAATTAACAAATGGTTAATAGAAAGCATAAAGTTCTAGGGACCTATTCTTAATGAAAGATGAATTATTTAAAGATGCTATTGACAAATAATAACATTATAACATTTTATTAGATGCCAATAATTCACAATTAAATAAGAATGAATAGTAAAAGTTCACTCGACCTCAAAAATAAATACAAACAAGAATATTCAGAATACCCTATTTACTACATTATTCTGTAACGGTGAAATCTGAAATTTAAAAAATATTTACGAATATTTTAAAACAAATGATAATACTGAATTAATATCACATACTGTATTTATAGGATTTCCGCAATAAAATGAAATAAATCATTGATGAATAAGTTGCATTGAGAATGAATCGGAAAGAACAGTTGAATATAATAAAACCTTTTCCTTACTATGGAAATAAATCGTAAGTAGTAAGTAGTAACCCTCATAATATCCTTTGAATGTAACTCTGCAAATAGAAAGGCTAAACAGTCTACTTATAATGACGTTTATGTTAATATATAATCGATGCACGATGACTTGTTAGTAAACCTACTTATATATAAATTATAAAGTAGATATTAACTGTTAGGTACTTAAAAGAAATCTTATAATTTTCCTGTACGTTAAACACAGAAAAGTGTAAGCGGAGATAAACTCACAGCCGTTTGTATAAACAACTTAATTCACGTTATCACTTGTGAACTCAACAGTACTTGACAGACAGATGACCCGTAAGTGCTAATGAGTTGTACAGTCGCGTACAATAATCTGATCATGCGATGTTTGTTCACTTGTTTAGTTACGTTCAATGGCGAGACAACGTGCTTCACTTAAGTTGTTTTACAATTCGATTCAAGGTTCGAGTATTGTATGTATTGGCGTTTACAATGTTATTCGATGCGTCAAAAAAATTGTAATATTTTTTTCTTAAATTGAGCTGGCATTTACACTACTAAATAATAGTTTACAACAATGTACCTACTGCTGATTGATACGCCTATCATGACTATTCGTTTTTGTTTGTTAATTTAATTCACGTTTACGTTTCTTTCTTGTTAAAGGAGTTTATTTACATACGCTTATTGTAAATAATAATGATTACTGTTTTATACAAAATAACTCTTAACAATGACATGATTGACGTGTAAATAATAGGATATTGAATTCTTTATAAACACTCCAAAAAACACGTTTTATTGACTCAAGTTTCCGCTTTACAATAAATGTTTTTATTTTTTATTTACTAACCAGATTTATTAATCGCCGTCAAGGTTCCGATCAATGTCAGGCCAAATCATATTTCACGCCATCAGGTTCGAGTCTCGAGCTAAACCAAATTTCACGCGTCCAAGCTCGAGCGTAATATGCAAAGTCAGTGAGAAATCGAGTTTGCTCATACAATCTTAACGTTATGTTGCGGTGAAATGGGCACTTTCGCATTTCTCGAGCTCGTGCAATCTTACGTAACGAAGATGTCATCTAATTACCTCACATGTGAAGAATTTTGGGAGTAACTATGTATTATCGAATGCTTAAGTAAATAAATAGAATGTATGCACTGCAGTGCCGATATTTCTTTACGTGTATAGGGAAGTATTCAGGTTTAGGTTCGTGACATGTCAAAGGACATTATGGCATTATTTTTATATTGCGTCGATTAAAATTAGTACTTTCCTGACATCTAATTATCAGTCAATTTACTAGGTTCCTAGCTTCGTCGTAGCAAACTTTATTCTTGTAAAACATCTACCTCACCCGAAACATTGTTCATTAAAATATAATTATAAGGCAGATACTAAAAATGAATATATTGTTATATTAATAAAAAAATATGTCATATATTATAATAATACCTAGTTCAAAGGTACATTTTCGAAACGTCTTAAATCAAGGTATACTTAAATCAAACTGACATATTATTTAATTAATTATTGAGTCTTGATAGACTTTTTCGGCCATTCAATCAAAATTTAAATTATCTTCTGATTAAAATTTGGAGAATATTTAAATATCGATGCATCTTTTAATTGTTAAGAAAATAATAATTCCTACTATTGTTTATTAATTCGAATATTTTGGCTTATTTAGCAATTTTAAAAGTGTCGTTACATTCGCTATACACCTCTATCAAAACGGTCGGATAAGTCATAAAAAAAAAAAAATAGCAGATTATTTGATAAAATAATTAACAGCCTGTTCATGCTTTAATTTTCTAATGTTTTATTTAATTTGCTAGCTAATATTATAACGAACACTCCTGTGATATTTAGCAAAGCAGTGCAGGGTTGTCACAAACAAGCCTCGTATCCACTGGGCAACATTTGACACGCAACATGATGCACAACATCGCCAAACATGTTAAGCGTCACGTGTTGCGCGTCAAATGTTGCCTAATGGATACAAGGCTTTAATTTCCCAGGTAAACATACAATTATATCGACTTCATTACGCGACACGCTTTATTCTCCAGTTCTTCTCATGGAAGTAGAAATACAGTCAAAGTATCAATCAAGATGCTTCTTGTGGTGCACTTCCTGCATTGTGCAATACTTGAGCAAGTAATTAGTACCGAGTAACGTATGTATTCGTAGCGTTTAATAAAGGAAAGAAAGTGTCGTTTGGTTCTCAGGAAGAAAGCGGTTTACTACCGTTCTGCTAATATATGTACATGTTTGTGGTACACAATTGACGTATAAGTAGCAAACGGCAATTTTAAACTGGACTGTGATTAGTGGAGGAAATGAGTTTGCTGGGATGAGGTCTTTTTGATTTGTGATTTTTTTTGTTGGCTGGTTGCTTTGTTATCTGCGAGCAAATCTTAGAGAACATACTATATACGTAATTTATTTCATGATTACGAAATATTTGAAACAAATTAAACTACATACGTACAAAAATCGCTTTTCTTCATATATTCAATTAACCGGATTTTAGGTTATCCGAATGCTTACGATAACAATTATTTCGGTTGATCGAGTCTCTACTGTACACTCTACTTAGTTAATATTCAACACTTGATTAATAAATTATTTGATTTAAATGACTAGGATAAACAGCGGTCCACGAGCTATAGCTTTGGATGAAATGAAATGCAACAAAAAAATAAAAATAAAATAATGATGAACCTGTGCAATGTGCAATGTTTTAAAATTGAAATTGAATTTGGAAGCATGAACTGGCCAGTGATGAAAGGTTGCCAGTACAAAGTAATGAAATAATGATGAAAAAGGATCAATTTGTCAATATTCGCGTACTAATTACAGACTTTAATGCTGTTGTTTTTTTGTTTTTCTGTGTTTATGGCCTGATCACGACTATTGTTTCTAATCTACAAGCTAAAACGTGCATGTTATAGCCGTGGGTAGACCACAACAATTCAATTAGTTCACAATGAAATTAGAGATCCGTGTACACTAAATATTGCACGAGTATCTAAATAAAAGTAAAATTTACGGCCGGGAATAAATAGTAACTTATTTGGCTGATAATTTCATACACATTATTTTCATTGTATTTTCCAAACGTTATAATTACCTAAGTATTACTTATATCAAAATATATTATAATCTCCTATTATTATGAGGATTATTCAGACATAGGTTTCTAAACATTTTCTTATATTTTAATATTAACATAATACCAATCAAGCATGTGCAATGTTTCTCTATTGAGGACAGCTGTGGTTAAAATTGTATAGACATATAATATTAAATATTATAATTTAAAACACGTTTTACAGATAAATATATTATGTATAAAAAGGTATGGAAAAACATATACTATTATAAAAAAAAAATACATACACTCCATAAAACTTTTTTTTTAACCTAACATAACGTATCAGCGGTTTGCGGTATATGTTGCCCTCTGACCCGTTCAGATACTTTATTTGCTTGTAATGTCAATTTTAATAGGAAACATGTTATTAATGTGTTTTACTGCCAATATTATTTATTGCTTATCCGGCCGCACAAAACTTATTTAAATTGCTAAATAGCTAACTGCGAAACAGGTGTTATTGACTTTTTAAAATTGCAATCACCTTTTGTATATGTATATCTTAAAAAGTTTGGTTAGGTCAGCTTAAAGGATAATTTATAGTTTAAACATTGATAATATAAAAAACCTTAAACATTGATATATGTATGAATTATTAAGTATCTTCATACTTTAAATGAGCAATTCATGTATGATTTGGATGTTTGGTATGTAGATAATGTTTTACTTTCTAAGTATTTATAGAGAGGTTTCATCCCCGAAAAATTCGGAGCGAAGCGCAGTCGCCCATATTATTTTATATACCTATATTACCTATCAATGGTTAGGTTTCTTTGCTAGCCGTTTCTACCTAGAGAGGTATACAAAGAAGGAAGAATTCGTGTGATCTAAGTCAATGAAGACATTTGCGGAAAAGGAAAACCAACCAACTTCCATCTTTGCATGAAACCTATCAGAATTATGTACGACATAATTACATGCTATAACTTATGAAACATCGCCGAAGAAATGTGACTTGTGCCAATAAAACCGAACTATGAAGAAAGAGCTTACTCACACATGCGACTGCACGTATGTTTACGCGTTGCGGGCATGAGTGTGCGCCTATGCGCTTGCGCCGCGCCGGTGTCGTTGCGTTTTCACCTTGTTGCAAACTGGAAGTGACGGAGCGATATAACAAGCGTTATTTTTCCCGGGAAACTTATTTTTGTACGTGTTACTTAACTAAGTCAATGTAGATTTACTGGTATTGTTAGTTGGATTTTGCCATGTGCTAGTGTGCGCTGTGGTGTAGCTCAGACAGAAATGAAAGAGATCTTTCACGGATTTTAAATTAAGGACAAGAACAAAATACACAATAGAATCTAAAATGGTCTTAACAAATCTATACAGTGGCAGAAAAAGCTCCGAAAAAATCTTGAATCTCCGAAAAAACATGAAGCGCTGGTTTTTGTTAAGAACATGGAGCCATAGTCAGCCGATTTCTTTTCAATATACTCGAACATTGGCAGCTTTTACATACATTCTTAACATCACGGTAGAACTTGTCAATAACGTCAATCATATGGTATTTATTATACAATATTATTGAACTCAGACAATAGTCCGAACAAACGCAACATTAGCATCTGCAACAAATTATTATCCAAGGTTGTATTTTTGCGTATTTTGTCACAAGCCTGCTTGCAAATCAGTTGATTTATATCAAATTGCCGATACCGTTGAGTCACGCTGTTGAAATTATTTAAATATTTATGTTGATTTTTAATTAAATTAAGCTCTAGATTAGACTAATGCATCGTTTGATATAATTTTTAAGAAATATTTTTCATATATTTTAAATCTTTTTCGATCGATGCGTAGGAATTTTTCTATTTGTACATAAAACTGTATACATTATATAAATAGTTAATATTAAAATAAAGAAAGATCTTTAAAAAAATTCGTCATTTCGTCACGTGTTGGCCTCATCATTAAGAATTTATAGTGCAACCACTAGATACTTAAACTTGTTAGTGCATACACATTTATGGTCCAAGGACTTTCTAGGTGGCCGACGATGGTTCATTAGCAGAATGAGGTATATCTAGTAATGAGGCATAGATGAAGTAAGATACATTACTTGAAGCATTTACGATGTTTGAATTGAAGTAACAGAAGAACGCCTGAGTAAAAGGCATTATCCCGCGGATCTATTAAGCAAATCATAATCAAGAGCTATGTTTTGTTTAGTTAGTATCCTTCTGAATTTTTGGTTTGGAATGTTGTGAATTTTTCAAAAAATCACAACATTCCTAGATTGTGTAGTTATTATTTGTGTTCAAGGGAAAGGGACATTTTAAGGTAATTTTAGTCTTACACAGAACCAGGAAACCACACTTCGAGCAATTTCTTTTTTACTGCCACTTCAAATTCAAACATCTTTACAGTACCTACTTGTACAAACTTCACAACAAACTATACAAGAATAACTCGTCCCATTGACAGGCGAACTTATAGACATTTTAATGCGCATATTACGACACATCGTCTTATGGCGATGTCACTTATCACATCTGTCTCCGGGTATACCTTCAGCGTTCACAGCGGGAACTTTGAGAACTACTTTCATCGCGAGAATATAGGTATAAGTGCGGTTCGATCGCTTCCTGGATCGGGTGGCGTTTTTTCATCTAAGGTACACATAAATTTACACCGCTAACAATTTCAGTATCGGAAGTTGATTTTTAATTAAGATGGGGAATTGTGTAATATGCTTTCTTTCTACAGTTAGGATTGGAATACACTTGCAAATAATAATAATCGTTGAGCGATAGTTGCACTGATCAAAATATATTTTTTTAAATAGGCACAAGCACATTTTCAATTAGTTGCAAAGCGATTATTCCATACTTGTTGCAAGTGTGTTCCTGCTCTTAGCAATTCACGGCTATTTTCTATTGTTGTGAGAAATTGAGGGATATAACAAATAATAACGGACCTATGTTTAGATATATGTATAAATTTTGAGTCGGTTACGTCTTTTTCTTTGATATAATTATCTCTGTCAGACGTAAGTAAATAAATTCATATTAAACAATTACTTTGTTTCGAATAAAAATCCTTAACGTTAATATTGTTGTTTTTTTGTGAGTTTTGGAAGAAAGGGATCCAATAACGCTTAATCCGAATAAAGTTTACAGTTGATTTTCGTTGAAATTTACAAAATAATAAAAAAAACATCAACCAAAATGTCTAAATAAACGTAAAATTAGTTTTTTACAAAAGATTAACGCTTGCGTCAATGTTGAATAAATATTGATTTTGCATTATTCGGTTACTAAATGCGATGGTTGACAAGTTTTCGACTCGATCATCTGTTGTCTACGACTGAAGATCACCTCGGATAATCGAAGGTTTTCAACAACAAAAAAAAACTATGTTCGATGATTCATATGGCTATGTTAATAAGAGAATTAGAAATTATACAAAATGTACCTACTGTTTAGAAGAAATCCGGTTTGGTGATCGACCGATCTGGCATTGAATCGTTTGTAAAAAAATATAATCTTGCTTTCTTTTTATGCAGAATAAACGTAGCTGTAGTAACATATCTTATGAGATCGTCAATAAGATTGATTTTCCAATGATAAAGTTAGTTGGTACTCGTAAAATTACTTCGAACTTTCCTCAGTGTTCGAAAATCATATGAGCCATGAGTGACGTCATTTTGATAATAAATAATAAATATTTTTTCTTTTACTTTATTATTTGTCAATGTTTATTATAGAACACCTTATAATTTATTAAGTTGATGCGCTAAAGACATTTGCGATGTGTTTTGGCTTTATATGGCGATGATGTAATGTAATTGTTAAGAAAGCTTTATTTATATATGATACGTCAATGTAATCATCACTAAAAATATACTAAGATTTAGCCAACCAGTGTTTCAACTTAATTTGTTAGACAAATATTCAGATTTTTAAATATTGTTTGCGCTAAGCGAGTAACAGGAAACTTTAAAGTTTTCACATATTTTAGTCACGTTTGATTTTTAAACAGCAATTACAGGGAAAACACAACCCGAATTACCCTAAAAGAAAACCGAGTTATATTTGTAGCAATTTCATGTTAAAAATATAGTTTACAAAAATGTCTACTTCTTTCTTCTTTTCTTCTTCTTGTCTTCTTTCTTTTCTTCTTCTTGTCTTTACTAAAAAGGTTGATTGTTACTGCTTAATGCTGTCATGAAAATGATTAAAATTAAAAAAGAAATCTATAGTATTAATAGACATAGTACATAAATACTAAATGTTACAAAATTGTTCTACTTAATGTATGAGATCATCAATTAGACGAGTGTTGCGCCTGCACCCAGTGCCGCTAACTTGGTTTGTTTCACACTCTCACAGGTTGAGAATCTGTGCAATTAATTTTCTTCTCACAGAATGTTGGTAACCTCTGCTGTGGTGAATATGGCTGAGTGTTAATATTACGACAATGACAGGTAGGGACTTGGGAGGAGATGTGACAGTTAAGTAATCTTGCAAAGCATGACATCTCAAAAATATATTTGATAAAAGTAAACAAAGCACAATTTTCTCTCAACTCATCGAGTGTAATGTGTAATACATTTATAATATCAAGTGCAATATTGATTTTCAAAAAAACTATTTGTATCTCGTGATATTAGCTTCTTGTAAAACCAAAACATCACAGACATTTAACGATGATAATAAACTGTATCTCTGAAATCAGACGTTGCATTCTGAGAAAATACTATGCTGAAGAAGACTGTTGCAATTCCACAAACAATACCCTCGAACAAAATTACAGAAACAAAGCGCGATCAACATTCACATTTTAGCACCCTTGACCAAACCGTACCGTTCACTCAATCCGGCCCTGACGCCAGGTGTACTCAACCGTTTCCCATAAGAAATGCGGTTGCGGCCCGCAAATTGCCCGTCATTTGCGTATGGATTATGTGGAATTAAAGTGAGGTAACTTAAGTCTCTTTGTTGTTGGGTAGCCTGGTGCATTTCACGTAGGAGTGTGATTGGCCAATCCTTTTAGGACATAATTGGTTCTAATGTTCCTGTGATTTGTGAACTTTAGGACTGTGTTTGTAGTAATAGTGTAGATATTTTATGGATAAATTCTGTCTTTGTCTTACACCTCTCAGATATGGGAAGGACAGGAATAGTTATTCAAGAAGTAAAAAATTTTTTAAGCGACTTCAAAAAAGGAGGTTCTATGTTCGACCCGTTTTATCATCTATTTTCGAATCAACGTTACTAAGCGTTCGTGCGGCGCTCCTTGGGTAGGCAGTCGCGCTAACCTGCTAACTAGCTAATCTTTTCATCACGGCTTGAGCTAATTTTCTCATATAACTCGTGCCAACACGAGAGCAGGATCGTATCAGTCTATAAATATCAGAAATGTTGACCTCCGGTCCCCTAACGAGCAATTCTCTGGGGATATTACCCTAATTCTCAACCAAGCCAAGTCACAATCAGACGTACTTGGTAAACAGATTGGCTATCGCATTATGACGTCATGATTACACTTAGTGCCTACTTAAAATGCCCACTAGATGGTTTTCACTCGAATGTATAATTTATTATATTATTTATTATTTTGATACAAGTGGAATGATTCAATTAGAGAAAATAATGTTTTTTATTATAAGAGAAATAAAATAACTTTTTTGTAAAATATTGATATTTCCTGTCCATGTTTTCTTGTTAGAAGAAACGAAAGACGATGTTTTATTACAAAAGATCTTATGTGACTTATTACACTTTCTAATAACGACCTTTTGTTTTTGTTACAGGTAAATACTTTACTGATCGTGTAGCCGTGAGAGAAAATCTTACATGAATATAGAGGTATGAATGGGAAGGAAAAATTCGTATACTTTCGTACTGTCACCTTAATTAAGTTGTAAGTATTATGGATCTTGATTTTTTGTTTCCCAGGAGAGAAAGTGTACTTTTGTCAAAAAGGTTTATCTTTTTCTTATCGTATGAATCTGACAAATGCACTGCGTAATCGCCAGTTCAGTAGTGAGTTGTGGTTATAGAGGCGTACCTAAGAGTTGCGCATTCACTAGATTTGTACGCACCCTTAGATGTAATCTCTAAAGAGCGATACCACTTGTCTCGTGGCGTGGCGCTACGTATGACGAGTTCAGGGGGGTGATTCTCGCGGGTTGGATATTGATATATATTGCAACAACTGTCAAAATCCCTACCGTTTTGACATTTGTTGCAATATACAGGGTGGAATTTTGTAATGCCACCTGAAGGGAAGGTACTCTTAATACTGTAGATAGAAAATTATACTCAAGGAAAACATTCCTTTATTTTTGAATAGAAAGAAAACTGCATTTACGGATTTTCAAAAATTCGGTTGCCACACCCGGGAATCGAACCGACTAAAATCCGTTAAAATGACAACCAGGACAGGTTGTAATTTTAACGGATTTTAGTCGGTTCGATTCCCGGGTGTGGATTTTCATTGGATCGATCGTTAGGATCAATATTATAAGAATGAAATCTCTCTAAGAAACTTGATAAATTAAATTAAAGGAAAACCATAAAATCTGGACTTATAAATTCAATGAGTCAAGATAAAGCTTCGAAAAATTGAAAATGTTTGAAAATCCTTGAATTCAGTTTTCTTTCTATCTATACTTATAATAAGAATGTAAATTCCGCGTGTCTGTACATTGCATATATTTGCAAAAAAATAATAGGGGGGACTAAGAATGTGTAATAAAGTAAATTTCTATCATTTTTAGAATTAATGTCTGTCTGTTTGTCTGTCGGTTTGTCTGTCTGTTTGTCTGTCGGTTTGTCTGTCTGTTTGTCTGTGTGTTTGAACACGCATCAAATCAATACTACTGAATTGATTTTGAGGAATTAGAAAGAAATGTATAGGCAGTACCTTGAGGTAACATTTAGTCTTTGTTTCATTGAAATCGGTCCACTATATCAAAAGTTATCACAAAAAGTCTACCATCAGAACTAACTTTGATAACATGTGTATTAAGCCGGGTCCACACATGTATTTGTTCAATCCAATCACCGTACATCCGTATCGCCGACGCGTATCATATGTTAGGTAATTATTATTACTTTTAAATCATAAAACCACTGAATTCTATCATTATAATATTTGATCATAAAACACAATCGTTTTGCAAATGACGTATGATTGTCTAAATTTTTGTAGTCATTGTTGCAGCAGAGAACTTTTTTTGTTTTTTTTTTTTTTGTTTCGTTTCGTCCCTCTTTGGGACAGGCAAAGGGAGCTGAGCCCATACAGCCAAATGCAGCAGAGCCCGATCATTAATCTATGCATTGTTGTAAACAAGAAGTTTATAATAAAATATATAAGTTTTTGGTGTAAATTAATGTAACCTCCTTGATTCCAAATTAAGAAAATAGTAACATCTCAGAGCATATAGCCCTGGAAACGGTACCTATAGCGGTGAATCACCGGATAACATTTTCTATCACTTTTTGCAGGGGGCGAATTGAACACGTACACACTACGAAAATTTGACAATTACGCACAGATACAGGCTTACAGATTGTACTTAAATAAAGCCATGTTGGTGCATAATTTATACTTACACTAGCTGTTCCT
Organism: Thalpophila matura; assembly: GCA_948465475.1. Taxonomy (NCBI): domain Eukaryota; kingdom Metazoa; phylum Arthropoda; class Insecta; order Lepidoptera; family Noctuidae; genus Thalpophila; species Thalpophila matura. Next base: position 5,425,493 of record OX419177.1, on the reverse strand, counting down.
CGCGGTTTCATTCAACCCTGTTGCTTGGCTCCTAAGGGTTGTAGCGTGATATGGAATAGCCTATATACTATCCTTACTAATATTATAAATGTGAAAGTAACTCTGTCTGTCTGTCTGTCTGTCTGTCTGTGTGTTACGCAATCACGCCTAAAATACTGAACCGATTCAAATGAAATTCGGTACAGAGATAGTCTGGAGCCTGAGAAAGGACATAGGCTACTTTTTGATGCGAAAAAAGGGCTGTAAAGGGTTGAAATAGGGCATGAAAGTTTGTGTGGAAATTACGTAATTTTTAAAGCTAGAAGCTTGAAACTTATTTTTGAGATTTGGGGTGTAGGATAGGTGTAGGGTAGGCGTAGGGTAGGCGTTGGGTAGGCGTAGGGTAGGCGTAGGGTAGGCGTAGGGTAGGCGTAGGGTAGGCGTAGGGTAGGCGTAGGGTAGGCGTAGGGTAGGCGTTGGGTAGGTGTAGGGTAGGTGTAAAGTAGATGTAGGGTAGGTGTAGGGTAGGCATAGGGTAGGCGTAGGGTAGCTTAGCTGGCGTAGGGTAACTTTACCCGTGCGAAGCCCGGGCGGGTCAGCTAGTTCAAAAATAAAGGAATGTTTTCTTGGAGTAAAATTTTCTATCTACCGTATTAAGAGTACTTTCCCTTCAGGTGGCATTACAATATTCCACCCTGTATATTATCGAATTCGATATCAATATATCACCCGCGAGAATCAACCCCCTGACCGCTAAGCGTAAGCGACATTTTTACCAAAATGCAATTTTTATCGTAAACGACATAGTTTACATAATGCAATTTTTGGTAAAAATTTCGCTTACGATAATTTGGCGGACAGGGCTCGATACGATAGAGGACTATAATGTGACAGCTATATCAATCAATAAACTACTTAATATTACTAGGATTAAAACTTATTTTTGTGCATCTACAGTCTAATACGTGTGCATATCGAATAGTATGTATGTTTGGTTGTGTTCTTAAGTACTATCATGGTCATCTCTGATTCTGATTTACGAAGCAAGAGAATCTTTAAGTGATATTTAAAGCTGGTTACATAAGCGCCCTTTAAAGCTACGTTTGGCAACTGGCTATAGTGCAGCTGAGGTTAAAGTTCGTCAATGAAAACATACATTTAACGAATGAAAGAGAACATTTATTTTATTGTTGATGGATAAATAAAAGGAAATTAACAATAGTAATTTTAGTGTAGGTAATGTATGTTAGGATCGTAGCACGTGGCTTTCTGTAGTTTCTGCCTACCATCACGGGAAATAGGCGTGAGTTTATGTAAACGAAACTAAAAATCGGCCAAGTGCGTGTTGGACCATGCACACTGTAGGGTTCTGTAGTAGTATTTCAGTTTAAGACCGCAAATACGAGTATCAAAAATGAATATCTCAAAAACTACACAACTTAATTATCTTTTTAAAACCATACTATTTTTTTTGGAAGTGTCTTTTAAATTGAACCCCGAATTTTTTTTCAAATTTTTCCACCTCATAGTTTAAATGTTAGAAGGGGAGCGGACACTTTTTACAACTTAACTATATCTTACCAAATATTCACCTAAATATACAGTCACTTAGTTAGAAACCTTCATGTTGGTTCCGTTTTTGCCATTTGGCTACGGAACCATAAAAATAATTAATTGTACGAAATAATTGTTATTACACACTTATCTCACGTCATTCTCACGGGTCAGATGGATGGTACAATGCCTTATAAACCCAGTGTTTTGAAACCGACTCGCGAGCGTTTTCCCATCTTAAAGGTTAATAGTTCTTTTAGATTATCACTTAATAACACCTTATGTTATTATGTTAGTGATGCAATTAGGAAGATGTACCATTTAGTAGGTTATTTATAAATAAATTGATATTTTGTAAGTGATCGTAAGTGAGGTTGCGAGAATTGAAAGAAAATTGGCGTATTAATGTGAGAGTGGCGTCGGGTGAGGTGGCGACACGAACGATCAAACGTTACCGCTGTGTTCGACATCACTACATGGTATAAAACAAAGTCGCTTCCCGCTGTCTGTCCCTATGTATGCTTAGATCTTTAAAACCATGCATCGGATTTTGATGTGGTTTTTTAAATAGAGTGATTCAAGAGTAAGTTTTATATGTATAATACATCCCGAAAAACGCGGGCAAAGCCGCGGGCGGAAGCTAGTAGATTTTAAAAGAAAATATTCTTGTTGATTGAATACAGATTCGTCAACTAAGAATAGATTCCGGTCAGTTACGATATTTGTTATGAAAATGTTTTGAGAGATGTTATGCGATGTTTATTATTGCTTACAATTTTCTAACGTGTATGCTTTGGGACTGCTCGACTAGTTTCGGACTCGAACAGAGTTATTTGAGCTCATCACGTGACGATGTCGCATGTTTAACCGGGCAAAACCGTAATCAATATTAAAAATAAATGTGACATAACTATGTGGAACAGTTATCACCGGTTGTAATCTGCAAAATCCAGTTTAAATTATTATCTGTTATAGTTATCTTTATTTAAAAAGGTTTAAAGTAAAAATATGAAATTGCATTCGCATTTCTCCGAATATTATTCATAAGGTCAATGCCACCATGATCGTCAATGTATTATACAAAATTATCATATTTATATAACACAGGTAAAAATAAATATCATTGGATCTATATCAACCCTTATCAATATGCGTTAGTAATTATAATACTAATTTTGAAGATAGTAAATAATATTATTACAAATAAAAAATAAATAGAAATACATGCAATTTAATAGGTCGGATTTGACGATTCTCAATTTGCATGTCGCGATAACTTTTTACGAACGTTTACGTACGAAGACAAAAGTTCTACCATATTTTAATAATGCCAAATGATTATTTAAAATAGTTATTCGTACACTAAATCAAAGATATTCATGAGCACAAAGTTTCATTAAACTTAGAATAATTACGCCCTTAAACGGGCAATTATTGCTGCTGCATTAATGTTACAACAGGACGTTGTTACAATATTGTGTCATTTGGTTCGTTGCTGCAGTGTTGCGATTGCTTTAATCGCTTCGGAACTATACTTAATCGATTTTTCGAAGAATCGAAACTTTTACGACACTGAAAATTTATTTAGGAATGCATTCTTTATTGGTAAAAGATTTTTATTACTATAGAAACATAGAGTCTAGCCAATATAACCCTCCATAAGAATAAAGACAGTTTCGCCAAAAACGTTGTCTTAGAGTCTGAAATAACCTAGCCAAGGGGAGAAGAAATCCAAGAAGATATCCCTGAAAAATACCCGTTCTATTAAAAAAATACTGTAATATATTTATAGTAAACGAATGACGTCTTGAAGAAGGGTTTTCAGTAGGTATATCGATACTAGTTCGATTAACTACGGGACCAACTTTGAAATCACGAAAAAAAATCTGTTGTTCCATACATTTTGTCGAGTGATATGGCTATTTTTGTATGGAACAGTAGATATTTTTTTCGTAATTCCCGTAATGTCCCGACCTCTAAACGGGCGAAGCCGCGGCTTAAAGCAATATTCTCAAAGGATATAAAGGTAATACAGTTTAGAATGCATAATGTATTCCCGTTCATACCTTTGAGACTGGTAATCATAAATCATTTCGTAACCGATCATTGCTACTTGTGCTAACGCCATGTTGTGTGCACTTGCATTACCGCTAGTATACTTAGCTTAGTAACTTAAGCAACAAGTGTTAAGTTACAGCGATTTTGAAGTACAGGGCACTAAACTGATCTGGTTATACGTGGTGACATATTGAGCTAAATATGAGTAAAATATAAAAAAGAATTTTCTCATGTAGGTATGTGATGCACTTTTTTATAAGCTTTAATAAAATTTTCATATCTGGACAATTTGGCTAATTGTAGCATAACCGCGGCAGTGCCTAAGAAATTGATTGGTTATTTTACCTAAATTAATCAGGCAAATTATTGATTATTTGAGCAATACATGCTGCGCATGCTCTTTCGTTAGTTAATTATGCAAATATTGTAATGATTTTGCAAGTTTATCTGAAATTATATGTAAATTTTAAAATTAAGATTGATATTAAAGAAGACCTTGCTCGCAAAATATGCAGTACAAAACTAGTATGCTTCCATTTCCCAAGCTCCTAACTTGCATTGGTCTGACATTTCGTAACTACCCTATAAAAACTGGCCAGCAGCCTTACATTACCGTGGAAAGCGGGATTGTCCGAAAGGGATACCGCTGACCCGGACAAAAGGGCTAAGGAAGGAACACGGGTGGGTTTTAGTCAGTAAGAGTCTGACACTCCCTTCCGCTCCGCCCAGAGCGGGAGGGGTCATTTGATGATTTCCCATCCTCAAAAAAACAAAAAAAAGCTTTACATTACCGTGAATTGAGCTCAAATACATGATCGTATACATACAGATAATCTGATCCTATCAACAGTTACCATAACTTGCGTGTACTTGATAACTTTAATTAAATTTTATTTCGTTCATGTATAAGTAATCACGAAATTACATCGTTAATCAAATTATTAAGAAATACGTTAGATATTGAATTCCAATGTTAGTTGAAATTAGTAGGTTAATCAGTTGTTTGTAATGAATATCAGGCAAATAATTAAAAAATAAGTGATGATCTTGGTTGGTTGCTGTGCCCATACCGCGGGTTGCTACCTGGTATTATTTGTGCAAATCCAATATGATTATTATAAATAAATATTTATGTTAAACTTAAACACCTATTTTGCTCAAACAGCGAAACAAGAAGGGTTTGTGTTAATAAAAATAATCTTCATAAATTGTATTAAATAAAAGTCACTTTTTGTGTTTGTCTATTAGTTCGCTTAGATTATAACTACACAATGGATTTAATGCAGTTCCCACAACCTTTTTGAGAATTTATTCCAGAAAATACATTATTATGTGTAATACATTAATATTTAACTTAGATACAGCACAGAAACCACGAGGGGCTCGTGGCTAAATGACGGCCGCGCTGATCGATCGATCTGCGAGGTTAAGCTGCGCTTGCCGCGGTCTGTCCTTGGATGGGTGACCGTTGTTTACACATCGAGACCCCTCCGTGCCTCGGAGAGCACGTTAAGCAGTCGGTCCCGGTTGTCATAGGAATATCTTTGACAATCGTTACGGGTAGTCAAAAGCCCTAAAATCTGACAGCTGGTCTTACATTCGAATACCGGTATTACCCATTAATTGGGTTGTGGAGGTCAAATGGCAGGCGCTCCACGTAAAATATTGATATTCAGCCGAAACTAGTTAGACTGGAAGCCGACCCCAATATAATTTGGGAAAAAACTAGGCAGATGATGATGACAGTACAGAAATCACGATGTTTTGACATTTCATGTGTAGATTGTGATCATGTATTGCTAGTAGCGAATATATTTAAACAGCTAGTTTGTAATACAATATGATATTTTATATTCTTCTCGTAATATTACAGTAACTAAAAATGAGAAAGTCAACCCATTAAAAGAAAATAAAAACATAACACAGCTATTTATATCATTAAACAGCTACACATCGTTTTAAATTCAGCTCAGTTTAAAGGAAAAGAGATTTTTACTATGCAATACTACGTACAGTTAAATTAGGATTCCGTTCAACGTTTGTTATGAAACCAGTCTGATTCATACGAGTTGCTCGTCGTCTACCAACACACACACTCATTCAAGGATGCGCAGGCGCATAGTTTGTAGCATTGAGTGTTGCGCAACAGTTGCGACACACTTTGACACGTAATTTGTGAGTGAGAATTGGTGTTCAGTGATGACATTAACATGCATTTGATGATGCGAACTTTTTTATGTTTATTTAAGTAGTGTGCAAAAATATAAAGCTTTCTAGCTAAGCCCCGTGGTTTCGCCCCCGTTGCTCGGCTCCTAATGGTCATAGCGTGATGTTAAGTAGCTTATACTATTTCTCATGAATCTGGCTATCGTATACAGGGTGGCAGGTTAGACAGTGGAAATATTTTAAGGGGTCATTGTACTCATCATCACGAACAACTTTTACTATGGGACCAAGGCTGAAATCGCGAAAAAAAATCAGATGTTCCATACATTTTGTTAAGTTGTGTGAACATAAATGTATGGAACAGCTGATTTTTTTTCGCGTATTCAGGATTGGTCCGATAGTAAAAGTTGTTCATAATGACCCCTTAAAATTATTCCACTGTCTATCCTGCCACCCTGTATAAAAATATTTTTTCGAATCCGACTGGTAGTTCCAGAGATTAGCGCGTTCTAACAAACGAACTCTTCAGCTTTATAATATTATTAAACATAACGCCATGGCCTTTGGGTGGTTTTAAGGTAAAAAGGAGTATTTCTCAACACACTAAGGGCAGAGTTCACCGACAAGATAACAGTCTGATAAATTGAAAACAGACGTTTAACATTTCTTTTTCTATAGAAAAAATCATGTTAAACTGCCGTTTTCAATATAACGAATTCTTCTAACGAAATCTTGTCGGTGAACTTGCCCCTAAGTAACACCACATAACAACAGGAATACCATTTACATCACGCATAAAAGAAACATATATCAATCACTCATCTAAAATGACGTAATATCATACATAATATTCACACATACATAATATTTAGTATTGTTTCCCTTCCGACAGTGCTCGTGACAATCTACCGCACACAAAAAAATGTAGAAAATGAGGTAATTTCCGAACTGTGAGAAAAATTGTATCCGGCACTTCCGAACAATGGCCGAGAACAATAGACTTTAGCTTAAATCACTGAGTAGTTAGTTAATTATAATTATGTGTACGGAAATCCATGTATGTTCAAAATTCCATATGATTGGAGCCTTGGTATTGAAGTGATAAAAAATATTTCTAAGGAATTTAGTTATAAAGGTTCTCTTTGATTATATGTTTGATGAAGTCCTATTCACGTTGAAATTTATTATAAAACATAATTGTTTGTTAATGCAAAAGCCTAACACCGTATAAATATTTTAAGAGTCTATGTATAAAACATTTGAAAAAGCAATGCAATTAAATCATGAAAATAAATGATGAACCTCTGCAGTGTGCAATGTTCTAAAATTGAATTTAAATTTTGAAGCATGACACGGCCAGTGATGAAAGAATGCCAGTACTAAGTAATTAAATTAATGATGATGTAGAAGTATCACTTCGTCCCACTCCAATAAGAATGGCTGAAATGGTGAGATGTTTTTGTTTTAAACAAATAGGTACATTTCCGTTTTAGAACCTAACGTTCCTATTATGTCACGAACTCAAATACGATGATGCCATTTTAAGTTCCGTTTGGCAAAAGACGCTTAGAAATGAGCCGTAAAAAGATATCGATCTCCTCACTATATAAACACCGCAAATACTTTGTCATAGTTCATATGAGGAAACCAACCGTTCCGGATGCCTGCCATACCAAACTGTCGTTAGTGGGATTAAGTTAATTCGATATAAATAGCATCAAACACATCACTAGCGTCCGCTGTAGCGTGTCTAGTCCATCCATATTCATCAACGTCTACAGCAGGAAGATATATAGTAGAATGAAAATTGACGAAGACATAATGGATATTTAACACGTTAACGATTTTGTTTCGTGTTTTATTGGCGTCAAAACATTGATTGTTCGATTAAAGGGAAAATGCATGCATTTGGACGACACTATCTTTAATATTGTTTTTAATTTGGAATAGTTGATTGTCATTTGTTTTTATTATTTGAATTTGTCATTGGTTGATTATTTTGTGACACAGTGGATCAACACTAGTAAACAAAGTACCTAAATAAAAAATGTTGCCTAACATATCTGAAAGTGTGCATGTGGGAATTTTTAATATTTACAAAGGAGAGTTGATAGTTGTGATGCAGACTGCTTTATTTATAAGTGGCGACAGCGGTTCCCGTACTAATTTGCTGTGATACCTTGTTTCTATGATCTAAGCCGGAAAGCGAATAAAACATATCTTTGTAATATAAACATTCATATTCAACAAGGAAATGCAAATGTAAATATTTTTTATATCATAAATTCTCCAATAAAATCGCACACGTATAAAATATTTGTAATTAAATATCATGATTACAATCACAGATTTACAACTTAATAAAAAAATAAAATTTAGATGAATTTCGTGACTGTTTCAAATATTTAAAATGGTAATCAGTTGATGTATTTTGATGAACAAATCAATGATGATGTAAGATGATCTGAGTTTTGAGTGTGTAGACTTCCTTTGTAACTTGATTTATTTTCTTACTATGACATTTCAGCTTTTTTTCTTTCATTAAATGAAATAATATTTTTCTTTGAACCTTTAATAACCATGCGAGAATAACAAAAATGTGAAAACAAAAAAGCCCAGGTGCTTTCTACAACACTTTTCTATCAGACATTGATTTTCCGTTCAACTTAATTCAAGTAAAAACAAGTAATGACAATCTTAAATTAACTGACAATGAAGAAGCCGCAACGAAGAACATTGTTTTCAAAATCAACCTTTTTGTAAGTTTGTTGCAAGCGATAAAAACATACCAACACATATGGTGAAAAACTAACCTCATTTCAGTATACTCGAATAAAAACTATAATTGCACACTTATTCACTTCATTAACTATCTAGTTAACGCCTTTATCAATTTACGGAGCCATTTATGTAACGTTTATGTATGTACGTTTACAAAACGTGGTTTTGCAAAATCTACCGCGTGTTTAGAAGTAACGCTTGCTTAATGAGACATTTATCACTGTGACATCAGGCTCTGAGCAATACATAATTAGGCATGGTGGCCACCCACGCGATTGTGATAAGGTCTCGAAAATACGACTTAATAATGCTAGACAAGATTCTTATTTACTACTTGGTGTCCTAAATTCTTGGGCCAGTTCCAGTTCCAATGTTTAGTTGGCGCCTGTAGTGTTTATTTGGCGATTAAATTAATCACACTAATATTATGAATGCGAAAGTTTGTTACTCCATCACGCTAAAACGGCTAGACTGATTTGGATAAATTTTGACAAAGATGTAGCCTGGGACCTGGAGAAATACAAAGGCTACTTTACATACATTTTCACGAAGACGAAGTCGCGGGCAACAGTTAGTATTAAAATAAATTAATATTCTAAACACAAATATACAAATGTGATGGTACAGCCGTTCATTATGTGAAGTCTAATTTAATTATTAGTTTCTGCGAGAATTGAGAGTCGTTGGCTAAATTGAGGCCTAAAGGTCAACCGGCCCACAATTCAAGCATACATCGGTCATCGCCTTATAAACACGCGACTAACCATACCCCGCGGCTATGCCCGGCTTACTAATAACGTAATACCTTGCTATTGAATGTAGGTTTACTCCAAAACGGGCACAATAACAGGTAAGGTGATTCGGCTTATAACCGGTAGGCCTATTCTTGTTTTCTAACCCGTTTTTAAGTTGAACTACATTTTGTTATGATGTAAGAAATGTTATCTGATTTTAGCGAAGAAAATTACGATTATGCCCTACGTATATTCTTAGATTTACCACTTAACTTACGTGATGAGTCATCCGCAAAATATTTAAAGACTTATGTAACTATGACACGGATTTTAATATTTTAGCACACCTTATAAGTATTAAATTCACAGCAATATTTCATTTGTTTTATAAAATGCACAAACGTTTAATAGCCTGTTTTATTGAGACATTCTTTACCGATGCGGCTATGACTAACCCTGTCACCGTGACCTCTGCTATTTTGCTGAACAATTTCATTGAATTCGTGAATCGGACACGCCTTACCAAACTACTGACATTACAAAGGCTTAGGCACGTCACATACCGAAGCGATACGCTGACTTTTCTCGTAACAGATGTTCTGTTTAAATTTAAAACATAGATCTGAGCTATGGTACAATCCGACACCCGGCGACAGCGACTGACCGCAGTAACAGGTGGCAGCGGCACAACCAAGTAGGTTTTCTGCTATGGTGCTTCCACAGCCAGACTGCTGTTAGAAAATGTTTACAAACATTTGATGACAATGTTAAGAAATGTATTCATTAATGTTAGTAAGTATTTCTAAACAATTTTTTTCTAAAATTCAAGTTAATGCACTGAAAACATCTAACAATTCCTAACATTTGTTAGGTGGGAGCACCATTAGCGTATACGCCAAAAAATAAGTAGGTACAAAATGTATGGCAATGACATTATCCGCGAAAAAGTCACGTGATCTCACTAATGTCATTGCCATACATCTTGTACATAGCGGTTGGCGTAAAAAAAATGCTAACAGAAAAGCAACTTGGCTAGTGGGACAGAACACGTAGATACCGGGAGCGACTATGTTCTTCAACGACTATGTACTATACCTTACAAATCGTTACTACAATTTACGGTACGTATACGTCTATGTTGCAAACAAATTACTGGTAACAACAGCGTATAATGCCGTGAAAACCACTCAAATGTCGCGCCTTAAGGTCATGTGGATAGTTTGGTTTGCACTTTGAGCCGCCTGAGAGAGAGAGAATATTGTTTTATTGAATTACTCCCAGTGTTAGGACTGAATTTATAAGGGGCTTTTTGCAAATAAAGTAAGATTTATATATGGATTCAAAGCCAGCTAGAGGGAACGGTAAAGCGATACTTACAATCATAAAAATCTAAATAGTAGGTCAATAGAAATGTTATCTACTACATTTTACTACCGGACGCGTGTCGCCGGTGCGCAGTCAATGTCAAAGCATCCAATCCCATCCCACTAATATTATAAATGCGAAAGTTTGTGTGTGTGTGTGTATGTTTGTTACTTCTTCACGCTGAAACGGCTGGACGGATTTGGATGAAATTTGGCAAAGAGGTAGCTTAGGAATTGGAAAAACACATAGGCTACTTTTCATCCATTTTCCGCAGACGAAGTCGCGGGCAACAGCTAGTGCAAAATAAATTAAACTTAAATAATTGGTTCCAAAGGGGCGACAAGGTCACGCGCCTTTGCGACTTCTCTTGACTTAATACTTAGATTTTTGTGGTTACAATTAAAAAGAATCTGAATTTAATTTTGCGGGTGGGAAGTACAACTTCGTAGCATAGTAGATGACCGCGGGGGAAGCTGCCAGGGGCGCAAATCTCAAGGGGGCGCTCGTGGACCCGCAGCTTGCGGGCCACAGGGGCACGGGCACATTGAGAACTTGACCAAAATCAAAACACGATTTTTTCTAATTAGAAAAATAAGTTTTGTGGGGCGCGAAATTCAAATATTGCTCTGGCCGCTTATAACGTTAGCTACGACGCCGGGTAAGAATGTAGGCACCGTTTTTTATGCTGCAGCTTGGACAGGTCCTACCAGCTATGGACTTTGAAGGCCATTGATTGGTTGTGATAGACAATTTTATTGTTTTCTGTATTCAGGTAGGTACAGGTTGTCAAAATTACAAAAAAATATGCTGAAATATACAAGCTTATTATCATTTCATAGTGCAAAGTAACAAGGCAACTGTCGATTCGTTTTTAAAAATGGATGTAACATTGTCTTATTACCCGACTTCGGCAAAGCCAAAAGGAAGGGTAATGATTTTAGCAGTCTATTATGTATGTATGTATGTAGGTATGTATGTATGTATGTTTGTATTTAAGTGTGTTTTCTGTAATAGTTTAAAGCCGTTAATTGTTTGGTTTTGTATACTCTCTCAATTATTGGGCAAATGATCGGCTAACGATGCTTGACGCTTGTTTTCCTTATAACTTGAGTTATTTGTGTTTTACTTAAACCTACGCCTATTAAAGTTACTTACTCGAGTTTAATTTTCTTCAACCGCTTTGCCATAAATTCATGTGTGTTTTATTCCAATTCTCGTGGAATCAAAAATACAAATATTGCGTTGTAAGTAAATAATTCTAAATACTATTCAAAATTTTATTCGATACTTCTTGGTGAATAAAACAATTAGGAGGTATAATAATAAACAATTTATGAATAAATTATCACTTTTTTTAATAAAATTTAAATTTAAATATGCACAGAACGGGTTTCCATAATTAAAACATAAGAAGTATAATAAATCTCTAATGACATGCATGTTACAATCGATAAAAGCTAAGATGACATCAAGTATTGGTCATTACAAAATGCAAGAAGGATTTGACCTTATGAACTTTGAAAATTCTGAAGATTGGCTAAATACTTACGTTACATTATAAAATTATGAAATTGTTTAGCAAAATGGCGGGTCCTCTTCAGACTTCGGGTCATTGCTTGTCAAAAGGAACAAAAATAAAAAGTTTTGTTGGTTTTTGGTACAAGAATGTTGCCACGAACAAAAAAGCTGGTTTAAATTGCTACGAAGACATTATTTTAGAAATTATAGAGTTAAAACGGGATTTCTACTTGGAATATAATTTTATGAAAAGATTATAAAGGTTAATTTGTACTCAACGCTCTAATGATCGATTAATTCATTAGTTCATTTACACGTTAAATTGTAGTATGCAAAAGACAGATATAACTAGCGATATTGAAACAGACGTGAAGAAAAAACTTTGTACCATTTTTTATTGTGCGCACGGAGAAATGTGAGATTTGGCATAATTAATATTTATATAGAGAAGGAGTGCAGAAAGCTGAAATTGTTATTTTTCTATACAAACGCTTTAACAAATGGTCGAATTTCGACCATCGGCGATAAGTTCTGTTGATTTTGTATTAATTATACTAATTACTAGTTAATTAATTATTACGTATCAACCAAGTACCTACCCACTGCCTGCATTATGAATGCAAATGATCTTATAAGCGAATATTTTACTGTGTACAATACAATCTAAATCAGAAATCTTATGCAAAATGTTAAAAATATATTCTAAAAAAAAATCGTTTCGGGTTAGTAAAAAAAGCTAAAGAAATCTAAATTGATTTCGGGAATTCACAAGAAAAGGTGGAGCCTAAAATATTAGCTATATTCAGTAGAAATTAATTTGCATGTAGGTATTAAGTATGAGATTTATTGAACGAATGAGAATATTTTAGGTACCAGCATTTAGGGTCTGATATTCTAATCTCGTTTTAAATGAGGGGGTCGAGTGAATGACCTTAAGTCTACCTGAGACCTAAAAACGGTTACGTCATATTAAAACTGTTTATCTTTTAATTTTCATCTAAAAATAGACAGATCTGTTAACGTGGGTGCATAAAAGGGTATAAATAGAGGTTTTTAGGTCATTCGAAGATCAACAAACATGCCAGGTTTGCCACTTTAATAACCTATCTATAGCCATTTTTTCTAGCCAGCAGCTTTTTTGTTGCTAGAAAAACTAGCTATGGCGTCTTCTAAGATGTTATTACTATGGAACGTTTGTCTAATCTTGCAAGATAGGAGTAATTAAATACAATAATTGGATACGTCAAAGGTGGTTACTGAATTGGCAGAAACTTTCAGATAGTCATGCGTTAAAAGCTTTTTTATCATGTGAAATCCTCATAAATCCACCGCTCGAGAAAGGGGTCAAAGGGGGAAAAAGAGTTATGTTACGAAATAGCTCTTCGCCTCTCCCGGGCGCTTTTTAGTGGCGCTTTTACTGACTGAAACTACATATGTAGGTACTACATGTTACTTTAGCTGGCTTGAGAGCGGGATTCGCTCATGCATTCACCTCTACCGTGATCAATACGGCTGAAGCAATATTAAGCCCCGACGCGAACTGCGATACATAAGCCTAGAAATCTTTAATTCGTTAAAGCAATAGGAAAAACATTAGTTTAACCACTTCGGCTACATGATATAGCCGAAGCCTATCAGCGAAATTATAATAAAAAAAATCACTTGCATTATTTGTTTAATTACTGTTAAATATGTGTGTGGCTATTGTAGGTATAGCCAAAGCGCGGTGGGCGATTTGATCGCAGTTTAGTTTGGTTACGTTTATGTAACCTCAGCCTAAAGCTGGCCAAAGGTGGTGATGACGTTATTGCATTGCCAAGATTCCATGATGGTCATCCACGGGCTTCTACTTAAGCATTAATGAATTAACATTTATAATAGACTTGCAGCCTACTGGGGTAACTTCAATGGCAGTAGAATCGGATGCGTTTGACATTTAGTCATTCCGAAAGGTCAAATGTAACAGACTTCGATTTATATTTGACACACAGAAGCGAAAGGAGGTAATATGTATCAGATTTCCCATAGATATAGAGCTAACTTTTAGAGTCGATAAGTAAAAGTTTTAATAAGGGATGGGGCCAAAATGATTGTCATAATTTAATGTTAGCTATGATGTTTAAGGCCGCGGCCGCACCGGTACGCGCGACGCGACACGACGCGACGGCGGTGGCGATTTCGTGAAAACAACTTCATATATACATATGTCGGTAGCCGCACTGCAGAAACGACAAGCGAAATTTATTTGTTCAGGAAATCGCCGTCGCGTCGCGTCGCGCATACCGGTGCGGCCGCGGCCCAAGAAGAGAAGTCAAAAATAATACCTGGTGTTATATGAACCCATCGTCACCGCTAGGGTTAGAGAACCATCGAATAGTGTGGTTGACCAATTGACCGATCGCCATAAAAAGTTCACATTTTTTCTGCTTACATATTTTTGCATGGATAGTGAACAAAACTTACATCACCCAGTAACTCTACTTCAACATAGCATAGTTTATTTCGAACAAACAATCAGGTTAATAACGTCTCCGCAGGGCACATTTCACAGCACATAAAAAATATGCTAATTATTACTCACCAGTCGGAATATTCAAACGGAACTCTTTGTAGCAAAAACTATTGTTACGTAAACATACTTCCGTCCAAAATATTTACGAAATAATAAAAACAAAAGAAAAAACGTTTCGTCCGTAGTGTAAATGAACTCATAATGGTGACTAGTTTTGGGTGAGCTCGTTTTGAAGAAAAAAGTTTATGCGCCCGCGCCGGCGCCGCTGCCGCAAGATGGATCTTTTACTATTTTTAGATGATCAGCTGATTTGATGTTACCTGTTTTTTTTAAGATATTGTTTGTTATTGAGTTTGATTAAGGCGTTCTAGAAGGAATTTTAAATGTTTGTATGTGTATGATATTTAATTTTGGGACTGAATTTAGTAAGTAAATAAAAGTCCTTTTTTCTCTTGTTTATATGAGATACGATACCCATATAGCTGTTGTGTAGTGACCCAATACTTGCAAGAAATTTTAGTTTATTTACAGTTTACCTAATTTAACCGGGCTTACTGTATATTTATAAACACTTAGATATTCTAACTGTAATAATTAAAACGGCCTTATAATTTCATTAGTGGGTGCATATGTAGGATGCACTCCTAACACAAGGTTGTGCATTATGATGCACGTTAGATCATTCTAATAGTTCCTCTGATGAACAATCTAGATAACTTTAATGGATACATGATGTGCTAATTACTCGTTGTGATGTAAGAAATTAAGTGCAAAATCATAATGAAACATTGAAGGTGTCCTTAAAATGAGGTCTTCGGGAATAATTTTCGGTGGCATAATATTTTAAATCAAACATACACAGGCCTGGTAGTCCCCACTCAACATGCATAGGACTGATCTATATCCTCATGTAACGTGCGTAGGAACTATTCTATGTTGCCAAGTCGCCACAAAATGTACGTAGAACTATTCTATGTTGCCAAGTCGCCACAAAATGTACGTAGAACTATTCTATGTTGCCAAGTCGCCACAAAATGTACGTAGAACTATTCTATGTTGCCAAGTCACCACAAAATGTACGTAGAATACTATTGTATGTTGCCAAGTCGCCACAAAATGTACGTAGGACTATTCTATGTTGCCAAGTCGCCACGTAATGAGCATAGGACTCTACTTGTTGCCCAGTTGCCACGTAACGTGCGTAGGACTACTCTATATTACCAAGTCGCCACGTGACGTGCGTAGGACTATTCTGTGTTGCCATGTTGCCACGTAACGTGTAGAACTAGTCTTAAGTCTAGGTCCTAACGTTCGTTAAACTAAAACTGTCCCCCATCAAAGTATTTAAAAACTGTAAAAGTCCATGTTTAAAAGGAGTCCTACTATTATATTAGATTAAGTTTAAATCGTACCGTCTCTAACTAGCAACTTAAACTTATACCTACTCGGACTAATAAAAAAGAGAAAAGGCAGGATGCGCTCGAGGCTAAAATAATTGTTAAATTAATATATAATTATTAACACTAGATATTAACCTTCTCGTGTTTGAGGCGCGTATGAACGTTTTAATTTCCTTTGTAGCCCTGACACGGGTATCACGAACCACGGCGGTGTTATTGATAGTAATTGTATAATAGTACTGTATCTGTAAGTTATCAAGTGATTTTGAATAGAGATTACTGGTGTGAAGATGATGTAGTTTGATACAATGTAGATTGTTTGAATGGTCAGTTTGTTTAGCTTCATAGTATTAATTCCTTTTTCAATTAACTTACCTTCAACATTTTTTCTTGTAATATAATCGTATTTATGTCTAGTTATGGCATTACTCATGTTGTAACGAGGGGGTCCTTACTAGGGTGATAAATAAAAAAATGTTACGAATTAATAAACGTGTATTGTTTAGCAACCCTAGCAAGTAAGCCGCCGGTGAAGCCGGGCGGGGTTCGAAGAACTAGGACGTTAGTTTCCTTCTTGTGCAGACGGTACTCTCCTGGTAGTCCACAGGAGGTAGGCGGCCGGCCGACGTGAAGCGTAGTCGACGCAGCGCGCGCAGCTCGCGGCAGCTTCGCGAGGTAGGTAGATGCAACAGCAGCTCAGGTGTCCAGCCACACCCGGCAGCAGCGCAGGATGAGTACGCGTCGTACTATATAGAGGCGTAGAAGTGGAACTGGAACTGGAACTGGAACTGGAACTGGAACTGGAACCCTGGAATCCACATTCACAGGCGTCTTAGGTAGTGCTCCAGACCGTCGACTGCATCAACCGGACCGCAACCAATGCGGAACTACCAAGGAGATAGCCCCAACATTAATTTGGTTAATTTGGTGATGCAGTCTCACGGTGTGGTTAAAAGAAGACAATAATAGGGCACAGCTAATGTGCAGACAAGCATTAACTAGTTATTAGAAAAATAAATTAATTAAGGTAGGTAGCAGAAAAAATATTTAAGATAAATTATATTTCTATTAAGTAGGACTATTGAAAACTATAGCCACCTCCTTTTGCAAAAACTAGAACAATTTACGTTATAAGAACAAAATAATTAAATTACATGACTAGGCAATATATTTAGAAATATTGCTTATCTATCTACCTATAATTGTGTGCATATAAAAAAATGACAAGCTACTACTATTTAAATTTAATAAAAAAAAACAAAAAGGTTAACTGAAATTAACTGATACATGACCCACCATCATGACGCACACATAAATTAACAAAGTTTTATTATTAATTTTGAATTGGTGAGATTCTAGAATAATAACGTTTAATATTTCTAGTACAATATTACACAGCTCAAAGTATGCTGGTTTAGGCACACCAACATTAAAACAAGACCTAGGTTTTGACACTAAAACAATATGCACGTTATTATTGAAAAAAAACAAGATTAGCAAAGTGAATTTATACACAGCGTTACACAGCTAAATTACACAAAGATTACAATTGTTAGGCACATCTAAACAGCTTTTCAAGACTTACCGATTTTCGGGTTCACACAATAGAATTTACTTTGTTTTTATAGTTAAACAATTACTTTCACAACACGGTAATTTACTTAGTGTTTAGACTTGGTGACTAGGTAGGTCAAAGTACGTAGTCGCAGGCGCAGAGTACAGGTTGGAATGCACCTGGCAACTCCCAGAGGTTTTTATAACCTCCTGGGACGTTCACCTATTTTGAAGATTACCATATTAGGTGATCTTCGCGAAAGAACGGCGATTCGTTCCAGAAAAATCGAAAGACTAGCCGTCGTCATTGGCTGACACAATAACACTAAGTATGGAGGCGGAGCTTATGCACCTCGACCGGTCTGTTCCGGCGCAATTTGTTACTCGCGCGCGGGTAGGTTTATATTTGCGGCCGAATTATTATAGCATCACCTACATACATAGAAAAAATATTTCTTTGTTCCTACAGCTGATTAGTATGGAGATGTTTTTTTGTATGTTTGTTGTTTTATTGGTAGGTATTTAATATTAGTAATTGTACAACGTTACATACCCCCCTTTTTAGCGTAGGATTTTTCCTAAGGAAAATCCGCTGCTTTCACTCAAGCTTACACCTGACCAAGGCACTCACTCATTCATCATCAATCATAATGTAGACATCCATCACATTCATTCTTCTTTCATCAACAAGCTGACAACACAATTTAGTCTTGTGTGTCTGCCACCTTACAACCAGAGTATTTTATTTGTAGTACATAAAACACTCACTTAGATCAGATGTGACTGGTAAAATCATTGGCTGATATTAGAGTGAATACTAGCTACATATAACCATTTTAATTATATAGAATTAGTTTAGAAAAGTTATGTTTTAATTGGTATTTTTGGCTTATTTTAGGAGTAACCGACCGCTCCTGCAAAGGCTTACTTTAAGAGTTGCAACCCGCTCTATAGTATACCAATGGTGTAGGGCCATTGGTACAACATAACCGAAGGGATCAATGGTTTAGTCCCATGATCAATTATACAACCACCGGTGTAGGGCCGGTAGTTATATTTTACTGTTGGGGTAGACCAATCAGTAAAAATAGAAGTTAATAACCAACGGTGTAGGGCCGTTAGCTATAGATAGTACTGTTGGGGTAGACCAGCAGTAAGAAGTAAAGAAGGAATGGTTGTATGTAGTAGTAGCTAGTAGGTACCTGTTTTAGTTAATAGTTTTAGTTAGAAGTACTAGGTAGATTGTATTTTTAATTAAATAAATATTTTGTTTAGTTTTAGAATTTAGTTTTATTTAATTTAGCTGTAGGATAGTTAATTACACTATTTAGAAAAAAAAATGTTTTAGTTCATTGAAGATTTTTAATTTTGTTTAGTTTAGCTTGGTTTAGGTGCCATTAGATGGTAAAAACTTTAGTTGTTTATAAAATTTTAGTTTGTTTTTAATTTAGTTTAGTTTGATTTCGTTTAATTTAGCTGCTATTAAATTGTAAGAACTATATTTAGTTATTTAAACAATTTAGTTAAAATTCTTAGTTTAGTTTAGAAATATTTAATTTAGATTAGCTTTAGTATAGGTAGTTTTAATATAAAAATAATAGTTTTAATTCCAAAAAAAATATTTAGTTTACGTTCGACGTAGTTAGGTTGTAAAAACATTATTTAGTTATTTAGAAAATTTTATTTATTTTAGTTTATTTAGGTTGCTATTTGATTGTAAGAACTTATTTAACTAGGCAAGGATTTAAAAAAAATATTTTAAGATTTAGTCAAAATTTAAGTAGTCTATTTAATTTTTAGTCAATTTTTTATTTAATTTATTTAATTATTTAGTTTAAGATTTTTAAGAACAAAGGCATATTATTCGTATAAGCTGATTTATATATTAATCCCGCTAACTGAAAATATTTTAATATTTTAGTATTCATTTTAGCTTATAAAAAAATGAAAATTATAGATCACGACAAAAATAATGTTTAGTTAAACTATTCTCCTTGCCATTTAGTTGGTTGTAGCCTAGTCTAGATTATAAACTGTCGTTTATGCTAAGCCGATAGTAATGCAACCTAAGAGACGACAAAGTTTAAAAAACCGTCTGTGTGCCAGTAATTTAGGCCGGCACCCACACCCTTCAGCCGTACACAGGTAGCTGCATACAGTAGAAATAGGTATGGTGGTAGTACTTCCCCGGGCGAGTCCTTTCACCTAAAACTCTACTACTGCTTTTAAAAGTAGAAGATGAACAAGAAAATTTTTGCTGCCCGAGAGTATGTCTTGAAAAGCTACACAATTTAAGATAATATGACAGGAGAATGTAAAATCTGCACAATGTTCAGTCTACCAACCGTGAAGTAAGAAAAAAAATTAAGTTAAAAAAAAATGTGAGGGTACAAGTAAAATTCACGGTTGATGGCCTGTGATTTCAAACGCACAACCGTTAAATCACCATCACCAAAAAAACCAAAGAAATGCGCAACAAGAAAGAAACCAATACGTCCTAGTTTACCTCTAGTATGGGCGCCACTGTAACGAGGGGGTCCTTACTAGGGTGATAAATAAAAAAATGTTACGAATTAATAAACGTGTATTGTTTAGCAACCCTAGCAAGTAAGCCGCCGGTGAAGCCGGGCGGGGTTCGAAGAACTAGGACGTTAGTTTCCTTCTTGTGCAGACGGTACTCTCCTGGTAGTCCACAGGAGGTAGGCGGCCGGCCGACGTGAAGCGTAGTCGACGCAGCGCGCGCAGCTCGCGGCAGCTTCGCGAGGTAGGTAGATGCAACAGCAGCTCAGGTGTCCAGCCACACCCGGCAGCAGCGCAGGATGAGTACGCGTCGTACTATATAGAGGCGTAGAAGTGGAACTGGAACTGGAACTGGAACTGGAACTGGAACCCTGGAATCCACATTCACAGGCGTCTTAGGTAGTGCTCCAGACCGTCGACTGCATCAACCGGACCGCAACCAATGCGGAACTACCAAGGAGATAGCCCCAACATTAATTTGGTTAATTTGGTGATGCAGTCTCACGGTGTGGTTAAAAGAAGACAATAATAGGGCACAGCTAATGTGCAGACAAGCATTAACTAGTTATTAGAAAAATAAATTAATTAAGGTAGGTAGCAGAAAAAATATTTAAGATAAATTATATTTCTATTAAGTAGGACTATTGAAAACTATAGCCACCTCCTTTTGCAAAAACTAGAACAATTTACGTTATAAGAACAAAATAATTAAATTACATGACTAGGCAATATATTTAGAAATATTGCTTATCTATCTACCTATAATTGTGTGCATATAAAAAAATGACAAGCTACTACTATTTAAATTTAATAAAAAAAAACAAAAAGGTTAACTGAAATTAACTGATACATGACCCACCATCATGACGCACACATAAATTAACAAAGTTTTATTATTAATTTTGAATTGGTGAGATTCTAGAATAATAACGTTTAATATTTCTAGTACAATATTACACAGCTCAAAGTATGCTGGTTTAGGCACACCAACATTAAAACAAGACCTAGGTTTTGACACTAAAACAATATGCACGTTATTATTGAAAAAAAACAAGATTAGCAAAGTGAATTTATACACAGCGTTACACAGCTAAATTACACAAAGATTACAATTGTTAGGCACATCTAAACAGCTTTTCAAGACTTACCGATTTTCGGGTTCACACAATAGAATTTACTTTGTTTTTATAGTTAAACAATTACTTTCACAACACGGTAATTTACTTAGTGTTTAGACTTGGTGACTAGGTAGGTCAAAGTACGTAGTCGCAGGCGCAGAGTACAGGTTGGAATGCACCTGGCAACTCCCAGAGGTTTTTATAACCTCCTGGGACGTTCACCTATTTTGAAGATTACCATATTAGGTGATCTTCGCGAAAGAACGGCGATTCGTTCCAGAAAAATCGAAAGACTAGCCGTCGTCATTGGCTGACACAATAACACTAAGTATGGAGGCGGAGCTTATGCACCTCGACCGGTCTGTTCCGGCGCAATTTGTTACTCGCGCGCGGGTAGGTTTATATTTGCGGCCGAATTATTATAGCATCACCTACATACATAGAAAAAATATTTCTTTGTTCCTACAGCTGATTAGTATGGAGATGTTTTTTTGTATGTTTGTTGTTTTATTGGTAGGTATTTAATATTAGTAATTGTACAACGTTACAATGTGCATGATTCTAGTTTTTATTTTAGATTTCTTTTCGCAGTCCACTATTGTACACTTTTTGTTGGTACGAAAAGTGTCTGTAGTACGGAAAAGGGAGCTCAATTACAGCTAATTGAGCTCCCCTTATTCATTAAAATTCGTATTAGCAATCGGAGAAATAAATTAATCCAGAAATGGGTACATAGTTACATACGTCACCAAAATTTTGATGATCCAATAATCTTTTGTCATTGTTTACGAACACATCTGAATCTAATTAATTTTATAAACTTCTAATAAAATGTGATAATCGTTAAGCTAAGCTCATATCAAGTTATATTATGTGGGCCGCTAACGACCAAATTTTAAAACATAACATCTTACTTTTCATCTCATTTGGCTTATAAAATTCTTAATACTTTCGATGACAGACTAAAATCTCAAACTGGATTCCGTGTTTTCACTTCCACTTTCAGTGTCAAACTTTTATAACATTGTTACACAGATATTATTAAACTTTTACTCTTTACACGCTTCACGCATTTGTATTTTTGGCGTACCAGTATGAACATCTACGTGGTTTTATTTCCTTGAAATCATTTATTTTTTGTAAATGTAAATTCAACTTTTTTCTTACTTTTTGGTCGGATTTAATCATTTGAATGAAAGAACTCTCGTCTGTTTTAAAACCGAGAAAATAGATAATTTATACGAATCGGTTTGTGTCGAATGGGTTAGTTAAGGCTTCTTTGGTCAGTGTTTGATAATGCCAGATTTGAAAGAAAATACACTGCAAAAAAGAATGAATTTCATTAGTAGATAATGTTATGTTCCTTGTAAATAGCTGCACACTACAAACCCATGGCTTCAGGAAATGCTCAAGCATTAGCCTAGACAGTGGGAAATACGTCTGTAAACCTTCAGTTGTCTCACCACCAGCAAACTGGTGATTATAGTTCAATTGTGCATTATATCTTGCATAGAAAGCGGCTTCACATCCGCTGATGTAACTAAACAAGAGCTTGATTAAGCGTCTTATTAGTGTATTCTTTCCGCCGCCCGCCATTGTGCGACAATGGCCGACTTGTCTCAATACTTGTCATGCGCACGCGGTGAAAACTCTTGCGCAACTGATTATGATCCGCGACAGCTAAGAGGATTTCGGAGGAGATTTTTGACTTATTTCTTGCTGTTTGTGTTATTCTTATGTTCGTAATAATAAAGATCATTTTTAAAGTGTACCGTGAGACGCAAGTTTGTATTTGTGATGTTAATACTGACATTGACATGACTGCATTTCAGATCTTGGAATGGTAATTTGTATTTTTTTTATTCGTATATTAGTGTCGGTGTTAATCGTTTAGAGATTAATATGTTCAAATAAGATTTAATAAGTCATAAGTACAAAATCTTTCTTCTAAATTAGATTGTTAGAAATTACACTTTGTTGCTTTGTGTTAGTTTAAATACCTAGGGACTTGGTAAATATAGAAATGTTTCCTTTTAAAGATTCAAATTGGTGGCTTTGGCTTGTAATAAAAGTTTTTTCAAACACTAGAGATTTGATAACAGTTATTAATGTAGCAAGTTTGTATATGAGTAGTACCGTTTTATTGTTACTAATAAAGTTTTATGGATATGTCTACTTTCTCGATGTTTTTTACAATAATGATGGATAGAGTATTATTAATTTATTATACTGTAATGACAGTTCAAATAAAAAAAAACTCTTTTTCTTTCTGTTTGATTTCTCTACATTAATCAGTGTCAAGTTTAATAAAATAAAATATGTATTTATGATGAGAGTAGCTCCACATAGTCCATAAATGATATAAAAAAACAGAATCGAAGTTTACGATAGAAATCTAATTAGGATCGATACTTTTAGCAATAATTGTATACCTAAACAAAACATTACATATAAAGAGCAATTTATTAGACAAGTAAAAAAAAACAGAATCAGTAACTTAGAAATTTAAATTCAGTTGATACTTTTTTCTTTTGTTACATTCGAAATTGCGTAAATAATTGGGATGAAACAGATTTCTTTATTACAAGAGATCTTAAATTATTACATAGTCGATTAAACTGTAATCTGTAACCGCTCTCTAACCGTGACCTAGGCACTACAACCAGGCATAATGATCACAAAGTAACTAGACTGTTTTATTTCACGACTTACCAAAGGCAGTTTATACACTTCATTGTCTCAAAAATAGAGTTTAATTTTCATTGATTTGTTCGTAGATTGGAAAGTTATACTATCAATTAGCGTTTAAGAACTTGTAAGGCGACAGGTTAAATGGTGTAATTTATGTTGTCAAGTGATTATCGACTATTTGCTGTATGACAAATAATAATTGTTAGGAAATTGTAATATTATAGGCATGCGGTATTATTTTTATGTTGATATCAATTATAATTGACAGATATACCTACATTGTCATAGTTACGTTTTATACAGGGTGGCAAAAAAAACAGCTGTTCCATACATTTTGTTGAGTTAAGTGAACATAGGTGTTTGGAACAGCTGATTTTTTTTTTCGCGATTTCACGGTTGGTCCCATCGTAAAAGTTGTTCATAATTATGAGTACAATAACCCCTTAAAATATTTCCACTGTTTAACCTGCCACCCTGTATACTGCAAAAGTCGAGATAATTCTTGACCACTTTTTTTTAAAAGACAGTGCAAATGCTGACTTTTTCGAGTAAAGACAAACTTTAATTCTAAACAAGTGTATGCTTTTGTAAAATAACTCTTATGGGGAATCACTGTGGTTGGAAGGATATGGATACCGGTGTAATTACAGGCACATGAGACTTAAAAATGTTGTCTCTAGGCTGGCAACGCACATCCGATGCCTCTGGCACGGCCTCCGGTATTAGCCTACTATCGCACTAATATTATAAATAAAAAAGTTTGTATGTTTGTTCTTCTCGCTGAAACGGCTGGACGAATTTGAATGAAATTTGGAAAAGAGGTAGCCTGGGACCTGGAAAAATACATAGGTTACTTTTCATCCATTCTCACGCAGGCAAAGTCGTGGACAACAGCTAGTATGTCTATATGCAGCGGTGACCACTTGCCATCAGGTGGGCTGACAAATAGTTTTCCACTCAATAACATGAAAAAAACATACCTATCTCTTCCTACACCAACTAAAGTTTCTAACTATGGCTCTGTTTGTTTAAAACTAAAACAACTGGGTATTTTTTGTATCCTAACATTATCCACTTAAAACTAATACGGACACGCTATGTGTGGGCGCAAATTTATTTACATTTCAATAATTGATACATTCAACGAACAGATTTAATTACATAATTGACATTTACACGGCGTTATGAAAATCTGTATTGTATTTTAATACATTGACTTGTTTATAACTCGTCTAATTGACGATTTTCTTCTGACAAGAGATTGTAAGTAGTAATGAATGTCAAAATGTAGGGCGATTCGTTAAATTAATATTAACATACAAATTATTAAAAGAGTTGTATTAACTATGACATCATTGTTAGTCGTAACGAGGTTTCGGTTTTCCTTATATTGACAAGCTTGTTGAACTACTTGGATACATAAGTTTTACATTTATTTAGAACTTTAGCACTTATTTTGCGTAAAGTCAATGATAGTTCCTAGTTAGAACATACACACGAAAAATATCAAGTGGGAGTAAGCCAAGGGGTGTCGGCTGGATATTAAAAATTAAGAAATCGACGTGCAATAATGAATTAGTGGAGCTTCAAGCACTATTAAAACTTAACAAAACCGTTTCCTTTGTCGGCCTATTTATCAAAATTTAATGCCGTATAATAACCACGGATTCGGAATTCAAAATTACAATTTTGTACATCTATGTGACTCGCGCGCAAACAACTGATCTATCGGCTCTAGACCTCACTAGAGATCGATTTTTGACATTATTTCTATAGAACTTATGCCAACAATCTATCTCTAGTAGGGGAAAGAGCCAATAGATCGAATATTGGAAACGGCCATTCATTGCTAATCAAACAATCCTTTACAAAAAAAAGTATTATATAAAATAAATACAACCAATGGGCTTGCCCAATTCATCGATACGCATGATACATTACAATAAGAAATTGGAGATCATTAACAGATAGCACTTGGACCGCCTACTGTGTTGGCTAAATGGTTAAACAAATAAAAATAATTTGAACATCAATCGTAGAGATAAACAAATTAGGATTACGCAATGAAAATGAAAATGAAATAAGTTTATTTCTATGTATAAAAGCATTTTTTAGATATATATTTTTTTAAACATTGCCCCACACTAGGATTTCTCCTGTGTCGTGGGTGCGCTTACAAACACAAATTTCACATACACAAACAGCCAGACCAGTGTGCAATGCGGGAATCGAACCCGCGACACGTCGCGCAGCAGCCAAACTCTCAGTCACTGCGACAACCGTGCGGTTGTTACATGAGCATTACACATTTTAGAGATCAATAGGAACTTAAAACCTACGCAATGAGGGTCATGAACCAATAAAGCGAATCACACACCGCCCCGCGCTACGCTGCGCGGTGCGTGGCAACGGAACAAAAGCCCCGTGCGTGAATGCGTTTTCAGTGTGTTGCACTATGCGTGATTTCTATATAAATGCAGGTACTTGTAAACAACGGAAGATAACGCACTCCCGCGCTACGCTGCGTTATGCGGTACGGTGTGCGAATCGCCTAAATGTGGCGTGGGACGCTCTTAGCTATAAAACTGGTATGGTGAACGAGCTGGCAAACTGAACATGAAAAGCGAAGTATTAAGCGCGCGGTTCATAGAATAGTCCAAGATTTAAGGTGATGTTACTGAATTTACAATTAAATACTACCTATGTGGTTTCACTCAGCTCGGCTCTCAGGGGTCATAGCGTGATGTTATATAGTTTATACTATTCCTCTTGAATCTGGCTATCATTAACAAAAAGGATTTTTTGGATCCGACTGGTAGTTCCAGAGATTAGCGCGTTCAAACAAACAAATAAACAAACTTTTCCGATTTATTATATTTGTATAGATTAAGTTTTAATATCTTTCTTTCTTACTACCCCACTATGGTTTTTACAAATTCAAAATAAGAAATCATTTATTCAAAGTGGGTTATAGCCATTAAGCACTTTCTGATCGGCAATATACAAAAGACAGCTCTCAAAAATGCCCGCCCTTCACTTATGCTTACCCGAAATAAAACAAACTGTAATTTTGCACGTACCAATTATTAAGTAGGTACCTATCTGTCAGTGGGTGTGAAGCCTTTCTCTTATCTATTAATAAACATCAACTTCTTAATACCTACCTACCTATTATTATTATTAGGTAATTGAGACCTAGAATTTGACTCATTCATCAATGTCATTACTTAAACAAAAGACTAATACTGCTGGTATTCTACTTCATTGGATTAGATTATGTTACGAAACTGTTGTCATGAAATTATAGTTGATTAAATTATACAAACGGCTTGACCCTCATTACGTACATCTGATCATCCTAATGTACAGACACCTCCACTAATGGGGTACCCCACACACATACAAAATCCTTAGCAAAGGAGGTAATCAATTAGGGAGTCTGTACCTACAACATTAATTGAAATAGATTGCACATGACAGTATTATTATTTTTTGCCTCTACATTCTACAACAATAGAATAGCAGGATCTAATTTTAAGTTATCAGGCTATAGTTATAATTATTTTCTTTAATTATGTACCTTTTGAAATAAATAATGCAATGATTTTGACTATACTTTGCTAACCAAAACAAAGTACTTAATCAAAATCATTGAACTATTTCTTAAAAAAATCCAAACGTAATTAAATCCTAAAGAAAGCAATTAATTACTCGATTCCGAGGAAGCACCTAATTGAAATAGCAAAAGACAATCGCAATAACAATGATTGACTGAGAAATAAACACTCAATTAACAAGCTTGTAATCGATTTGTGAAATCGGGGGCGGCGATTTATTGAGTCCCACCAAAAGAATCGAAAACTGGTGCAAAGTGTTATGTAAAAGCCGATTATTCGAGTCAGTAATCGATACTTGAATCGAGAACCGATGGTATTGGTAATAAGGGCGGAACAAATCGATAGTTATGTCAATTATAGGTATGATCGATGGTGGATTAAGGTGATAGTGATTCATGTTTGTATGGAAATTCATTTTTGTGGTTTTGGTCACATCTTGTTTGTATAAGTAGTTCTATTCTATGTTAGCACAAATACCTACAGAAAAACAATAAAGATTTACGGCAAAAAATCAAAACAAATTATTATTTTATGCATAAAAGATTCAGTTACTCTATGTTTTTTTAAACGGCAATACCTACTAATAGTTCTTATTATTTTTGTTACAGGTAATATTCATCAATATTACAGCAGCTGACAGAAAACATGTAAACTAAACCAATACAGGTATTACATACCTAGATAAGACTTAAGCGGACTAGTTTATATGATAAATGACATTGACTGATTACCGTCTGGCTGCCGTATGAGAGCAAAAACTGACGTCTCACATCT
Source organism: Thalpophila matura (assembly GCA_948465475.1). NCBI lineage: Eukaryota > Metazoa > Arthropoda > Insecta > Lepidoptera > Noctuidae > Thalpophila > Thalpophila matura. The sequence goes on along the minus strand of OX419177.1, from coordinate 5,397,152 downwards.
GAAAGATTGTTTTACTAAAAAGGTAGAGAAAAAACCAAAAACAACTCGATACGATTTTTTGACAAATAGATTATATTTGGGAAAAGAATGTTAGCCACACGTTTAAACAATAATAAATTACTACTTAGATATTGAAGTGTAGCTAACTAGACTAGAAGCAATGCATTAGCCATTACAAATTGGAAAAAATCGTGGCCATCTTTCATTCAGAACAAATGACAGCCGGCACGTGAAACAATTGCGCAACAGTCAAAAACACATCTGTTTTATTTCGTAAACGGAAAACAACAGTTGCTAACTTGCTATTGATAGCACTCTGTCAGATACAGTTTCTTTTATTCTAGATAATAAATCAATTCAATAAGAAGCTTTAAATTAAACGCAACGCCTCTTTTAGTACTGACAACCATATTAATTAGAACCTCTTTGAACGCGTTACGTGGTACAGCAAGTAGGTTAGGATTTATATCATCTGTTAAATGCTTTTCTTAATACTTTTTAATCTGTGTTATGCAATTTGAATTTCGAACAATGGAACACGTTGTGGTGTTATAGTTTTAGCGTTGATTGCAACGTAGAAGAAAAAGCACGGTATAACAAATCTAAGTACGTTAAAACAAAAGAAATTGAATAGTGGTTTTGTTTGTCCTTAGTCTTTTATGGATTTCAGTAATATTTCCTAAGATATTTATTGGTATTTTATATACTAGGTAGATTTGTAAAATTATCTTTATTGATGGCTCTTTTCGATAAATACAAAGTGCCTGTATTAGTTTTCTATTACTTATTCTTATGTGTATATGAGCTAAAGTAGGTATCAATAAGGCCTAAGGTCTACCATGTCCCACAGCTTGATCGTATTGATAATGGCCGTTATCACGACTCCAAGGTCTATGGGCGACTGTAGGCATTTATTATAAACAATTACTTGGCCCACTTTGCAATAAAGGACACGACATTATAAATAATATGTTGTGCAGCTAACAGCTTGTGACCATAAAACTATTAATATACCTATAAATATAAGTACATAATATTTATTACCAATATCAATAACTTATTGAAATTAAGATAAGTACATATTATTAACTCTTTATCGTGATAAGTCACCGATATTTAGCTGCATTTGAAAGCTTAGAAAATGATGAAAATTAATGATGACGTAGCTTATCACATACGTTGGATATTATCATAATGAAATGGAATTAGATAGGTAGCTTAACTCCTCAATTTCTACATTTAATTTTTCTGCGATAAGCATAGTCCGCTCAAGACTCTAATACATCATTTATCGATAAGCACACCTTTAAAGGCAAAAACCGTAAGCACAACCCTATTAAGTACTCAACACTAACTCCCTACAATAGCCATACAAATTTGATTTGTACACGAATTGCCACATACGGCAACAGGTACGTTGTCACTTAATCCGTACCACATCGAACTAGAAATACCTGTTTTGTGCCGAATCAATTACATTACTACGTCACTACGGTCAGACAAGAGTTTCAGCAAGACATTACATAAAATGCACTTGTTCCAATTAACCTGTACTAATGGAATCAGTTGTCACTCGACTCGATTGGGAAATGTTTGCCAAATATCGATTATGTTAATATTATAGATAATCGAGTGGTAAAACGGTTTTGTTTCAATTTGTGGTTCTGTTATGTAGTTTGTTTTTGTAATAAGAAATTGGGTGTTACGTTTGTACATACTGTAATTTGTTTTTGTAATAGAAATCATTCGTGTTTAAATTGCAATGTTATGCAATTTTCAGATTATTTTCACTAATATCAATGACTTTTTCCGTATAGTTATGCTTATGTTGATGATTGACTGTAGTTGTCGTAAATATTTCCGCGTGAAAATCATACGCGCAAACGCATAATCTGAGCGAAACGAACGTAATATGCACATTAATTCTAATGGAATTCATGCCACCAGAAATGGAGACTACTCCATAATGAATGAAAAATACATTTTTTTATGTAAATTACAATACAAATCATTTCACATTTCAATATTACGTAAGGAAAATATCGACAATTCTGCAATAGTAATGTCTTAGATATTAGCGGGATATCGACAATAGGTTACGAAATGTTATCTTGTTACAGCTTTTCCTGGTCAGTTACATTTAAATCGATATTTATCTTTCGCCATCACTAAAGGTCCGAACTGGGGCACATTTTGTACGGTACCAGAAATATGTTACCTGCAGCGGTTTGTGTTACACAGTAGTTTACTGGACTTTAGTTATAAGTTAACTGTTTCTAAAGCTTAGATTCTTCCTGGTAAAGTAATAGCTATAGGTACCCCTCCACTATATTGGAGATTTTTCTCACCATTACACACCATTTCACTGTATTTTATAAAACATAATTTACACTGAGGCAAACATCTTCAAACAAGTGTTCTTATGCTCAGAATATTTTAGATAGATGGTACTTAACTAAGTAACCGTTTTCGATACTCGTTCTTGTATCGTAATCAATCAAATAGTTGCCGCCAGGTATCGAAGTGTTACAAACCAGTCTGCAGCAAATATAATTACATGTAAAGGAACTTTAGGAAGAAAAGTACAAGGATTTCTTCTTTACATTCGGATGTAATTGAAACTTGTTCTGATTTCCGTTTTTTTGTTTGTTCCTTTATCAACCATGCGTTTGTCGTGTTTCTAGATGATGTTTGTTGACAATGAGAAGGTCGTATGTAAACGTTCAAGTGCGTGTTGACCATGTGATGACTATGTTATTTAAGTACTACACATATGGTCAGTTGCAGAAAGAAAATTAAATTTTAAAGGAGGCATTAACCATATATATTATACTACCATATATATGTACTATTATACCAATTTCTTTCGTTAAAGTCTCCTTTAATGCTTAATTACCTTTTCTGCAACTCAGCAATACTGAAATAAAGTTCTAATGTTTTATATGAGATTTTTTAAAGCAGTTCTCTGGAACCAACCGCGTTGTGGATTATGGCCCACTCGTTCTCACAGAATGGAGGCCTTAACCCCAGCACTGGGAACATTATATTATTATGCTCATAATGTATGTATGTTTGTAGTTCTCTGGTGAGTTTATGGTTTCATTAATTATGTTCTATTATTGATATTTGCAAAAGGATTTCTTCACGATGTCTTTTATATGTGGTTTTATTTTGGTTTGGTACTTAAGATTTGTCTCCAGCTAGATCTTCTTTCATATATTTCCTCATATCAGCATTCTTAGAACTCGCATTACTTTCCATCACATCAATTGCAACATTCCACAATTTTTTAACTCCATGCATTATTACTATGAAAATTGCCATAAAACGACCTATAATGTCCACAGTAACAAGAAACTTGTCCATTAAGGTTGTTTATGTAATCTTGTAGTTAAATTGGAGCAGTTACAACATGAACTTACTCCACCTGACTGTTAAGGACTTAAGGCGGTTCGTTAAAAGCAGCCGCTGCAATTGCCTCACTGTCATATTGCAGTATACAGTATTCGTATCAGGCGTATCATGATCTGGATCGCATTCTTTTGAAATATGTAATGCAATTGCAGATTTTGGAGTGTTTCGAATTTGGGAAGGTTTGTTAGTACGATTTTGGGTACATTTGGAGTAAATGTTACTGCTGTAATCACTTGTGATGTAAAAGAGATAAGATACATTAAATGTACTTTCTCCTGGTATTATTTCATTTGAATCGTCAAGAACAATTATTTTAGGGCACTATCAATTCAATTATGAGTATCACCGATGTAGTAACAGTCGTTATTATCTAATATAAATACTTTCCCATCGTTTGTGCCAAACTTTTTCATTTTACCTATCTAAATCCAAGTGATATCAATGGCGTAATTTTATTTATTGATTTTCTTGTATCGATTTCGAATTGCGATGGTCAATTTTATGTGAAAGAAAGAACCAGACCGATGTGATTGAAAAGAGAAAGAGAAATGCACGTTTAGATATAGATCGATTATTTTTATTACTTTTATCTTATTGACGTCGATGTAATTATGTAGTATTAAATATTGCTATTACGCAAGTTTCATTGAACATAATAAATAAACGAATTGAAGTGATAATGAAGCTCAATTATTATGCAAGTGTTATTAAACGAGTATTTATAATAAATAGAGTTACATTAATTGAACTTGATCGTCATAAAATAATTAAAATGATATAAATAATACAATTTACAAGGTGACTTTGAAGATAAAAATGAATGATACAGATGTGTTGAAACCACAGGATAAAAAAATAACGAAGAAACAATAACATTGTCCACTCCCGATATTAATAAAACTCAGCCACGCAGTTATTACAGATAATGCGAAACTAAATCATTTAATGACGTTAAAGTTTCTAGTAACTGCAAACAATAGTTTTTCCATTGTAACTGCTGCACAGCTGAAAATGTTTTAAGAGGCTCAAGGATTTAAAGTCACCAACGCTATTGACACCATACCGGAACATTGTTTACTAATTATGGTAAAAACGTGATAGAAGCAACTTCACATACACGCATACTAAAACGAACCATGACGAATTGAAGAAAAGAAAACATTTATCATAATAAAAAAAATCGTGGTATTGAAGAACTTATGCAACAAGACGAGATGTCTTGTGCGAAGGACAAGGACCATATTCGTACGCATCTCAAAGAGATTTCATAATGCTGAATGATATGGGACATCAAGAAGATGTTACGCCTCATTTTTCGGTATTCACGTTGTGATTCACTTCATTTTTAATCGGTATTGAGTAAGTGTGGTGATGGAATCATATCTTACCGAAGCTAAAGTTCATGTGGGAAATAAACGAAAGTTTGCTTGCCAGTTTCTTGTAAGAAAGATCAAAGACATTTTTCATCACACTAATCATATCACATCACACTAATCATAAATGTGAAAGTTTGTGCGTGCGTGTGTGTGTGGGTGTGTGTGTATGTTTGTTACTTCTTCACACTGAAACGGCTGGGCGGATTTGGATAAAATTTGGCAAAGAGGTAGCCTGGGACCTGGAAAAACACATAGGCTACTTTTCATCCATTTTCCGCAGACGAAGTCGCGGGGAAAAGCTAGTTTTAAATATTTACTCCTCTCATAAGAGTATGAGCTATAATAAGACCAGCTAATGCTGTGGTGAACATATTACCTAGTCTAATAGTTAGCAGCAGCTGACTGTCAAGTGTCTGTGTTTGTCACTGTTACACCCTGTTTAGACTTGCAAAATTGGTGTCGGGTCCATTTTTTTATCGGATTTTGGCACCTTTCCAGTCAAAAAACGGTTGGATATTGTGAACAACTTCATACAAAACAATCAGTCTAGAGAACCCGACATTTTGTCAGGCCCGAGAACTTACAAGTGTGAATGGGGTGGTAGTTTCTTTTCATGAATTATATGGACCCAGCATTTTGGATATATTTTCTCTAAAGTTCTTAACAAGAGGATGATAAATCTTGATCTAAGCCTTTGTAGCAGTTCATAAAGTTATGTTGATTCTCCATCAGATAGGTTGTCGACCCGATGTGTACAAACAAGACCGTAACGGATTGCGCACTCAAGTCTATGATATACATATGTATGTACCCTATATGGAAAGATGTGTAAACAGATGATGAAAATAATAATGCAAGTCTTAGACAATAATCAAACCAGTGATAAACATATTTTTTTCGAATTTAGTATTTTTGTAGTAAGTATAATACAAAAAATACCACATTCAGTGATTAAAAACCGGTTTTGGATCATATTAAAAAAGTGTTACTAACGGAAAGGAAAGCTTTTCTGTAATTTTCTTGGTTATTTTTTTTAATATGACCCAACTGTTTTAATTCTTGTTTAAAATCTTTGAGATATTGCGTATAGGAAGGAGTTCCAAAGGCACTGTTTATAATTAATTTATTTTATTGGCCGTTTATCAATATGAATTGATTGATTATAAATTATGATTATTACCAATCGATGCTTTTGTGTGTGAAATGCAATAAAATCTCTTGCAACACTCCAGGATTTGTATAAAATATGTCCTTAGGTTTTGTGTAGTTACATCTAGATTGCGTAAACCTTTGTCACGGATTAACTGGTGGGGCGTAATGTCTTGCGGTTAAACCTATTTGCCTTCTTTGTTTATGATTTTGCACCTAAGGAAATAAATGAATTAATTTGGTATGTTGTGTTATACTTATAAACATAAGAATTTTCAAGCTTTGTCAAAATATCGATGCTAACTTTTACCACAATCGGTTTCCCTCCGGTTGGCTTGATTGATACCTAAAATCTATATTATATAAATATAGATTTTAGGTATCAATCAAGCCACATATTTAGTATCCTTCTTATTTACAATTCAGTCACTACTACACAATAAGCCACATAATATACAATTATCAAACGCGCGATTCGGTTATGCAGCATTCACTCCGTTAAATGCATTGCAAATCAATTGACGAGCAATGTTTTATTACTTAGGTATATACAAAACAATTACTTCGCATTGATCTTGGGTTCGTTGATTTCCTTTGCCCCCGTATTGTTTGCACCTTATGTTGAACGCAGCGACAATCGCATAGCGGCGGCTGCGGCAATATAAAAATAGTGCAAGTAAATCGCAGTGCAATGTCACTTAAAGGAACCACGCGCTTTAAGCCTTCGCAATTCACCTATCCAGTTATAACTCTATGTATGTATGTATGTATCTTTATTTATCAACGTTTCACAATATTCATGTAATTAAACAAAGCTCTAGTCTCGGCATATTCACTTCACTTACTTTTTCATACAGCTATGCTGTCTCCATTTCACGAAATCCATTACTGTACATTACTTTACTAAATTATTTAAATTACCCATAAATTATTCTAAATAGGTATTTACCCATATACGTGCGACATTACTGCCGAGTTGTCATACTATGTAGGCAAGTTCCATACCCACGTTTGTCCACATAACGATAGTTTTTGTCACGAATTCCATGTACCTACGTATTATATAATAAGATTCGTGATCGCTACTTTTAGTCGAGTGCACTACAGCCTTAAGGTATTTTCGTAATCCAAGTTCTGTGCATGCTAATTCCTATACACGAGCGGTATAACTTAATGTTGAAATTTCCGCTGAGCTGTGCAAATGTGGATGTAAAATATCAATATGGTATCCTTATTTAGTCGATTTATTTAGGAATGTGGACTTGGGTAAGATTAGAACTTCTTAGTACAAATTCCCTTACCTAATGAGTGATTTGAATGAGCAGAAACTAAACTGAATAGCATCAAAGTGTGGTAAGGACTTCTTCAAAAGTTACCGAGATTAGAAATTTCTAATATTTCATGACACTTTAATAGCAAACCCAAAATTTACTGGAAATGGTGGAGATGATAAAAATTATCAAGAAACATTAAAAAATATATTCGATCAAACTGTAGGTTAGGGTGTAGGCTGTTGTTGCTAAGGGAGAATATATTAATCATAATAACAGCTACAAATAACCAACTTAAAAACATGTATACTGTGAGTCTAACGACCCCAAAAACAAAAAGTAGGTGGAGTAACATGTCGAGAAATAGTGAAAAGAAAAGTGACAAAAAGAAGTCACAAATGCTACCAATAACATCACTGAACTCTACTCCAATAACGTGTGCAAAACCAAGTACGACAAAAGACAACTGCGCTGCACTGAAACTAACTGAAAATAGCTTTAAAAAAACCTCTTCACAAACTAATCATCTAGTACAAACAGCCACATCTCCACAAAAACAAAGACCTTTGCAACAAAATGTAAAAACCAGCAAGATATGTATCATCAGTAACAATAAAATAAATAAAATTGGCTCAATTTCAGAAAATATTCTACAAAACACGTCCGAAATATGTCACTACCTGATGCCGCACTGTAAGATGGAACAAATGATACAAAATTTAGAAACAAAAGTGCAATCTTTCACAATCAATGATTTCTGCATCATATTAATAGGAGAAGAGGAGTTTAATACTACCAATGACTATTTCAATTTGATATTTTTTATACGGGCCACTTTGAATAAAGTTAAACATACGAATATTATTATTTGTGCACCAACGTTTAAATGTAGCTATTATTCAAATATGTTTAATTGGAGGGTAGAAAACTTCAATAATCTACTCTACCTGGATATACTAGCACATGAACATGCATATTTCCTAGACTCAAATAGGAACCTGTCCTATGATGAGACAATGTTCCATGGACGAAGCGGATCCCTTAACAACAATGGCATGAGAACTATTTTCCAAGACATAAATGACCTTCTAAATGATCTTAAGAAATATAACATAGAACAAATTGAAGTAAACCTATTGAATCCACAAGAAGAAGAGGACAATTACCTGCCACAGATTACATGTGTAAATTCCACGACACAAACTGAAGATGTCACACAACAGTCACAACTTTTTCGTGAGTGAATTAGGATTAGCTATCCCATTATATAAAAATATAAATGTAGACTCATCAAATTATCTATGTCAAATGTGTATATGTCATCAGAATGTGTGTGGAATCAGCAACAAGAGAAATGAATTAGAAATTTATTTACAAACGCTTAAAAGAAAGGTTGACTATATATGCTTAAGTGAACATTTTTTGAACGATAAAACAGTACATTTATTTAATATAGAGAACTACAATCTTGTGTCTTACAATACTAGAAATAAAAAGATCAGGGGAGGTACCTTAATTTTAGGATACGCAGACAGAAAATTTGAAAATGTAGATATAATAAATAAACTGTATAGGGTGGAGAGTTTTGAAATTTGCTGTGTAAAGGATATCAATACGGGTCTCTATCTATGTTGTTGCTATCGAAGTCCTAATGATAGAAATTTTGATCTTTTCATGAATAGCTTGGAAAAACTGTTGGAACATTTATTTAATAGGAAGTGCGTAATTTGTGGCGACTTTAACATTGACCTGCTGACAAAGAGTAGAAAACGAACTGAATTTATGAGTCTGTTGACATGCTATAACTTTAGATATCTTATTGACACTCACACTTTTATTCGTAACAACTCTTATTCTTGCATTGACAACATTTTAACAAATCTGCCTGATGACTATGTAGAGCGATGTGAAGTAGACCACAATGGTCTGGCGGATGGACACGGGGCTCTATTGGGTGAATTCTTAATAGGAAATGTTATTGATAATTATAAAAACAACGATCATATCACCATAAATAAGAGAGTCTTTAATTGCAAGAATGGTATGACTTTTAGACAACGATTACTTGAACATAACTGGAGTGGTATGGGGATTAACACATTTTTGAAGACTTTTGGCAAGGTATTCCAATATAGTTTTAGAAAACGTAAACAAAAAATTAAATTTAAAAATAGTTTTCAATTAAAGTGGGTCACAAAAGGTGTGAAAACATCGAGCAAAATGAAGCGACTCTTATGCTCTGGTGGAAATAAACTTCATACTAGTGTCATTCAATACAGAAATGAATATGTTAGATTTTATAGAAAGGTAATTTCGAATGCTAAAAAACTTGCAGTAAGTGAAAAAATTTCTAAATCAAAAAATTCTAGTAGAGAAATCTGGAAAGTAATAAATAAGAGTACAAACAAGGTTAAGGCAACGCAGCCAGAAATACGACTAAAAATCAATAACCAAATTGTAGATAACCCTGATAAAGTAGCTGATATTCTAGTAAAACAATTTGATCACAAACAAATCACGCCTGAAAATGGTAGCCAAGATGCTGTTGCTTTTCTTCAACAAAGCACGAAAAGAGTGCAAAATGATATGGACATCATGCTTACTACTCCGATTGAAATTTCAAAAATAATTAATAGCATGCAAAATAAAAAATCTTGTGGCTATGATGATATTCCAATCTCAGTAATTAAAGAGAATTTACCAATTTTATCCGAGCCGCTTTCGATGTTTTTTAATAAGTGTATTGTCGAAAGCCACTTCCCGGAACAATTAAAAATCGCAAAGATCATCCCAATTCATAAAAAAGGTACAAAAACAGATCCAAAGCACTATAGGCCTATTTCTTTATTGCCCATCCTATCAAAAATATTTGAAAAAATCTTAAAGGATCGTTTAACCAGACACCTTGTTTCCAATAAAGTAATACATCAAAGACAATTTGGCTACCAAAGGAATGTTGGTACAGGAGATGCTATTTATACATTAGTAAGTGATGTAGTTAATAAAATAAATTGTAAAATGAGGGTAGCTGGTATCTACTTAGATTTAAGCTCGGCTTTCGATACTATTGACCATAAACTACTCATCGAAAAAATGGAACACTATGGCGTTAGAGGTAAAGCTCTACAGCTCTTCACTTCTTATCTAAAAAATAGAAAAATGTTTGTCGAAGTGGATACTACACTATCAAACGGTTATAAAAAAAGGTACAGGTCATATATGTTGAATATTACAGCCGGTGTGCCTCAAGGTTCAATTTTGGGGCCTTTATTATTCATATTATTCACTAATGACCTGATCAATTACATAGATAAAATATTACCAGATATAAAACTAGTAGTTTTTGCGGATGACACAAATGCTATAGTCGCAGCAAATGACATCCAAGAGCTTACTGTTAAGGTAAATGCAGCTCTAGCGGCCTTTTACTCATGGTTTACCGCGAACATACTTACAATAAACACGAATAAAACGAATGTAATGTTATTTAGAACAACTGCGCGTAATAAAGACAGCATGGACATTCAACTAAATGACGTTAAAATTGAGCTTGTCGGGGAAGTTAAGTTTCTAGGAGTACATATAGACGAATTTCTAAACTGGAAAAAAGAATTAGCAGCACTGGATTCATGCATATCATCAGCTTGCTATGCTTTAAGAACTCTTAGGGATGAAGTGACTATAAAACTTTTAAAAATGGTATACTACGCGCTTATTGAGTCGAAATTAAGGTATAGCATACAGTTTTGGGGAAACAGCTACAACTACAACTGCCAAAGGGCATTCATTCTTCAAAAAAGAGCAATACGAACCATTACCCGTATTTCCCAACGAGAGAGCTGTCGGCCATTTTTTAAAGAACTAGGTATTCTCACAGTACCCGGCCTTTACATATTAGTACTATTATGCACATTTAAAAAATATCTATACGATTATGAAACAGATGAAGACAGACTGGTAAGGGAGAATACGCGTAGAAAAGACTTCGGAAACAAAATTGTTCCGCTATTTGGCATTGCTAAACATAGTCCGCAATATCAGGCTGTTAAAATATTTAATAAGTTGCCGCTGGAATTAAAAAGTATACTGTATACAGGCTCATTCAAAGCAAAGCTCAAGGCATTCCTATTGGAGAGATGTCTCTACTGTATAGATGATCTGTAATCAATTCTATTTATTGACACTGGATTATTATTTTATTTTATTTGTTTGCATGACATTCTTAATAATGACATTTTTAATAATCTTTGACATTTTTAATATATTTTTTTTAAGTTTTTAACAAATAGCTATTTGCAAAATTATAATATTTTTTCCATATTTTTATTAAGATTATTACCTATTAGATATCTTTAATTTTAATTTATTTTTTTATGTTTTATGCTAATTTATATTCAGACACAATGTAAATTGTTATTGAATTATTGAATAAAAAAAAAAAAAAAAAAAAAAAATTTTTAAGATATGATTTCGTAGAGAACCGGACACAAACAAACATACATTGTCGAATTCAGAACACAACTTCGTGGGGTTTTCCGAAGTCGGACGGAGCAATTTTTTCCGGTTAGTCCCACTATGCTCTAGTTTCGCTATGCTCGACTCATAAGCATAAGCATAAGCATAATCGGCCTATAATGTTCCCACTGCTGGGACACAGGCCTCCTCTGTGAGAGGGAGTGGACCGTAGTCCACCACGCGGGCCCAGTGCGGGTTGGTGGACGTCACATGTCTTCGAATTTTTGGTTCTAGGACATGCCGGTTTCCTCACGATGTTTTCCTTCACCGTTAAAGCAAGTGATAATTAATTTCTAATACGCACATGACTTCGAAAAGTCAGCGGTGCGTGCCTCGGGATCGAACTCGAACCATTCGCCGTGGGAGGCACATGGTTAATCCACTAGGCTATCACTGCATCGACTCATAAAATGCCTACTAAAAAGTTTATAGCGAAACTTTTTTGTAGGAATTTTATGAGTCGAGAATAGCGAAACTAGAGCATAGCGAAACTAACCGATTTTTTTCAAAAACCACAAGCCACAAGTACATACCTACCTACGTCAAGGATAATATAATGTTTATTTATTATAACAATAAATCTTGCAACATATAATTATTTACTTATGTATTGTAAATGTATACAGAGATAAATACAGTCGTTACATCGATAATTCGAGTGCTTCTGCGGAACCATGAGTGTGCAGTATTGAATCTCTCCGGTCATTCGAATTCGTCTTATTTGCGCAGATTTCTTTGATGACTTTTATTTCTTTAATGACTTCGGAGAAATAATATTATTACTGCATCTTTATATTTGTTGATCCATGAGCCACAACAACTCGCAATGATAAGTACATTTTTAAAAGGAAGATTATTTTTTTAACGGCAAGTTTTCAAAATAATAATTGTAAACTCGTTGAAAATATTATCTCCATAAATTAAAAATTAATACTCCTTTTTAATTCTTTCTTTGTGAAATAAGAAAAAAACTTGTTCTATCATAAAATTTTACTCTCGCATCATATATTATCCTGTATCATATCTATTGTTATTTTCAGAGAGATTCATTAAAAAGTTCTCATTCACGATATACGAGTATTTACCAACATTTCTAATAAAAATAATACAAAAGTAAACAGATTTTCTTTTTGACGTGATTTTAGAACATAATGAATGTTGTTCTAAAATCACGTCAAAAAGAAAATAAAAGTAAAACTCAACTGTTTCTATTTCATTGAGATTACCCTTTCGCATTTCTTATCACGCGTGCTACAATCTTCACGTTTAATGGTAGTGCAAGGAAAACGATTCAGAGATTCCCTATTACTAGATATGACACGTCATTGACGTCATGCATACTTCCCGTCACGAATCTAGTGAGGTTATTTTATTTAGTAGAAAGGACGTTCTAAGTTGACTTCTGGATTAGGAAAATTAATACGAGGAAAATTTTTGTTGTTAAAATTATTCGCTAATTACGAAACTTTTTATCTACGATTTATTCGGATTTAGTAAGGTAATTTATTTTACCTACATACTACATACTCTTAAGAGCATATGACCAAGTGAAAGTCTTTTTATGAGGATGCAGGATGTGCAATGTAACTACAAATTAAACAGTTAACATTTCTCGGCATTTTTTAAAGGAGAAACTGAAATTAGTGTCATATGAAATACTAGTTGTTCCTCACAGATTTACCCCCGTCGCTAGGCTCCTAAGAGTCATAGCGTAATGTTAAATAGCCTATACTATTCCTCATTAATCTAGCTATCGATATACAAAAAGAAGTTTTACAATATTAATAATAGATCTCAACAGAGTAATCCTTTTTAAGAGTTCATCTTGGACTAATAGGTACAAAATTTACAGATAATTTCATACTTTCTACAATCCTCCGTCTCATCCAGCACATATCTATATTGACTAATTGCCCGCTCGCCGCTCGGGCGCATCTCTCCGCTTTCCGCATCAGTCCCGCGGCAAGGAATGCATTTTCACTGCCCACCGTATCTCGATATCACTCTTCCGTAGTAAGATCTTAACGGTGGTTAACTCTAACGTGTGGTTGTTACTCTACTCTTGGTAGGAAGTTACTGTAACCGCGACAATCCTGCGTTAATCTGAAGTTTCCTAGGTATGCAGTAGATAATTTTTAAGTTGCGATATATTTAATCGTTTTAGTCGCCTGAAGGTCCCATTGTCTCCCCTCTAGTGTTATTAACATTAGCTAGTAGGCGATTAATTTTAATTCCACAGCTCTACTTGTTAATTACAGTGTCAGTTAATGTAAGTATTATGTAAAAGTTGTCTTGAAAGAATTAGATTAATATTAGAATAAAGATTATGTTGTATTGTATTTCGATTGACTTTTCTAAAACCGACTAAAGAGTTACTTTAATTTTAATGGTTATTCTGGGCCTCGAGTAATAAGCCATTATTTTTAAATGCAGAGAACTTCCAATCTACAGAAATTTGTAACCAATTACAATGTCCATTTCAAACGTCGCTATGGCAACCATAATGCTATTTTAATTAAAATTTACGTGTAGCGGGCAACGACGGCCAGCGCACACGACTGTTACGAAATCGCCTTCGGGTGCTCTCGGGTTACTTCGGCTCGAGTTACCGAAGCCTGGGAGGCTGAATTATTGCATACGATTAATAAAACGTGAAATCCCTGATGTGTTCACGCGATACGTTTAACTTGACACCCCTATGCATGCAATTGCTTTGATGCAACACTCATGCAATTTAATTGAACATATTAAGTATTACAGTTTGCGCAATGAATTTTGTGCTATAATTTGAGTAATTTTAATGTAAACTATGAAAGGTACAGAAATATAGGCTAAATGTTTATTACTCCTGTCAGCCTGGTATTTTGTATCGAGTTGATCGTAGTAAAATGTTTTGGCTTAGAATGGAAGGACTAGTTACGAAATCGCTCGTAATTTGGGTACATAATCTAATTAATGTAAGAGCTGTGTAGTGAGCAACCCTGTTTGTACAATTACACTAATATTATTAGTGCGAAAGTTTATGCGTGCGCCGCGCGTGTGTGTGTTTGTTACCCCTTCACGCTGAAACGGCTGGACGGATTTGGATGTTTGACAAAGAGACAGCTTGGGACCTGGAGAAGCATAAATAGGCTACTAATAATTATTTTACTTTTTAGTCTATATTATTGCATTGTCATCCAAATTACATAGGTATACCAAATTTCAGCTTAGTCCGATGTCAACAAGTGCTTGAAAAATGAATTGCAAAATTTGTACCAAACAGACAGACAGACAAGAAAGCGAGATAATAAAAATCGTGGTAGTCATTTTCAGACTTTACAGGTACTTAGGTAGCTACTTACTTTTTTAGGAAAAAATCGCTGTGGTGATAGATTGCCGTGATATATCTTAAAAAGCCTTAAGGATGAGATTCCTTTGGCATATAATCTAGGTTCAATTGAATTCCATTCCAATCATGCGTCAGGCGACAAGTAATTAAATGTAGATTCAACCTTAAGCCAGGAATGTGAAGTACACTCGGAAAATTATACATAATATGAATATGCTGAAATGAACAGAATAATTTAGTTATAGCAACGCAAATTGAATATAAACAATACAATACGATTAATTTTCAATCCAAATAAGATAAAAAAACTAGTACTTAATCCAAAAAAACCATCCAAAGAAATAATTTTACCCGTGTCAGTGTCAAATACCCGGAAGACTAAACAGGTATCAGATGCACATAAAAAATAACCGGATCTCATTACAATGTCGTTACAATGTAAGTTTGTGGCAAAGACATAAAAACTGTGGAGCCTACCAAATGTTTCGCAACTCGATTATGAACATTTTGGATAAAGAATACACTCATTAGCTGCAATTAAAACGATTCCATAACCGTGTACTGTCGACTTTGTTGCTTCCTATGAGAACGTAGCCGAAAGCACAATACGAGGTCACACACCCATGTATTATGGTCAATAGACAGTCAAGATTTCCAAGATTCTGTTCCGCCGGAAGCTAGGGCGGACGAACTAACCTTGCAACGTCGGCTTTGTTTATTTATAACCAACACTTCTTTTTCATAACAGTTGACAGATCTCGAACGCCTACTTTTGAGCTACAAGGTCGAACCGACCGGTTTAAAAAGTAGAGCTTTTATAAAACTGATACCGTATTATGCAAAGATTTAGATTACGTTATAGATTAGCCATTCATATGTTGTAGTGACGTGGTGCTGTCAGTAAATCATGTGTTTATGTGTTAAGATTGCAACCCTATTATTATAAAGTTGAGTACGACTTTATTATCTCGTCTGCAATTATTTAGCTTGTCTGTAATTATGTTTAAACTTTGACGTACAATGCTCACATTCAGGACTATTAAGTTTAATAATGGTAGGTATGCTCTGATGGTAAATAAAAATATCAATAACTTTTCTTGGAAAGAACATTCTCCGTTTTGTGCTCAAGGCTTTGGTCAGCCGCCGTGTCATGTAATTAAAGATCTCGACGTGGATGTCGTGATTACGACTCTGACACGTGTCACCTCACGTCTATGTTCTCGTTTCAATCAGTTCAAATTAACTGGACATTTATAAAGAGGTACCTATACCATTTATGCAATCATGTGATTACACACTATAATATTTGAAGACCATAAAATGGTTCGTGAACGAATCGCTTAGATAGTACCGGGGTCCGTGGACGCTATTTTTTGATAACATTTTAATTGAGTTCAACCCCATAATCAAGCATTGTTATAAAGCTAATTTTATTTCACAAACATCGTTCACTGAAACTTTCCAAATACACATCTAACTTTCAAATTCAATTAACTCAAACTAAATTACATTTGTTTATATCATACAAATTCGTATGCAAGTAGTCGCCGCCACAACGTTACGTCGAAAGGCCGGCCTGTCGTAAGGGCGCGTGCGCACAGAATATAATAGTAGGTTCCTAAGTACTGGTACGTCCTACTTACTGAAATGTCAACATCTCTGTTAAGTGTCAATGAAATGTTAATCAATTTGTTTCTGTTTACAGGTAATTATATACATCGATTAATGAAGATAAAACATGCATTCGATGCACGCCAAATCGAGGTTGCGGTAAGTCAAGACTCATTAGTCGAATTGCATCTCGAATTCGATCAGTCGTAGAGTATACTTAACATGTTATTAGTATTACCGTCATTATTGCGAAAATTAAATTAATCATCCGGAACAGAATAAAGATTCCATAGTTCACTTTCATTAAAAATCATGTAATTCAGCGGTGTTGATCCAGCAATTTAAATGCGTATATTATGTTCATGTGGATATGCGGAAGCCCAGTTGCTAATGACGTCTTGTTCTGACCCTGGGCATGTGAAGGTCGAGAACTGGCTCCATCCCTAGCCTTTCACTAGGTAGCAGATTGATGCAATGGAGGTGGATTTATAGGTCCACTTTAGGACTGGACAATTAAATACAGGTGCAATAATATCACTTGATAATATCGCAAGTGACATCGCGATATTAGTTCATATAACATTTTGTAAGACACTTGCTGCGATAATAACGCATCACACGATATTATCAACCATTAATACAGTATCTGTGTGGGAGATGTAGGTATACACGCGAGACACACACGTGTTGGATATATCGCACGATAAAAATGCAGCTATGTGGACAGGATGACAGGATATAGACGCATTATTGCAATATCATTAGCGATATTATCGCACTTGTACCTGTACCTTTAATGCGTGATCGACTTCACGAATATTAATGCGTGCCTAAGTAATGATTAGCCATAAAACTGATAATTTTATCGCTTACCTAATTAGAATTAATAAATATTGTCCTTGCAATAAAATAAATAATTAACAAGAAATTATAAAGCCAACTTTTATGACAGTTTTGCAATAAGAGATCCATATTTACCATCAGATCAGATATATACCTATAATATAACTCCATTGTTTTATATACTTATTTATTTATTGCTGCTAATATATAATATATTTGCACGCTATATTATGGCAGGATATGCTGAAACAAAATTACTGTAACATCTATTGTAAATGGCGTATTCTGGCAAATAAATATTTTTGGTTTGATTTATATTGTATTGTTATCAGAATTACACAGTAGTGAAAAATTTCAACTCAGATACGAATAGCGAAGAAATAAATCGTAAAATTTGACTTCCAATTAATAAGACGGGTGTGTAACTAAATCAAATACGATTATATACGACAATAATAATTTTAATTCGTTATTACTTTAAACATTTATACTTGGTATGAGCTACAGTGCTTATATCAAGGCAAGGCAGTCTCAGTTGGTTCCTTGCATAATCAGTACGACTACCTAGTGTGCCTACATGAATTGGTGTCAATAGGACTGCGTCAGAAGATTTTAATTTAAATGTCCATTTGAAACTTAACCGCAGGCTTTAGCCATACCCCTAACTCCCTAAGTTATTGCTTAACTATTTACTTATTTGTACAGAAAGTGTCTTTAGATAATTTTTAAGTACTCTTTAAATAGGCAAGTGTACTAATAATAGCCAAATTTAAATGTCGAATGATCGCAATCTGATAAGCCAAATAGACTGACCATGAACTGGTTTATCATCCAGAAAATAAATTGCATAGCTTAAAACAATGCTCCATTTACTGAAAGAACCTCATTCATCTTAGTAGCAAGAGATTATAGTGACAAATGATTTTAAGAAGGTATTTAAAACTTTTGTCCTTTTAAACTCAAACAATATTTTTATCCTTTCGGCTACGCATGTGCAGCGAAAAAAGATGTGCTATATTTTATTAGGCCGATTCGTTCGACAAATGAATTATAAGATCATGGTCTTTTTATTCAATAATTATCAATCTTTGCTGTCAGACTAATGACAAAACTCAAAGATGCAGTGTTGTTCAATTTTGAGTAGAAATCGTCTAATTTAAAATTAAACGCCCCCTCCAATGTGCTTACGCTCACATGCACAGTAATGTATGGTCACACAATTGGTCTTCGTCAATGGCGAGTCCAAGTTCACAGTAAAATCGCTGCACGCACACAAATAAAGTGTTGTAATAAAAACTTCCTCTCGCACATTGAAACAATCACGATTAGTGGAGGGGCGATCAGTTTTAGATTAGATGATCTCTTCAATTTTGTTCCATCATTTCTTTTATTCAAGCAGTATCTTCATCTTGTAACAAGCCATGGTAGTGCAGAAACCTAAAAAGAGCTTCAGGATCATTAACTTTTGAGCTATATTCTTGCGTTAAAAGTGAAGGAATTTTGCGGTCATAAAGTTTCCCAGGCGGCTTGGTTTCCGCGTGGCAACCAGCCCTTACAAGGCGCGGCTACGAGGCCGTCTAGTCCGCTCACTTGCGACTAGCCCACTTTTAATTATATACAGACGTATAAAACACGTCGTTTGGAAAATTCTCTTGTCTGTACGCATGTGTGCGTTCTGCGTACGTAAGGGCCGTTACTAAAGTCTGTTTCTACAGCAGATGGAAAAACGGACAATGACTTTTGAGCGTATCGTAGGGATGTTGCCATTTACCCAGTTCTACAATTAGATCTCCATTTAACCTTCTGTCTAAACTATAAAAAAATAGAAGACGTAGGTATGAATAGAGTACCTATTACAAAGATCTGGCTTAGGAAATAAAAGCAGTAGATTAAATTATTTTTTTGGAAGTCACTCATCCCACCATGTGTTATGAGACGCAGCAAGAAGCGTAAGCGATAGAGAAGTTTATGGAGATCGATATCGTTTTTTGTTGAAGCTGACATAATACTTGGTGTCATTATCCGTTTTTCCGCTTGCTTTAGAAACTTAATATACATATTTATTGGTCCTTTATTGTGCTAATTAGCAATAGGTACACTAGAATGTGGTAATGATTATTATCAGTATCCTGAATATAAAATTTTATTGTTTGTTTAATGAAGGGAATTCGAAGTCAGCTTCATTAAAAGTCAACAAATGAATTAAGATTAGCAATATTAGCAATTTAGCATGTAATGAACACGAGTTTTATGTGTATATTATGTAATTAATTAAATATGTACTCGTATTTGATTATCATAATCTCCATCTTATTAATTTATGGAATTTCTTGTGCTTATACTGCAATTTATTAGTAGGCATTTATATCATTTTTAAGTAGGTGCTTAGGCAGTAGATACTACTGCAATTTATATTCGTTAACGCATACAATTACTTTAAATATTTGTTTAGTGCCAAATATAATTATATTATGATTTTAATCATAATTAGAATAGCTAATTATTGTACTGTCTGTCATTGCAGTTAATGCATAGGACATAAAGTATCTTATATATAGGTCATATAGCTCGCTTATCGTGACTCTAAAAGCTGCCGTTTAGATTTGATCAAATTATGGGCATTGTCCACATTTGGCATTTATAATTAGCCTTTAAAACTGCCGACAAATTATATTCGTATTCATGTAAATGTTAGGTAGATAATTTCGTTGGAACACAGCTGTATGCATTTCTGTTTTGAACATGACATTAGTAGTCCTTGATTATGGGTTGTATGGTGGTACGGTGGTGGCAAACAAGCGTGCGGAAATAATTATCGTGATTACAGCGATCACCATTGGTGATTATAGGACATAAACTTTTGGTAGAGGCGGTGATAAAAGAGGAGATAGCTAGGTAATTCCTCCTATTTTTCTTATTACCTAATTCGGAATTTAATCCAAACTTTAAAAACAATACTAAAACGGATTGTCCAAAAACCATAGAGAAATGACTTGCTAAATACGACGTATGACACTTCCGACAAACTGTAATTGTTAAATTTTATGTAAGTAGGCGGTGCGTGTGCGCAGTGATATAACTTGATTACCTAATGCACACATACAATACGTTATATTGTTAGAGATGTGATGGACGACCGTAATTTTAAGCTAAGTATATTATTATTTTCTGCACATTGTTTTGCGTGTTAGCGAGATTTTCTGTACGTGTAATATATTGGTTCCGAGAGCCTTGTTAGTACGAAGATTTAAGTAGGACAGACCATTAACACGACAAAATAAGTGGTCTTTCAGGGTTCTAAAGAACAACTTTTTTCTTCGTAAGTATGCATCTGTACTCTGTAAAATAATTTCATTTTGAAATTTTCTGGATAGATCCGATCCGGACTCTGTGATCCGTGACTCCGTGAACCGGCTTGTTCCAGTGAATATAAATAAGAACTATTAATTAAATAAGTTCGAAATTGTAATATAGTTTGTATGAAACAATCGGACATATTTAGTTAACTGGTGCTTATCAAGAGGAGAAGAAATAGGCCATTAGCTTACTACTGAACTTGAGTTAAAAAGATAAAATGATTTCTTCTCAATTTGATGGCAGCCAGTTTTTGAAATGGTAAGAACCGTAAAATATATTTATTTAAAAAGTTAACGGTTGTCTAAAAATAATTGGAGGTCAAGATTACTATTACAATTTTCAAGATCAGGTACTATTACAGCTTTGAATTTTTATCATGGCTATTTAGGACACAAAACGAATACAAATATATTTCTAGATATCTGTTCTATTATTTAGTTAGACGGTAATTGTCGTGACTGTTACACACTCAAAATTCTCTAAGTCTTGGCTAAAATTCTCATTTTACTGATAAGATATTGCTATTAATCTAAGGATTATTGGTGACATAATATGCATCTTTCCTAAAAAAATGGTTATCGAAATTATAATGGAAAAAAATATGCTCAAATTCTAACAAGACATTGTTAAAACATTTGAAATAGAATTCGCAACCTTGTCAAATAACCACAGTGACAAAAACGAGCTCATTATGTTAATGACAGACTGAAATAACAAGCGTAATGTTTCGAAATGTTTGCAATACTAAATTATCTTTAACGACTGTCTAAATTATAGGGATATCTTGTTTACTGATCCAAAATTTGGTGTGGATGGATGATATAGAGTGGCGAGTATCAGAAGGGCCTCTAAGGCTCGTATTACAGAACTTTACTCAAGACTCAAGTATTATACTTGAAACTAGTTTCAACCAATCAAATGGCTTTAAATCTATGCTCAAGGCAACATCTGTGCTTGAGTAGGTATCGTTCTTAGAGAGACGGAACTTACAACTATTCCCAAAAAAATACCTAATACATACATAGCTGAGGCTAGCATAGTGCACATGTGCACTAAAGTTTCAACAAAATTAATAAAAAAAACACGCTTTTATCCCGAAGGAGTTAGTAGAGGTATTACATATACATTTCTCTAGTTATAGTAGATCTTACAAAAGAGGGGGGATTGCCTACTGGCAATCCCCCCTCTTTTGTAATTGTTACTGTTGTTACTCATAAAAATTCATAATCTATACTATGTTTTTTTAGTTGGTACCGAATAGGCTCCGAAACTACGGGAACGTTTTTAAAAATTCTTTCACCAGTAGAAAGCTACTTTGTCTGAGTAACATAGGCTTCTTTTTATCCCGATAAATGCACAGTTCCTGTGGATTACGCGGACGAAGTCGCGGGCAAAGTGCTAGTTATGTATATTACAAGTTTCCTGCACGGTGCACACACGCCTCACCCGCATTCGGTATGGCACAGCCTTAATGCACTCCACCGATGTACTTACTCGAAAAGCTCTTATAAGTGAAAACAAGTTAATTTCAAATGCTTGAATGTATAATTATAAATAGAAAAGGGCCTCGAGAAATCACAAAGATCTTTCGATTATCATACGATATTAATTACAAACAGTCAGAGATGTGGAAAGTAATACCATTTTAATGTTACGTTTATTAATGTGACTTTCTAGACTATTAAGAAATTCTTTTAATTCTTTTATCTGTGTCCAGCAGGTTGCATTGGGCCATTTTTTATATTATTATTGATTTTGTAATTTTTTTGCGTAAACTCATGACATGTAAAGGATTTTCATCATACATGAAATGATGAGATGAGTCAAGACTACTCAAGACATTTCGATAAACATGAAAGAATGCAGTTTATATGCACATAAAAAATCTTAAAATCGTTTATTCACCACCACTTCTCCATTCTCACAATTAAGCATTCTTCACATAAAACAAATCTATCAACTTTCCATCGTTACAACGTATAGCAAATGTAACACAAAGTTCATGATCAGAAGTCATATAAGCGGCAAAATCATAAAGCACGCGATTGCCTCACACCGACCATCTGCTTCGGTATTACAAAATTGGTCGGGTTACCTCGATGACGTCGACTACTTTCACCTTCTGCGGAGACATTTGCCCAGCGGCATTGAACTTGGTGCTATATTGTATAATATTTGAGTGGAGTGACGTCATACACGAGGCCGCTGCTTGCGTCAATGCTGTTAAGATAGTTTGAGAAGGGAAGGTTCAAGATTAGATGTAGGTATGTCTAGAGACAAATAAAGTCTTTGTTGGCATAGCATATGTACCTAAATAAAACGGTAGAATAAACTATATGGAATAAATACAATAAACTAATATAAAGAAATCTGTGATATACAAAATAAATCCGGACAGTTACCACAATTTTCATTAAAGCCTTTAATGAAAATTGTGGAAAACGTAGACATAGCCTTTAATTTAAAGGCTATGTCTACGTTTCCCACAAATTCATCGTTCCCAACACCATCAAGTAGGTAGTCAAATAAAGTCAATTAACAACCTGAATGAATTTAATTTGGCAACTTGTATAAACCCATAAAAGGTGTCGTTAATTCATGTTAGCCAAAACTAGCCCATATAAAAACAAATCATGCGTAGCCTAACGATGTCGGTGCTCGGTAGGTACAGGAATGTCGTCACATTCCGAAAGCTACCGTTCAAATGGCTCGGTTTCTTTTACATTTTACCTTTAGCAGTAATACTTATCGGTTTTTTTGCTAGAATCACTATCAATTTTTTTCATAAGTGACGGATTAGTGCGGTAATCAAGCGACTTTATTCTGGACTGTTTTTTGACTACAGGCATCTGCATTAGGGTTTAAAGAAAAATAAATACTTGGGTGGTGATGCTATAGGAAAAAAGGCACCAAAATGAAAATATGCAGATTAAGTATTACATTATTATATGAACAAGAAATGTTTCACTTATTTCATTTTTTTAAATTCTAACAAGGAGTTAGCTAATTATAATAATTTAGCGGTTAAAACGTTAGCGTTCATATAAATAAAATGCTAATTACTCGCTTAATAAATTCACACGGTCCATAAATTTCTCACGCTACTATTGCGAAATAGTCTGTCAGACCCAAGACTTTTGCGCAAAATTATTATTGGTTAATTTTT
This sequence comes from Thalpophila matura, assembly GCA_948465475.1. Taxonomy (NCBI): domain Eukaryota; kingdom Metazoa; phylum Arthropoda; class Insecta; order Lepidoptera; family Noctuidae; genus Thalpophila; species Thalpophila matura. The sequence goes on along the minus strand of OX419177.1, from coordinate 5,373,119 downwards.
TAATCTTGTGTTTTTTCAAAGTGATTCATAATTAATTTCTACATCCAACTTTATTGTTATATATGTATTCTTCATATTTATTCTGTCTGAGGTTTTTCTTAAAAGATATTAAAGCAGACAGTTAATTTGGGGGCTTTTGCTTAATTTTTAAACATTTTTTTTGTCAGAAAAGGCCTGATTTAAAAATGTCAACGACTCGAAAAGTAAATTGAAGCCAATTAACATGCAGAGAAATATACGCAATATGAAAAAGAGGAGGTCATTTTGAATTTTGGATGTTGTAACATTCACATTCACCCTGAAATCTGAAGCAATACATAAGGTCTTACTTAACATAAATATACATAAAATACATTTATCATTGCATGTAATCAGAACACTATGCTTCGCAACAACGACTTGCAAAATTACGTGACTTTACAAAATTATAATAGTGGAACATTTTTTTGTAATAGGACCTTCAAATTGAATGTTCTTAAATTTTTACATATGCTATAAACACTGCTTGGTTTCGCTTTGTTACAGTTTCAGTATAGAATTACATTGCAAACGCAATTTGACTTGCGCTTTTTACATTCATATTTTTCTAAGTTTAAGTCTAGACTTGAAAGTAAACGCAAAGGTCAGAATACTAGATCATAAATAATAGTTTACCTTGACAAATATTAGAATATTGTTACTATTTAGAGCTGTCAGAATATGAAATGTCGTATCATGAGATTTTGTTTATTAGAGCACGAATAAATACTGTACGGTACCTATTCAATTTATAAATGAAATAGCTTTTCGAACAAAAGTTAATTTAAAAAGAAGCATGACTTAACTTTTCCATTAAATTGTAAAAAAGGAAGAATTTAATTGTCTTTATTTTCTAAATTAAGTCTAACAAGCATACAACTTAATGAAAACAAAAGTCCGGCTATTATTTAATACTTAACCGTTGGCGTGTTAAATTGCAAAATAAATTGCAATTTACTACATTTAGTAACACAACCAGGAGACAAACTTAGCAGTTCAGCACCTGATATTATACAACCGACACCTCTTAACGATCCATTGTCTTTCGAGAGCGGAAATTATAATTTAGTTCCGCTTCTAACACTACTGGATCTTACGACATCAATTAAACCCCATCTTCGGCTCATTTCGGGTTCACTATTGTATGTAAAGCATCGATAGGGTCGAGTCCATTCATTGCTATTCACCCGTCCAAGGTTTAGATGCATGGCCTCAGCTTCCTCCGTTATTCTTCAAGCGGACAGTACAATGCGTGTATACGAACCATTGTTGGCATCGTCTTTGCTGCAAACAATTGCAAGCTCTATCTCAATGACATCAGACTTTAGCGATCCGTCTAGCATGTCGCCTGTAGGCCGTATAGCTGTGTATTATAGACAAGCGACATTTGACTGACTGCCTTGAGATTGTATAAAGTTAATCCCTTTGACTTTGTACTGACTCTTACTTATGTTACGAAAGGGACTCGCAATGTATGTAACCTTGTTTTTGTTTTCTGTACTGTTCAATTTTTTTCTTTAGGCCTTGAATTCAGATTATTTCTAATAAATACTATTTCATTTTCATTGCCTATTTTAGATCTATTTGTAATAAAACATAAATCTTTGTCATAATTAAATTGACAGCACTTAGTCGCGGTCATTTACAATTTTTTGATGTAAATCGAATGGCTTACCTTGAAAGTAATCTATAAATTGCATCCGGAATATCAATGTAGGTAATATAAATCCTCTGTTATCGACTATTTTAAATTATCCCAAAACAGTTTCTTGATCCAAATCTTGCATACTTGTCATGTCTACGTTGAATTATTCATTATAGCCCACATTTGGTATTTGTTTTTCTTTTTTTGTTTCTTTAAGATCACCGTTAACGAATGTGCATACTTCAAGTATGATAGCGGTAACTGAGGTAACAATACGTGAATGCATGAAGCCTTGAATATCTCCTCCGAACATAGTTTCGTACTCGTTCGGAAGAGAATTTGCATTTGTAATGTCCTTGCTAACTTTAGCTTCGTCATCGTTTTCGGTTTGTTTAAATTAGTCTTAGGAAATCTATTTGATTTGGTGTTTTTGAGTAGATTCAGCAATTACTATTAATAGAATAAGTGATAGCAAATTGGACGTATCCGCTTTTAGGAGATTTGTAACCTTCAGATGATTATGTACCTATTATTTTGTTTAGATTTATTTTTAGTTAAGTAACATTTTACAGTTGGTGTAAAACAATTGTTTACCTGCTCTTGACCTGACAACACTCCCAGTTTAAATCCCGTTACATACTAAAAATTTCCTTTGTATTCAAGCCACGATTCCGACCTTTTCAAACAATGACGTATGCGAAATGTGATAAAGGCAAATAAGTCCTTTATCTGCGGTTAGATGTAACTCGCTGATAGCGGTTTACTGTAGGCTAACCCTTTGCTCCGTTAACTGTGGTTTACATGGTAGCATCGATTCTCGATTTATAACTTACAACTCATTACCCTTTAACCGATAGACGATGTGATCTATGATTGCTATAATGTAAGATGCGTAGATTAAGGACACATTGCTTCAAAGTCTCATCATAATTCTAGAAGTTACTCAACAATGTTCAGGTCAACTTTCAGGCTTACTAAAGTCAGAAGAAATACCCGGCTTATTAATATTGGCCAGCGTAATATTTTTTGGCGAAGTTTTTGTTTAGTTTAGGCTAAAACTGTCTTCTTCTTTCTGTTTTCTTTCTTTCTTCATATCTTTAGACAAAAGTCCCGCAGCACACTTCCTTGTGATATGTGGAATGTCCAGCAACTTTAAAGGAGACAAGAGTCTTTAGTAATTTTATGAGGCTTCATACTTTGTATTGCATCGTCACATTTTACTTGTTCGCCAAAATGAAGCAACCTGGCTTTAGTAGCATGAAGGCAAACAGTTGAATTAATAAAGATCGCTAAAAGTCAACCTCTGTCACTTGTAACTGACCACAGCATTAACAATGAAATGTAATTTCATGTTTGTCATTTTTTAATGTTACCTACATGTTGATAAATGTTCATGGGTCTCATTATGATCCTTTTCTTCGTCCATTCAACGATTGTGACCAAATTTTTGGGTGAATTTATTGTTGAGTTACACGTTTTCACAATAATAAGGACTGACGATTAAGTTTTAAATGTACGACTCAATGTTATTTTGCGTAAACTTGTTGATTAATTAACGTCTAAAAGTATTTTTAAATCTGTTCGTTTTTTTTTAATTTAAAGGTTGAGTTAACAAGTAGAGGAGAATCCAATGCTTAAAACGCTTTTTACTTTTTGTGGTCGCAAATATCTATGATCCAAACATTGGGCATTTAAACAAAATATTGTGATATTATTTACTGCAAGAATCCTAGATCTACGTCAAATCAAAATACCTAACTTATTTTTATTTTTACCTGACTGCCTCAAAAGGACGATAAAGTTTTTCGAGCGTATGTCCATGTCTATTTCTTTGTCACGTTCTGTAGCCTAAGCGGCTTGATGGGTTTTAACGTATCATGAGCTGTCGTTAGAATCGTCTTCATTGGGGGAGTGACATAGGATATACCTAATATTTATTTAAATATTTTTATGTTTTTTTTTTATATTATTTTATTTATGTTGTTATTTCTAATTCTTTATTTATTTTGTTCCAGGTAAATATTTACGTAAATTGCAAGTGGCGTGAATTAAACCATTACATCGATCGTCGGTACCATAAGTCTAATAAGTAAGTAAGAACGGGTTTATGCGCCGACGCAATTAATATGAAGCAATTAAACGGCCGTTAGTCAAATCAGTACCTTGAACACATAGAGTTATGTACATTCTGTATTGCATAGATAGTTAGATACATACCTTTACTTGTGATGTAAAATATACATAAGCTCATATAACCAAGTACGAATTTGTACATTTATTTGAATTATTGGCCAAACTACAAAATGAACAAAAAGCGGAAAGCTGGAAATTATGTGAAGAAATTCAAACAATACAGTGTGGCAAACAAACAATGTAAGAACAGTATGGCTAAGGGGTCAAAGCTACTTGTGCAGCTGTAACCAATAGCGCTGCAGCGGACCAAAGCGCATTACACGACAATGAGGCGTCGCGAACATCTCATGATTGAATCGTAATCGCATAACAATTGTAACAATCGATAAAAAGTGCAACAAATGATCATTACATCATCCCACCTAATAACTCGATTGCAGTAATCGTTCACTTTCACTCGGATCGATGCATCGGACGGCGCCGGCGCAATCAAAGGTCGACCGACCGAGACCATTTCTTTAAGATTCAACAGATAATTTCGATATTATGTTGAGAAATTCGATCGGTGGGTGCTCATGTCAAGATGAGAATAAAATGTTAACTGGTTATGAACAAACGTAGTTGTTTTGCTTAATAATATTTGAATAGATAATTTCTCGATGTGGATATGAACTTCCAGATTTCTGAGGTTTATTAGTAGATACCTTTTCTTGATACTGATGTAATTTGTGCGTAATATCGTATTTGAATGAATAATAATGAAACATGCAATAAAACCACAAATACAACAGTCATTCGAAATACAAATCAGGCAGTAGTTAGCAATAAAAAAAGTTACTCCAATGGTTGCAACAACATCGATTACTGTTAACGCACTAATGGCCGATTTCAATAACAGGTATCTATTGGTTCTTTCTAATACCAAAATTTAATCTCTAGTAGGAGAATGAACCGATAGATCGCTTATTGAAAACAGCCATAACAACAAAATCTAAAAATGCTAACCATATTCGCCATCACACAACACAAAAAACAGACGAACAAACGAAAGCGAAATGATCATAAGAAAACAATCAATATCAGGCTCAGTCATAGAAAATAGAAAGCTGTATCGAGCCGGTGAGGTCGAGGTGTGCGTTTGCGACCTCAGTTGCGCGCGCGGCCTCGACCTTGTCGGTCATTAGTGTTGCGACATCGAGTACTACCACCCTATTACCTAATATCGATGTCGCGGGGAATCGATTACGTGGAATATGCGACTCGAGTGCAAGGTTGGATGCATCATAGGTCTGCTAAGTATGCTTGTTGGAGGTAGATCATTTTTGCGGTGTTAGTGTGTCATTATTATTTTATCGTATTAATGAGAAAAGTATTTATAATTTTAGGTATTGTTACTCTGAACTTGAACTTCTTTTACTTGTTTTCTTCTGAACTTGTGCATTTTAGAAGGTTCATTATCAAAAAACGTGGTAAAAAGCTGTAACTTAACAAAAATTAAACGTGTCTAATTTAAATAATCGTTTTCACTGTTAATCAAACCATTAATCACATTTGAAATGAACATTGATCCGATAGGTTTAATTAAAGCATTTATGTACAAATTTCTTTCGATTCACCGACAATGTAATTATCCATCAAGAATCGTTAGTCTCATTGATACCGAGTGTAGCAATATGTCCTTGCTTGTAAAACTCGCCGTAAACGGTAAACGAGACCTCAACAGTTGATCGATTGATATAACTATTAGAAATACAAATACCAATGCTTTTGCAATATGGAACAATATGCTGATAACTAGCCTTTCGATTAACAACCTCTAATCTCGGAACAATCGACTGACCACTAAATGCCATCAGATACGATTAATCGATTACTCAGTTGGTAGCTGACATAGATGCAATAAATTATATCAATAAAATCGGACGATTGAGATTTGATTAATTTTCAAAATCATCGATTTCCTGCATAGGTTTGACGCCTGTCTTAAAACAGGTTATGATATAAGAGTAGGTTACTTCAGTTACAACATGAACTGTTTCATTAAGTCTAGTTGATGTTACAAAATAATCATCAAACATTCGATAATGATCAAAATCTGTAGGTACTAAAAATAATAGCATCAGCTTTGTGCAAGCTATTAAACTCATTGTTTATAAAATCTTAAAGCTCTTATTCAAGTGAATATTATGTTTTCAAAGCATTATTTGGAGCGCAGTCAATCGTTCTCAATGTAAGTGTAGCACTATCTGGTAGATTAACATCGATCATTTTATCTTATTTTACTTTTGTTGGTTCGGTTCACTAAAACAATTTGTGATAAATATGAGTAATTTATGGTTGCACTACTAAATGGAGTGTTAAAATCTGAAAGTAGGAGGTGTCTATGAACGACCCAATTTGACGCCCGATCTATAGAGTTAACCCGGGCGAGTCTCGACAGATGGGTACGTTACCATTATCACGGTTTACCTATTTTCGTGATAATCTGTTTAGACTCGCCTGGATCGGCTCTATAGATCGAGTGTCAAAATGGGTCGTTCGTAGGTAACTTATGTTGCACTGCATACGTGTTAGGGTGTATTCATGCAAGTGTGACAATCTCTGTTGCAATAATTGTACAATCTTGGTTTTCAATGCAAGATATCGCTCCGTCTTATTTCTCGATGTTATAAAAGTACCTACTTTCAATCATCCACGTAACCCATCACAAAATGCTTGTCCTTCTTTTTATTCAATTTTCAGACTTATCTTCATCAGCAACCACGGTTCGATAAAAGCAAAAGTGATTAGTTTTTGCCGCCATTGCGATCTTCTCTTATATCATATTATATTTACATCTCAAAGGCTTCATAAGTTAATGTTGCAACAAATACAACATGCAGTCGACCGCGAAACATTTATTAAAGTCCATCGACCCAATCGATGTTAATAATGATCGATTATATCTGAGTCTGACGAATCGATTCCTCGTGTCACTAGTTAACGATTATATGATTGGCTAGTTACGATGTTTGTTTTTGTCCATCATTTGTATACAATCTTAGATAATGTCCACTATTCCTTTTGTGATTATTAATGATTGTAGTGTAAAGCTCATGGTTTGAATGGGTTTTTGTGGTCACCAGTTGAGGCGAATGGGAATCTCGTTACAAGTTTTTTGTTTAGAACATGTTCAGTGTAATAAATTACGCATGGTAGCTATTTTCTAGCATTCTAATCTCATTTTAGATTTGCACGGTAAATAAAAACAAAACAATGTTATGCAAACCACAATAAGATCCTTTTTACTCGTATGTATCAGAACAAAGATCCTTTCATGATTACAGCATGCATCTTATTTCCAAAGCTAACAGCCGATTGCATCGATGCGTCTGTAAGCAAAATGCATCAACCGAGATGCATCAAAATGATCGGTCGATCATCCGGTCGCGGTTCGTTGCCCTCAATAAAATGCATTTGCGGTTGCATCAACCGCGTCAGGCAATCAGATGACCGTGTGTACTGACCCTTATCGCGTGGTACAAGAACAGAAAAAAAGCGAGAGTGACGATCACGGATTCACGGAAGAGCAATCTCTATTTCCTATCTTCTAAATTGTTATGTAATAATGATTGATTCGTGTATTTGTTGGGTGATAGATGTTAATTTGATTGTCAATTTAAGTTTTTTTATACGATCATATAAGAATAAATTGATTTGGAAGTGGAGATGAATAAACCCCTTTTCGGACCGTGATGGGAAATCATTTACATTTTTTTCTTTCATCTATATTTATTTACATGCACGTTAATGTGGGATTTTATTTTCATTACAATATTAATCCAAAGTGTTTCTAAACTAAATTACTGTTTATAAATGAAGCATTGCGTCAAAAAGAGAGAAGTATGAGAAGAGAGTGTTATTACAAAAAAAAGGTCAAGACGTACAGATCGTGTTAACTCGGAAACCGAATAAAATAAAAGAAGTTGTTTTTTTTTAAGTGTATTTTGGCAACGAACGTTTTTACTTTCTTTCTTTCTATTTTATTTAACTCGGCCTAAACAAAACAGAAGCCTTTTCCGTGTTGTGACACAGTACCTGCAATTTGCACCTCGCGTTCCGTTCATTCTTTAAGCCTCACGAGATGAGGCAACCCTTAAGTACAACCATAAAGAATAATGGCGCAAGTAAATCATAAATAAACCAACTAATGTGTTCCGTGGGAAGTAACATGTGAGAAATATACATAAACGCAACGCGTAGTTCCTAATGGTCGTGTATAATGTTAAATTACGAATGTTATGATGTATGGTGCACCATCAACATTTGTTTTGTCTGTATTTGTTTACGTGTGACCACTTCCTTGCTTTATCTTTACTTCTCAAATTAGTGATAGAAGCGTGTAAATTGGATGGATACACTTGGATGTATACACGGCCATTGTTGAGTTCTAGGAAAATCAATTGGTTTTCGCAGTGTGATGTTTTATTTTTTATTTTTGGATGTGATTATATACGAAAACCTTCATCATGATCAGTCTAAATATTCAGAAATACGCGACGAAACTTTAATTTATAAATATGTGGGGATTAAAATTACGGAGTTGAGGCTTTTCTCAAGTTTTCCTAAAATAAACAAAACAAAAAGTAAAATAAAAAAACAATAGATTAGTCTAATTAGTAGTTAGTTAAATTATTAGATATCTATAATCAAGTTGAGATTTTACCAACCGTACAAAAAATCATCCATTTTCTAAAAATACACAAATTTAACTAGAAAACAAACAATAAATTAGACCAATCCTAGATCTAAAGTCTAGATAAAGATTTCAGCAACGGTTTATAAACAAACTACTGATAACCATAGAGCTCAATTACGTTAACCGTAATCCTCGGTTTCTTTTTAATTGCGCTGTCTATTTTCGTAAGTTTTAATTAGTAGCACATGATACACTCATCCAAATTAGTTGTAAGCTGTGAGTAAAATTATTTAATAATAGAATGTTACACACATAATAAAAAGTACATACCTAACATTTTGTAGCCCTAGGGCTGGCATCAATTATTTTGATACATGTTATACGGTCTCTCATTTCGCATTCTTTCTTACGACATGGCAAGCCCAATCATGCGTTAAGTTTGGCAACCCTAGTATCCGTTGTTATTTTCATTTGCATTTTATGAAATTAATTACTTTAATGAAGTAAAGCAAAAAGGTGGAACACATAATTGATTTTTAAATAGTAGTTTGGAGTATTTAATTGCACTGGGGAATATTCTATCGGCTATGTTCAGTTTGTTTTGTGTCTACAGTGCATGATTCTAAAGTTATGATGATCAATTTAATTTGCTTTTATCATATAAATATAATTATGATCACACTTATATTATAAATACGAAAGCTTGTGTGTTTGTTCTCCACCCATTCCGACCTCACCGACGAGGCCCGTCGCGACGTCCCCATCATGACCCGAGTCCGCCGCCGCGTATGACTCAGTCCCCTAACCGACCCTTGCTCGAGCCAGCCCGCGCTGAGCCTGTAGATTTAAATTCAACCCAAAATAATGAACCGATCCAGCTAGTAGTCCCTCCCTCTAGTTGCCCTCTCCCCAGCGACGCCCTAAGCCGAGGCCCGTAGCCCAGTAGGGGGTGCCCTTAGCGTGTGGTCGCGTAGTTTGTAGTTTTATTTAGTTTTAAGCCTGGCTGGAGGCATTTGGAAGTCCTCACCAGATGACCGGTTAAGCAGTGATGGCTGTTAGCAGCCAACTGCGAGAGGCCATAAAAAAAAAAAAAAATGTTCTCCACGCTAAAACGGCTGGATTTGGGTGTAATTTGACAAAAAGAGTTTGGGACCTGGAAAAGCATAAACTACTTTTAATCAATTTTCATGCAGACAAAATCACGGGCAACAGCTAGTAGGTACTGCAATAATTTCAATTTGCACCTAGCGGGTGGTATGTCACAAGCAATATAATTTGTTAGGTACAGAAAATTAATATCAACTGACATTTCGCAAAGTTACACAGCCGTTAAAAACTGTTATTATATTTTGCAATAATTATTATTCCTTTCGACAACGATGTAATTGTAGGCTTAGAAAGCGACAGTGGCCATGCATTTCCACCTCCGGGGCTTGACGAAGGTGAAAATATCCAATATGGCGGCGTTAGTTCTCACAATTTCCGAAGGTGGCGCTGTACAAGGTCGAACTCGATTCGCGATAATCGGACGCGCACGTCAACAGTTTAACACTTGTATAACGAAATCGATAATTCGTTTACGGAAAAAGGTTAAAAATTAATCGTTGCATTCGATTCTTTCCGCTATTTTGTTCCCGTCGAATTTTGTAATACCTAGTTTATGAGTTTTATGAACTATTTTGGATCCTGTAGCTAGAGGCAATTAAGTTGAGTTAATAATTAGGTTTATGCCAGTTCGAAGGCAATTTTATCTGATAGGTAACGATAAATTCTATAATAATACGTATTAATACGTAAAGAGAAAATGTTGTGCCCCTTTATAAACATGTTGCGCGCACGGGGGAGCATGAGATTTAGCATACTTAGATACTTATAATATAGAGGAGTGCAGAAAGCTGAAACTTATATTGTGTATAAGGTCGAATTTGGAATTAAAAAGACCACTAGTATGATTTAAATTAAAAGTTGATCTAAACAAAAACACCCACACAAACTCCCTTCAGCCTCGTAACACAATCTTAGGTCACCTTTTTGCGATCAAACTTGCCCTCACGTCCACTTAATAGTTCCATAAGTTTTAATCTACGCGATTTTATTGTATGAAATCGAGATCAGTAGTGCAAATGACCCAGATTCGTTTCACAGCGGTTATGAAAACGTGCCCGCGGTCGCACGAGCAGATAAATCGTGATGTCTGCGCCCGCGCCGATTGTTTCTCCATATTGTTTACAGCCTTAGGAATGGTGTAAAGTTAAATATTGGGCCGGTTGTGGTTTATTGTTTGTTGTGTAAATGTCTGTGATAGATTGATTGATTGGTCAGAAATAAGCCATCTATCGGTTCTGAGGTAGGATTAAATAAAACTTAAAAGTTCGTATTTGTTTTTAATTAGGAAAAGCAAGTGAAATAATAACAAAAAGGTCATTATTACTGTTATCATAAACAGACTAGATAATTAAAAGATTGTTTAGAATGTATATATAAACAAGTATAGTCAGAACCTTTTTGTATATTGCCCCAAACCATAATTATGTTTTCTCAGAAATAATGTACATTTGTTTCATTCACGAATCATCTCTATTAAACTTCGCAACTCTATTTACTTTGTAACACGTGATTACGTCGGAAGTGCGTGGATCTCGGGCGCATCGGCGCGGGCGCCGCGTCACGCGCACCGCGTTAACGCGCATGCGCGGGTTACACAACACTAAAATTAGGGCCTCATTATACCAGCTCATTTATTTTGTAACGCTTTAGGATGTAATTATTTAGGTAATAGCAATGTAATTATTTAGGTAATATCTGTGGTGGTATGTGGGTTAGGATGTGTCTAGACGGTTATGGTTATTGAGCACGTTGCATTTTCTGTATTGGAAAATGAATGTTTAACATATATTTGAGTATTTGTTGATATTTTTGTGTACAAGTATCTAATCTTCATTCTAATAGAACTTGCGAACTGTGTAAACAATCTCAGTAGGACAAATGATCAAAATTTTATTAATTCGTATAAAAAGTTTGTTTACATGATTCGCAAATGATATTAAAATATCTAATAGGTCTGTTGGCACGGTATCTAGGTTTATTTTTCAACTAATATAACTAGTTCGAACTAGCGGAGAAGTTTGTCTTAAAAAAACATTTCGTCTCAGAGTTCTCTAGTTGCCACAACCGTACCAAGTCATAGAAATAATTATTATGCAGACCTACAACACGAATAGTATAACACGACACTTGTCAATTGCATCACCTAATATGAAAATAAATAATAAGCAAAAGTAAAATAATTAGGTTAGAATTTATTGCTCAACGATATGCAACGCACCGAGCCATACGCAGTGCAATCAAATGCGAGATCATTGGTGCACGTGTAAAAAACACTTGGTTAAAACCTATATATTAAAAACTGGTCATTCTAAGCTTTCGCTAGCGGTCAATGCCAGAGATTGTCAATCTAGTTTCGCAACTTCTAGTTATTCAACTGCGTAAATAAATGCAGGTATCTTTCTAAGGCACCTGCGTAAAGAATTCGATCTTTCCAAGTCTCGGATTAAGGATATCGATATAAGTATTCGATGCACGTAGGGCTGTGCTCGGATTTCTATCGATTACGTAAATCTATAAAATGTAATGTGACTTTTATAGTGCATGAAACGAAGATAGATTTTAGTTTCAATTGTTAATTAAACGTGAGCTGATTTCCTTCCTGAATCAACTGCATATTCACTTTTCTTTACTAGATTTATGCGTATTTTAAGGATATCCTGTTCTTGCTAGTATAACGACAATCGCTTATCGATATCGATCTGATTAAAGCGCTTAAAAGCTGTTTCCGTTGCTCAGATTATTTTAAAATATATTTTCTAATTGTTTCCTGCTGTTTAGCAGTAATAACAGTAATAATTACTACAAAAATACAGACAGTATTATCTATATTGTTTTCGACATGTTTCATAACACCAAATATAATAAGCTAAGTGATATAACTGCTTCACTTGGCTTATTTCTTATCCTATTGTCACTTTTTGCATAATACACTTTAGTTAAAAGCAAACAGGATAAGCGTAACACTTTTAAGCTCGTATATATTCTGCTCGAGTACAGTCGCGCCGACTTTCACTGGCCATTGTTGATTAATTCCCGAACTGTGCGGCGATTGTGGGTTGAATCTAATAACAAGTGGAGCGGAATTATTGTTGGTGATACAGTATGGTACGAATGGGTTAATCTGTTGGATTATAAAGACCTTTTTTGATTTGTAATTGAGTCAAGAATTGCATGATTCCTTAAGATTCGGTCTGCCAAATGGCCTTAAGAAATCAATTATCATCATCATATGATATTTTGAGGACTAAGACATAAATCCATACATATAAAATAGTATCGCGACTGACTGGCAGACAACGCACAGTCTAAAGTAGTGGAGAGCAAGCTAGAGATTTTAAATTAGAAAGAAAAATTCCTAGACGTGCACTAAGCAAGCAGGGATTTTATGGAATGACATCCCTAATGGGGTGAAATGGAAAAAAAATACGACATTGTGTTGTTTTCCGACTTCCATGCGGATGAAGTCGCAGGCACATAAAATTTACAAAAATACTATATAAAGATAGTTTTGGAATTCTCATATGTATAATTGTTGGATTAAATACTATACATACACCATTATTGAAACAATGAAAACCAAATCGATATATTAAATTACAACGATTCTACACCAGTGTTGCCAGGGCCCTTGAGTCGAAAGTTACGTTTCGTTTCCTGAAATGTTACATTTTTGCTACAAAAGTTACATTATTGATTTTTTTTTTTATTTACGTGTTTTTGGGGTCGGAGGTCGGAGGCAAATTGATGTCAGCAAAATTGCGGAATTAAATGTTTCTAATCTTAGGATAAAACAGACTCTAGTTTCATTTGTTCGCAGCACCATCTTCACTGTTGTTGCTATCTAGTCTAGCTAAGCTAAGCTAGCTAGCTACTAAGGGCGGGTTGCTTCAAACCATCTGTATTCGTAAGTCAGTACGTAATCGTTAAGTCAGTATGAAATTGTCATACAAGCCGCCATATTTGACGGTTACAGATACGTAACTGTAAGTTGAAACAACATGGCCTAAGTCTAGCTAAGCTACCTGTTAGTGAAAATCGCATCTGAGTTTATCGCGCACAGACAGAATGACGCGGGCGGCGACTTTAGTTTATACCTCTCGTTAGAGAGTAGGTATGTTCCTTGGTTCATACGATAGAGAGAGAACATAGAAGAAGTATTTAGGATTACTTAGTACTGAATAGTGAATAGGCAACTAATAATCGTGAAAACTGCTTTAGTGAATTATAAATAAATTATACCTAAATTATGTATGCTAAGGCGCGAACTTTCAAAAATCATTTTTTTATTTAAGTACATATAGGTAAATAACGTAGTAAGTAATCATTTTATATACTATATACTTAAAAAAATTTTTCGTAAAAAAATTCTGCATATCTAAGTCTGCACCCCAGTCTTTACGGAAACAAAAATGATCATAAGATCTTAGATCGTCACGATGTATTAAACCTACTGGGTAATAATTATTTTGGAGTATCTAAATTATGTGTTAACAAGACTATTAGATGAAATACATACCTCACGAAATAAAATAACCTATTAATATCGTAGAAATATCGGGAGCTCGTAAATAATAATAATTCCCGACCCGACTTTATAGTACTTATCTGAAATAGCTGATAGGTACATAGGCACGTCTATATTCTATAGCATAGTACGGCTCTTCGAGCCTTGACGATATTCATAATCTTTTACGGAACTTTGATTGATTTCGGAATGGTCAAAGAGAAGTTATTCAAACAATTATAAGATGCTCGCTCATAAATATTAACGTATCATTTACAAAGGTACGTAGGTAATAAGATACTTATGCACTCGTATCACGACAATTTGAAAAACTATAACGATAAACTTACCTACCAAACAATAAATGTAATCATCGGAACTTCACTCACGCACTTTTCTCACAGTTGTACGACAACAAACAATAATCAAAACAAATCACTTAAAGTGTGCCTGGCCTATAGGCATTTCTGTAGCTACGAAACTGCGAACGGCGGGAACTCGCGAAGTAGGAAACGTGCGCGCACACGCTCAAGCAACATCAAGTTTTAAATAACCCAGGATACGATTCATTTTGTCATGGCGCTTTCCATTCAGAGCCATCTCTGAGTGTGAAAGAGTGAAATACTTTTTAGACGCGCCAGTTTTAGGTGCGTTCAATTTGGATGCGTTGAATTGAAATGCGTTCGTAAACTGCGTGCAATAAAAATCTAGTATTACAAATCTCGTTGTTCTCAAAAGTTACGAAAATTGCCTTAAATATAAAAATTACTTACATGTTACGCGAGGGGGTCAAAAGTTACGAAAAATGTAAGAAATGTAACCTTCTGGCAACACTGTTCTACACACCAGTGAACGTAGCATCGCGATAATCGAGTAGCATTATCTATTAAAAAGTTTCTAATTGTTATAATAACTGTTTTTTTTGTGAATGGAATGGTTATGCTTCTTAAAATTTCGGACAAAAATGAGCGTTTTTATTGGTTTTAAATTTTTAACCGTTACATAACTGAAGAGATTTGATTGTCTCGGTATAACAATTTTATACAGGTGTATTCTGTGAATTCATCCTTTGTTGGACTTTTAGATCTTAAGATAGAACGATCAATTAAAATCAAAAGAAAAGGAGATAATGGTTCATTGTTTGTTCCTGCATTAATCCTTGGTTACGTTATGAAAGTAAATTCTATACTTCAAAGGCAAACGACGTTATGTGCCATAATCGAAATTTTACAGAACGAACAATAACGTGCATAATAGCGGGCACTGAAATTTTTTAATGTCGTTTATAGCAAGTTATCAATTTCGTCATCATTTATACCATCGTATAGCGCTAGTTTTTGCGATTCCAATGGTATAAAAATCTCGTTTTTGCAAAAGCGGAGTTACTATGGTTTACCTTTGGAATTTTATAGCTGCAGTTGGGTCTAATAAATTAAATATATTTCTCCTATTACCTGTATTTGCTTTAGAGTTCTATTAATTGTAAAAGATTTCTCCAGCTTGCGTAACATAGACCACAGTGGTTGAATGTCCACACTAAAGATAATATGCATTAGTGCATATCCATTTAAGACTATTACAAGCCTACTTTTAATCGTAGCGTAATCATTCTTAATGCAGTGATAATAGGGTTGATAATCGAATGTATCTACGCATGTTACAGTTACGGCTTATGCAAGGATTCAAATTATCTCAAATCACGTACATAAACATGGCAAGATCATTCTGTCTGTCCTTCCGTTTGTCGCAACTACTTTCTCTATACGTGGACGCAATGGTGAACCGTTTGTCTTCGTAATAAGTACGATTGCATGTGGCGTAACGCGGAGCAGCCCTAAATGTACAGTCCAATGCATAAGTGTGTCAATGTTTGAATTAAATTGCGTTTGATAACGATTAACGGTGTAATTAAGATTGCTAAGCGAGTTTGGCCAGTGGTTACTCTTAAAATGATTATTTTAAGTAAATAGTGTGTTAAGTTAATTGGTAATGGTAATGGTTTGTTGACGTAACTAAGCATGTAGCATTACTTTTGATATATTGGATGTACAAATTTTTCGAGTGGTTTAGCATGAAGCATACTAATTATTAGGTTACTTTGATTCAAATAAATTGCTTAGATAAGTGCCTAAGTTTTATAATGATCTAGTGGTTAATTTAATGTTACCTGTGTGTTAATTTTTGACGTCAGTCTTTTTATTTTTACGAGGAGAGCTCATAATTATGGATATTTGATTGGACTAAAAGATAAAGACATAAAAAGGTGGTAAGTAAGTAAAATAAATAAAAGAGACATTTCCATATTTTTGTTAAGTTACGAAAATATACTTAGTAGCTAAGTATCCAATGCTAATAATTAAGTAGTTAAGCTAAACACTTCCTTCCCACTTTCCTCGTGCTACATCCCTCAGAGGCGTTTCCATGTCTGTCTGTTACGTCTTAAAGAGTAAAAGTATTTCCCAACGTAATTACAAGTTGTACAACAGCGGAGAATCGTGCATATTTACATGAACATAAATTGGCATCAATCGGTCGACAGTGCTGCAAATCGGCTGACTACCGATCGGCTGCGAATCGGCTGAGCAATTTTACGTTCAGGAAACGATTTATATGTTACAGTTTCTTATGCAACGCTTTTATTTAGTATAATCGGCCTGTAGTGTTCCCACTGCTGGGACACAGGCCTCCTCTCTATGAGAGGGAGTGGGCCGTAGTCCACCACGCGGGCCCAGTGCGGGTTGGTGGACGTCACATGTCTTCGAATTTTTGGTTCTAGGACGTGCCGGTTTCCTCACGATGTTTTCCTTCACCGTTAAAGCAAGTGATAATTAATTTATAATACGTACATGACTTCGAAAAGTCAGCGGTGCGTGCCTCGGGATCGAACTCGGGCCATTCGCCGTGGGAGGCACATGGTTAAACCACTAGGCTATCACACCGCTTTTGTTTATTAAGTCATTTTACACTATCGAAGTGTGGGGCAATTTTATAGTTTTGTTGTACTTATTGTAAGTATGGAATATTGATTAAATTGGTGGTATTATGTTTGTGCGGTAACCAATAATGATTTATGTGAGGAAAAACTTGTGGCTTACGTAGGATATCTATAAAGATTGTGAAATAATTCTGGCGTAAGCTGTAGCCGACAATAATAATTTAGAATCGATTATAACAAGAGATTTCAATATTTTTGCTAAGTAGGCCAAAACGTTGATCTTAATACAGTTTAGTAATCTAAGTATTAAAATAAATACCTACTTAAAACCTACATCATATTTTTGTAACCACAAACCGTGAACACAATAAAAATAATAATGAAGGCTAAACATAAAGAAATCTGAGAAATATTACAATATGAAATCTGAGAACTTTAATCTGCGCTTACGCATAATGTCAAAACTCACAATGCTATTTCTTTGGTAGCATTGATCTAGCCAAAAATAAAAAGTTACTTAACCTTGTCCAAACTTGAGCGTATTTGTTTAATTGGTCATTATTGAATTCGATATTTGAAAATGTACCAATAAAAAAATGTAATAAAATAAGGCAAAAAATGAAACGTTTTTCTTAGATTTTTATCAACTCAATACTTAGATGCTAGAGTCGTATTTCATTGAGTGAAACGAAGGTACTGAAGCTCTCTTTATTTATAAACACTTGTGTACGTATCTGTACTAAATTGGGATTTAAGTGTTTGTTTTTGTTGTTATGTGTGACTGGTGTAGAATGATTATATTTTTTTGTTTAGCAACTTAGCATGTTCCTATTAATTGAATCTTTATCAAAATATATTTATTTTCAAGTTTTTGAAGACGTCAATTGGTTTTGTTGTTGTTTTGTCGAGATTCCAAGTGATGTAAGCTGATATAAATAATTGTTGTTTAACTTATTTTATGTCGTATACAAGGCGAACTTAATGTCATCTGGCAGCCATCTACCAGCCAGCCAACCTTATGGTCAGGAATTAGCGCCTCAATAGAGGTACAAAAAATTAAAAAATCTGAATACATAATGAGACTTCTGCTCAGATTTGTGCTATAGTAGCTACCTATGTTAGTATTTACTATGCACTTAGCTTAGCACTCTCAAGCACAATTCAGCACTTACACAATATGCCTTATCTATACAATTTCCTCACACAAGCATTTGATTAGTCAATAAGATTCGAAAATACTCTCAGATCAAATTAGCATAAGCAGGTACAAGCTTGCTGTTTCGCAATTCAGAAATGCGACTTACTATCAACTTACTTAACTTATCATTTGAACTAAATCTGTCGCGAGATGTTCACGCTGCGTTATGGAGGCGTAAGGTATGGGTACTATGGGTAGGGCTGTCAGATGTCACTTAAGTTTTATGATGATGATGGTTACGATAGTCTTAGCGATAAAAATGCAAAGTTGCGTATTATGTACTTATAAAAAAACTCAGTAAGCGTGCAGTCAGAATAAAAAATGATCGTAATATTTGGCTGGCTCAGATCTTAAGTAGTAGTAGTAGTAGTAGGCTTAAGTTGGACTGCAAGCTACCGAGCTGTGCAAACCACATCAAAACTCGTTCAGTAGGTATTTTTTGCGCGATGCGCGCACAAACAGAAGAGAAAAAAAATCGGGCATGGTTACGTCCCAATACCATATCCCGACTGTTTTTCTGGAATATCTTCCATGTACAGACAAGGCTTTTTTGCAATTTTATAAAAGTGTATAAATATAGAGTAATCAAGACACGAATGTGTCAGACTAATACATAATAATTATTTAGAAGGTATACCGATGCAGTACCTAAAACTCATTACCCAGACATTTATGATTGCGCCACTAAGATAATATCCGTCAACATTCGAGAAATATTACTAATAATGAATGAATAATTACACTTCTATTCATAAGCTATTTAGAGCAATGAAATTTGTAATTGCCAACATTTCCTGTTAATGTCAATTTACTTTCGATTTTAACGATAGTTTGACAGCCCTATCCTCATAAACTTTGAGGTCCATTGCCATTTATTTATTGGTTCCAACATTGAATTAGGTTCTTGATTGACGTGACATTTCAGCAACAAGTAAATAATGTTGTTAACGACGCAACGTTTTGAATATGAATTAATGAATGATACGATCAACTCAATAGTTCTTTTGATTATGACTTTTATTTGCTATCATAAAAATAGATGCCATGTTGTGTTGATTGCTTTTCATTGTGAAAACCGCTAAACAGTGGAATGCGCTGCCGAAGTGAGTGTGAGTGGGGGGTGATTCTCGCGGGTTCGATATTGATATCGAATTCGATATATAATGCAACAACTGTCAAAATCCCTACCATTTTGACATTTGTTGCAATATATATCGAATTCGATATCAATACAACACCCGCGAGAATCACCCCCTGATAGTTACCTGGGTGTCTTCAAATCGCCCCCTAAACCGGGGGACCTAGTGATTTGTTTGAAGGAGATATTCTTTGAGTACCCTATATGCGTACAAAAGGATTTTTTGAAATTCCATTCTTAAAGAGTTGAAAAGGGGTGGTAAAGTTTTTCTATGAAGTAAATTACATTGTGTTGTTTTCCAACTTCCGTGAGGATTGTCTACGATGTTAATTATATGAGGATCCTCATTGCTTATAAGTACCTACATTATAAATTATAATATTTGGGTAGTCTAGGTAAGCACATCGACCAGCAGCCTAATGGCGTAACTCAATTTCTTTCACCATGGCTTTCATTTTGACAGTTCAACAACATCCATTGCGGCGTTGAGCTAGTTACAGAAGCACGGATTAACAATCATACGGCGTAATGAATGTCAATAAACACATTACCCTCCTTTGCGTCTCGCAGTCGGGTAAAAACAATGCCATGGTGATAGCAATTGAGTTACGCAATTAGGGTGCAGGTCATCAAGTTTGTGTCAATAAACTAGTAAATCTTAGAGCATTAAATGTGTTAGGCCATTAAATGTTTTAGAGCATTAAATATCTTGGAGCTTTTAATTTCTTAGAACATTAAATGGTGCTGATTCTGTTGAACACCGCACTAAACTAATTTTAATCACACTATATCTCTTTCTTACAAATATCATTGAATAAGGACAGAACATACTTAGAACTGTTAAATTAGTCTACGCCCTTGTCATTTACGGGAAAATAGTCATGACCTTTTGCAATTTCGACTAAATTGACATTAAAAATATTCAAGTGGACTAATTTGACAGGATTAAATATCTGCCATCCCTCTCTCATGTTTTTTATTAGAAAGAGATATAATAAGACTAAATTAGTTTAGTTCGTAAACAACAGAATCGGCACCAATGTCTCAGACCATTAAATGTTTTAGAGCATTACAATATGTCTTATAGAATGAAATGTCTTAGAGCATTAAATGCAGATTTACAGCTGTGGGTCTCAGATCGAACATGAAAGGAACGAATGCAAGCGCAGTGATCCATGTTCGTTCCTTTTCCGAATAAGAAAAGGCATTTCCTATACGAGGCTGTATATTAAAGAAAGGAATACAGAAACTATCATGAAATAAAAAAACACAGGGGCTCCAAATAGGTCCATTTCTGCAATAATGCCAGACAGATTGGTGTCTGACGCCGATATAACCAGACACTACGACTAGTATGTAAGTAATGATTATGTCCAGCTTTAGTATCTATCCACTTGCTTTCCATTCATTTACAAAACAAGAAAACCACAAATCAGAAACGACCTAAATTTGAACACTATTACATAACGTCCTCTACAAAATACTCCTGTTTCTTACAGAAGTGTGAGTACTTTAGACTTTAGTACTTTCAATTTAAATGTGTCTGACCAATTTTGCCGATAAAGGAAATTATTTCCATTGATTGCATGGCTTTTATATAAGGTGCACGTAACTAGATCGCTCTTGTTAGTAGGATAGTGTGTCTTAAGTAAGGACATGGCTGTAAACTTTGAGTAATGGTGCAAGTTGTTGGAGATTGCCGGGTATTGCCCGTGGACCACCTGTTTCGACCACCTAGGTGGTCCACGGGCAATTTTTCTTGCCCGTAGACCACCTGGGTGAACTGGTACGGTGGGAACTATGATGTTTTAGAATAATTTCGTTGTCTCTTTTCATGACAGTATACATACCGACAATATTTTTATAGTTTTGAGTAGTCCTGGGAAAGGAGATTGATAATGATAATAGTACTACACACAAGTACTCTGACAGCATTGTTACGCGCAGAATGAAAGTTATGAGTAGAATGGTAAAAGTAGGAGACTAGGAGAAACTAGGAGAACAGAATCATGCATCTAATTGATTCTGCATTTCTATACTAATATTATGAAGAGATAAAGTTTGTGTATGAGGTAATCTCCAGAACTATTGATCCTATTCCCAAAATTCTTTCAATAATAGGAAGCTACATTGTCCCTGAGTGTTATAAGCTGCTTTTATTCCGATGTTCCTGTGGACGAAGTTGCGGGCAAAGTGCTATCTAAATAAAATTTCTCATAAATTGTTACCTCAACCACTTTATACAACTTGCACCAAACACTTTAGAGCGGTGGCGCGTGCGCAGCAACACGTTAAAGACGTTTATCTTCGAGTAGGTACCGTGCATATAACAGTACCGCCTCGCTTAATGGCTACAGATAATAGTGGACACACTGAAGCTATTGGTTCCAGTATAGTGAGCGATTATCTTAACGTGTTCCTTGTTGGTTAAAAAGAGGAAGGATTTATTGTTTTAACTAGCAGGGCTTGTAACTCTGCTTACGTTAAAAGATGTGAATAAGTTTTTTTTTCCGGGTTTCAAGTTATCTTGATGGCTATAATCAACCATATTGGTTTTGTTGCGAAAACTTTTTTGTTTTCCTTAAGTGTAGTTTATCGGATAGCTTGTCTGCTTTGATTAGCTTTGATTTCAACCAGAACTCACGGGGTTATAGTATAAATATTAGTTCATCTGTCGAAACTCCTGATTTAGGTGAAACAAGTTGTGTCTCATTAGTGACAGTCGAGGGGTTATAGCATAATTATAATGCTTTCGTTATGTAGGTATAAAGGCTCCAGTTGTCATTAAAAAGATCTGTGGAATTTTACAGTTGTGGTCTGCAGTTTCTGACTTTCCTAAATTTTCAGTACACAGACATATAATATAAATATAAACATAAATGATACATAACTCTTACATGTAACATGTATGTAAGTAGGTATACATCAAACGCGACTTACGCATGATCTGTCACGATCTGTTTCATAAAAAGATGTCTGATATGACCCACGCGCCTGCCAAATGGTTCAACGATATGATCGTAAGTACTGATAGCTCATAGAATTCAAGGTTGAATTATGCACGTGTGTCAAGAGTACAAAGTAGAACAATTTCTATGGCTTTGTATTTGTAAAAAGATGTATTAGTTATAGAGATAATAATCAATAGACATGCATAACACCACGCCTGCATTCCCCGAAGGGTTAGGCAGGAGTGTTATAGCACACCCACATTTCGTCTGTTATGTTTATGAGGATACCCCATTTTTTTTTCCATATTTTTCCTTGCCTTCGCAATATTTGTACAAATTACCTTACGGAATAAATTAACGTAAATCATTATTTTTATACGGAATGTATTTTTGTCAAAACAAAGATGTTGTTTGGCGCTTGCGTAGTTTATTTTTGAGCGCGCGCTCAGTAAAGCCATTTCATATTTTGCGTCCAAGAAAGTATAATTGCATCACTGACGTTTTAAATTCGCTATTAATTTATTGTCGAAGTATCTCCTTAAGTCCCATGCAGTAGAGGGCGGTAATTATACACTTCCACCAACAAAAAGTTATAAACTGTTTTTTCCCAGCTGCATGCAGTGTGAAAGTATGACCAACCGAATTATATTCCAATCGTACATTTTATTAGAGATTTACTATCATTCTCATTTTAATGAGATCTGTATCATGACTGTGAATATTATTGAATGAAATGTATATTGCAAAAAGTTTATGAGTAGGTACCTACTTGTAAAGAAAGTAGTAATGAATGTTTTCACTTACATGTATCTAAGTACCTAGAAATTACATCACGTCTACATTCTTAATAAAGAGTTATTTTTTAATCATCACCTGCAAATTCGAACGGTGTTCAGATGGACATACCATGATTTGCTTTAAAAACAAATGAGTTCGCTTTCGATTTGTGTGGTCACTTGAGTGTGGTTCGAAGAGAACATTGCAGAATAGCACAGCTGTAAGTTAAAACAATCAAAGCCGTACTACAAAAAATATAAACATCTGTTCAACACGAATGCTACCAAAAATAATAGGCACTTGTTTTAAAATAAGTGTGTATTATTTTTGGTATCATTTGTGTTCAACAGATGTTTATCTTTTTTGTGGTAAGGCCCTCAGTGTGAGAGACGACGTAGGTTTTTTAAGTGGGATATTTTTGAACCCTTATAATATTGTTTTGGGTTGCATTACCTACAGTCTACACATATGATTACTACTTACAGCATGCAAGCATTTGCCAATTAAGTCTAAGCAAGCATTTTAGGAATCTACCCGAAACATTTGAACAATCGTCCCTTTCTCTTTGGGACATAAGAAATGGATGGGAGATCGCGCAAGAACTCGATTTAGACGCATTATTGATTTATTAAAAGGTATTTCTCCAAATAAGAAAACCAAATCAACCAACAATTTGAACAGTTATGTGCGTCTTTAGAAAATAAAATCTAAAGATGCACATTAACGGCCTTACCACAAAAAAGATAGACACACGTTAAACGCGAATGCTACCAAAAATAATACACACTTGTTTTAGACAAGTTAGTGCTAAAACAATTGCCTATTATTTTTGGTAGCATTCGTGTTGAACGTGTGTTGAACAGATGTTTATTTTTTTGTGGTATTGCCGTAAATATTCAAATTGTTTTGAGGAAAATTGAAGGAGTAATATTGTTAAAACTGGTAATAAAAATAGAAATGACTTTATGATTTTTTTACTTATTTCTTGTTAATAATAGAAATTAATACAAAAAGTAAAGTTCAACATTTTTCCTTATACATCACTGACATGACGTTTCATACAGTTTGTGTGCCTATTTTATACCTGTCCAGCCAATCTAATCTGCAATATTGCAAATGAGGTTGTCGCAACTCCACGTCATTTTCTAACCTAAATACAGCCGATAGGTTTTCTCTTAACTACTTCATAGTTAATTTTTGCTACAATTAATCTCACCTCGTCCCACACTGCTAGCGATGTTACATAAACTAGAAGACTTAAGGACCATGAAAATGCAAATGAACCTAGTCTGTGAATTATATATGACTGTACAGCAATTAAGTCTATGATGCATTGTAACTGTTCCAGCACTACTGTGTTTACCTGTACTTAGACTTTATTATTTTGGGTCATATGCGCGAAATAATTTACTTTTAATAGATGAGTGTACAATCAGTTGCAGAGGTGAAACAAGCAATTAAAATGTATTTAAGCTTTATATGTTTTTAACTTTTTTATCTTGTAGTTGACAAAGTATGCATGATGGATCTAGTAAAACATTGAACTGCCTCAGTAGGTTAGTGAGTTCTTAAGGTTTTTTATGTCATCTCCAGGTCGGTTAATTCAAAGCCCGACTGTTATATTATAGTGATACTAAGTTTTTCCATACACAGGGATCAAAGACAGATAAACTATTAAAGCACGACAGTCTGTCACCTACCTACATAGATAGGTACCTACCTACTGCAAAATTGTCAAACAGGAGTTTGACAAAATAGGTAGATATGTGCACAGAATAGACAAAATATTGTACTGGAAAGGTATCCAATAGAATATTTTATCTATTCCGTGATTTCGAAGTCCGAACTACATAATTCACTAAAATTCCCGCGCTACAGTTTTTTGCGCACCTGTACTCGGTACAGCCGTCAACACCTTGTTCAAAATCCAATTACATCAATTTGCCAGAATGCAAGCGTAACATTGCAATGGCGTAATATTATGGAACACTTTATGGAATCCGGAACACGAAAGTCTATAAATTAAATGTTTCGCGCACGGACGGCGAGCGCGGCGCGGGCGCAACTATGTTTAACTTCGTGCCTGAAACAGTGTGAAATGAAATTAACTGTTTTTATGACAATCATGACAACGATTTGATGGATAAAATTGATTTGTCAGTTCACAGAGTCAAATTTTGTTTTTTACTTTGATAATAATGTTGTTATTGTATTTTGTGGTTCTGTCAAAGATTTGATTTTTTTATAGATCGACTGGTATAATAAATTGGTTTTAGAAAATATAAAAAACGTTTGTGATGACTATAAATTAACCTCATATAGGTATTTTATCACACAATTCAGTCGATTCTCTAGCAGCTCCTAAGGATGCTCTGTGTTAACATTTTAAAGGGTCGTCATCTTATAAAAATGAAATGTCAATCTTTATTTATAATATGCCATCATTTCCCAACAACACTGAATTATAAAACGCATTCACGCCGCATTCATGAAATGGATTAACAGGTCCAGTTGCTTTGATTTCAGGCTCCACTTATTTAACTTTACGGCTCTCAAGTTTTACCTAAGAAATAAATCAGATCTAACATAATGAGTAACGAATTAAATCAGCGTATATCTGAATAGCCATCGGTTGGTTCGTGTTACTTAACACTGACCCGTGCCGTATTTTGTAATGCTGTGCGCACACGGGCTACTCGCCAGTGCCACGAGTCTACAAAAGCACACAAGTCGCCCTAGTCGACTTGTGTGCTTTTGTAGACTCGTGCGCCCTACCCAAGTATCGTTTACGCAAAACAGGGGGGTGGGGGCATGGATACAATTGTCTCCTCCCCAGAATCATGGATAACTAACTAAAGTTTTATATTCATTTGTTTAGAACGAATTTTTTGACAGATAGGTAGTCACAAAAAAATTGCCCTATTTTACATAGGATCCCATAGAACCAATAGCCCCATAGAACGAAATCCTGTATCCGCGCCTGATAAAATGTGTGGCAATGACATTATCTACGGAAAAGTCACGTGACCTCACTGATATCACTGCCATACATTTTGTGCTTATCGTAGCTAATTGGCTAGGGCCCTGGGAGTGGTGTGGCCGGGGGCGGCCGCACGTGTACGACAACTAAAAAAGTATGATAGATGTTACCTACTGCTTGTCACTGGATCACTTGTGGCTGCCACCAGTCGTCCGTGTGCGCGAATCTTATGCACATTCTATGCGTTAGTAATGGTCAATGTGCAGTGAATTATAAGATTAATGCGCTAGAGAACCAGGCTTGCAATCTTACGTTCGGTATTGTGAGGAAATTATTGTATCGCCTGCAGTTACTTGAACATGAATAAAGGTAATGTCGGAAGGTATATTTGAAGCTATATAAGGTGGAGTCTTTCAATTGAAAACCTTTTCTTGTACTAATATTAAAAGTTAGTCTTCTAGAAATTTTGCAGATAGTACCCATTTTATTGAAGTAGCGAATATGTCTTTATTTTTACGGTCGGTTACTTTGGGATTCCTTGACTGGTTTCGTAATTAAACAAAGTTTATCACGCGGCGTAGTTTAGAGTAGAACTATGAGTATTTCGCAAATTATAGTATGAAGGCTTCATATTGTGAGACGATTTTAATCCATGATCAAATAATATGATCATAATCATGATTAAAAACCGTCTCGAACATAAAAAAAAAATGCAAAATTCGTGTGCATGCATCATTCTTCACTTTCTAAAAAATCACCTGCTAACTAACTACATAACGTGTTGAAACCATTGTCCGTTTTACGACTTGCTCATAAACCGTTGATTAATAATGATACATAACACTTTACTCCCGATTCGGCGCGCGCGCATTATAATTTGCGATCGTAGATCGTGATCCAGCTATTTGTCCGCGTCGCTGATACGAAACGGCTTATGTACTTAAGTAGGGGGCCGTTCATTAATCACGTGAGGCTCGAAAAGGGGGGGGGGGGTTCGAAAAAAAACACGAAATATCACAAGGGGGGAGGGGGGGTGTAGTGAGATATTAAGTGTATTTATTTTTTTGTTGAACATGCGATTTCTAAACCGAAAAAAAAAATGCTGTATTTAAAGATATTCTGAAAAAAAAAATTAAGATACCTAATTTGTATAAAAAAAATACACGTGATCTTGGGTAGGGGGGGAGGGGTTTGTTTAAAACCTCACCACGTATCACCAGGGGGGAGGGGGCATCAAAAAGTTGCTAAAAAACATCACGTGATTAATGGACGGCCCCTAGTAGGTATATAAGTCGTTTTGTAGCTGTCAGGGCACATGGCGCTCTAAATATTTGAGATAGGACATTTAACATGCGCCTGAGACAAGGCTTGGCTTAATGTTGAGCTATTATTTGCATGTAAATGTTGCATGTAATTGTAGATTATTATGTAGTAGTAAGTATAGGAATAATAACGCATCTCAGGCTGTTTACTCAACGATATATTACAATTTTTTCGCGTTACGACCTTATTATTTTATGTTGTTTGAGTTTTATGTTTGCCGGGTTGCGCGTTGCAATCTTTTGTTTCTATTTTCAAAAGCACACGCCCAAAAACATGGCCGCACGGTTGTCGCAGTGGCTGAGAGATTGGCTGCTGCGTGACGTGTCGCGGGTTCGATTTTCGCACTGGTCTGGACGCACGCACGACACGGGAGAAATTCTAGTGTGGGGCAACGTTTTTTTATAAAAAAAAACTTTGTATTCATGAAATGTTTTTATTTGTTTCAGGTAAAAATCGCTTTAAATCAAACCGAGTTACAATAGAAGCAGCAAGAGGAATATCTAAGGATGGTATCGTGTGTCGGTCTGTAGTACCGACTACTCCTATGGGAAAAGGGCGTGAGTTTACGTGTGTAGATTTGTAGAAGCAAAATAACTAATTCAAATTCAAAAGTCATTTATTCAAACTGGGCTAAAGTCAATAAGCACTTTTTGAACGTCAAAATATATCTAAGACAGCCCCCAAAAACGCCCGCTCTTCACCGCTTCCTAGTGTTTTAGCTGCAAAGAAGAAACGGCGGCGGCGCAACAAACTCCGCAGCAAATTAACGACAAGATTATACCTAGACAGGTTTAAAAATAAAACAAATAGATATAACTTCTTAGTCGAGATGCAAACTTAACACTTTCGGTCAGCCAGTCTTTCTGTACCGACACCCCGCGTGGTATCGCCGAGAGAACTGCCAACTTGTTTGCGAACGTTCGAGGGACAATGTCACGGTGAGATTCTCCCTCGAACGTTCGCAAACAAATTGGTAGTTATCGCGCTCGCGGTGATATCACGTGGCGTATCGGTACAGAATAGATTTGCTGAACCTTTTATAGTAGGCATACGTAGTGTAGAAAATATACCAACTTTACGATGGAAAATTGCGAAAGAAACTTTCTTGGCGTGAGAAAATAAACGCATCAGGAAAAAAATGTAAACACGACTGCGTATCGTGACGGTAGTGTCGGTGGTCGCGTGCGTGTGCTATACTGTGATTGAAATTAATTAATATGCTTATCGTATTACTTATTATTAATATTTAGTAGTCTGTATGTTTTGTATGATAGCGCCTACAACAAAAAAATACTGTATTTTTTGGGTTTTTTAGAGGATGATCTTCAATATATGAACTTCTTAATGAACTTCTTTAGTACATTTCTAGTATAAGCTGGCCTCGCATTGTGTAGGCTTTCCGTAGAATGCGAGCTCTGCTTACACTGGAAATATGTGGCTTGATAGCCGTACGACCCCAGGTTTCAGTAAAACTAGATAGTACAGTCAATAAAAAAAAGATAAGTAGGTATGCGGCAACTAACTTCAACTTTTTCTTGAACTCATGTTGCACATATGTTAAGGCCCCGTTATACGCCAACGGCCTTGAGTGATTTGGGCGGTATAGCTTGAGTGTTCTGCGCTGAGCTCAAGCAACGCGACATACATCCACCGAGCAATACGACTCGCCTATCAAGGAGCGCGCTGTGCAGAATTAGACGTATTATTACTTTTTAGTATCTAAAACATAAAATAAAAAAAAAGTAACAGGTATTATTATAGGTAGTAACATAGTCTTTTCACACAAAACAAATCATGAAAATATCTTAAGCGGTTTGAAAGTAATTACGTTTTTATGTTTTGGGTAGACACGAATTCATGAATTTATTTCATTAAGTATTTTACAACAATAGTTAAATATTCACAGGTACGATTGATGTATATATGTTCTAGTTTAACATAAAAAAATTGCACAACTAACCTGCATTATTTGACGGCGAAATAAGAGATTTAAAACTGGCCGTTACCATTTACCTTCGCCTTAAGTAGTCAAGTCTTTGCCCTGGCCCTTGTCTAAGTGCATCATAAGTATAAAAAGTTATAACTTACGCAATAACAAATAATATTCTCTGCGTGGTACAAATATGATTTGAGCCCGTATACTAATTACTCTGTCGATTGTAGGTACCTAGTCTTAACAGATGAATTATGGCATTAAAATTAAGTTGCATCTGCGAAACAGTTTTTGTAAAAATTGTGAAAGTTAAGACCGCAAAACCAGAAAATTGCGATATATTTGATGAAGGAATTAGTCCCGCGGTAAATAAGCTGGGAAAATTCTAGAATGTTGCATATAATATCATTTACTCAAGTAAAACATCAAGGGTCCTAACTTAAGTGTAAAGCAGGCCGTCCTCCCACGCTGACGTCTGTTGCGCGCGTACAGATCAGCGAGAAAGATATGCGCCGTACGGTGCTTTATAATAAGACATAACTTATACATGCGAGAATGATCGACATCAGCGTAGTAAGACGGCCGACCTAATGCACTATTCCTGAATGTACGAGTATGTAAACATTCTCATTTAAATTTTATGTCTGCATGGCATACTCACGTCTCATGTCGTGTGTTTGGCGCACACAAACGGCCGGTCAGAATTAGACCGACTGGTCTCATCCTGATCGACCGATTGTATGTATTCAATCAGGTTTTTTGTACAAGACCAAATCAGATAATTTACCCATCTAGAAGCTATCGATACCGGAGAAATTCCTAGAGTAGCGCAACTTTAACAAAAGCTTTAACGTAACCTAAGAACTTTAGTCGTATAAAACAAAATCTAAGCTCTACTTGTTATATCAACATTTACTTCGCTTAACCTAATCTATACTTATAATAAGAATGTAAATTCCACGTGTCTGTACATTGCATATATTTGCATAAAAATAATATGGGGGACTAAGAATAACTAATAAAGTAAATTTCTATCATTTTTAGAATTAATGTCTGTCTGTTTGTCTGTCTGTTTGTCTGTCGGTTTGTCTGTCTGTTTGTCTGTGTGTTTGAACACGCATCAAATCAATACTACTGAATTGATTTTGAGGAGTTAGCAAGAAATTTATAGGCAATATCTTGAGGTAACATTTAGCCTTTATTTCATTAAAATCGGTCCACTCTATCAAAAGTTATTACAAAAAGTCTATCAGTCAGGAGTAACTTTGCTAACATGTATTATGCCGTATGGTCCACATAATGTATTTGTTCAATCCAATCGCCGACGCGTATCATGCGAGTGGTGATACGTAATCATAACACGCGGCGGTCTTGATACACGGTTCGATACGATACGCGATACGGTCCGTTCCATCTCGAGTCGGTTTTTGTCCGATTAAAGTCGGATCGGGCAAAATAATACATATGTGGACCCGGCATTACGTGGTCAGTGGCGCCACGAGTATTTCAAACTTTCAAATCAAGAAATGGTGACAACCGAAACGTCATTGGACAACTGTTAAAATAAATTAATGTGGTCTTTTTACTAATAAATAATGAAATGTTAGATATGTAATAATTTTTTACTTTAAATCAATGACGTATTATATAAAATATATTATTGTTTATTTATCATTGCTATAAATCATAAAACACAATCATTTTGCAAATGACGTAAGTCCAAATTGTTATTGTCGTTGCTTAGCAACAGAGACCAATCATAATTTAATCTATGCGTTGTTGTAAAAATAGATACAACCAGATACAACTATTTTGATGTAAAATAAATGTAACCTCCTTGATTTCAAATCAAGAAAAGTCCTTAGAGCATATAGCCCTGGAGACGTATAGCGGTGAAGCACCGAATAACATTTTCTACCACTTCTTGCGGGGGGCGAGGTGAACACGTATAGCACTCAACGAAAATTCGACAAGCACACAAAGATACAGGCTTACAGATTGTACTTAAATAAAACCATGTAGGTGCATAATTTATACTTACCATGTGATAGGAAATTCCATGGTTTCGCAATGTGAAGCAGCAGACCGCCTTTTACAAGAGGAAACTAGACAATTAACCATTTTCAAAGTACAAAATGACAGCTGTCGCGCATGTCTTAGTTTTCATATGGCCAAATCACCTCGCGCTCGCAAAAGTGGTAGAAAAATAAAATAAGTCCTCTTGAGATACAGATAGTTACTTGATGAGTAGATAGATACTCGACCTCCCAATTGAACGCAATCCCGTAGAAAGCAGGGGTCTAGATTAATTTAATGTCTCAAAATGATATTGTTTTCCGAATTTAGGTAATTATAGTTGATTACTAATTGATAGATAGTTAGTTGGTAGCGGGTATCTGGTGGTAGGTGTTGCGTGGTGATGATTGGTGATAGTTGATATCAGATAGATGGTGTGTCGTGAAAAATTAAGGGTAATATTGGTACTGATACTACTGATTGATACCTACTGTGTGGTGGTTCGCATATTTTTTTTTGTTTATCGAATGAAACGACTTCCACGCGGACGGAGTCGCGGGCACAGCTAGTCTATACTAATATTATAAAGCTGAAGAGTTTGTTTGTTTGAACGGGCTAATCTCTGGAACTACCAGTTGGATTAGAAAAAATCTTTTCGTATATGATAGCCATATTCATGAGGAATAGTATAGGCTATTTAACATCACGCTATGACCCGTAGGAGCCGACCAACGGGGGTGAAACCGCGGGGAACAGCTAGTATATAATATATATCAGTCTTAATTATCAGACAGCTGACAAGCAGTGTCACCTGCAGATTGATCTCAAGGTTTAAAAACAATTTGCTCTAATTATCTACAACCACTTGCTCAAGGTTCTTTCTACACTTGTGAATAATTACGACACTATTAATCCAACCACTATTAGACCAACAATGTGTTGGTTAATATTATCTTTGTGATTGATAAGAAAAACGTGCTTATTGTTAGCTTGATTATGTGATTACAAACATTTTATTTATAAAATATATTTTTTTGTTTATGCAAAAGCAAGAAGAGAGAAAGAAATAATGAAAGAGTATTAAAAATACCTCAATATAGGTTGGTAATTTGATTGCTACAGGACACTTACTTCGTCTTAACACGTTTTAATTGCCCAATTTAATTCTGGTTCAATAATCTATCTCTTAATACCCGATAATCTATCATATATCCTTCCTTTGAATGTTATTTCTGTACTTTATATGGATATCGTTAATGAATTTCAAGAAGTTGATCGAAATTGCCGTCGGATATCGCAATTTTAAGATACCTACTCGTGTTTTAAATTTGATGTCAATGCTAATCTTAAACTAGGTCCCTGACAAATTTGTTAGACAGACTGTGTTTTAATTTATGTATAAAGCAGGTTTTAATTTTGAATAGTGTGTAATGTATAATTTAAATCGCCAAACAGTCGGTGGCGCCTTTCCTATCAACTAGGCCATAATTTAGAATGTACATCGCGTATAATAATATACATACAATAGCCTTTTACTGCCATAAGTGATGAGTAGACACAATTTTCTGTTGATCTCCAAAAAAGGAGTCTTTTTTTTTAAAATAAAGTCTATCAGATATCAAATCGTCGTCACGGGTAACGGTGATAACAATTAAACTACATTTACTAATAATATTTGTACGAATTTCAAACATGTTATGTTAAAACCATGTTATGCTTATTCTTAACGTTATTAAAATTTTGTTTTTGAAATGGCTTTTATATTTACTAAACTCATTTGATGGAATTACTATACCGTACTGATTTACACGTAAAATGAGTACCTAAGGTATCACATATTTATTATATTACTAATTTAACACAGCTTAACATAATAACTACCAGGTGTTAGAAATTTATAATTGATGACTGTACCTACACGATGTACAGGTGTTTATCAATTATACAGAAATTACAATAAATATTTCACTTAATAAGATAGGCTCTCATTTGTAACACAAAGTTGTGAATTATTCATAAATCTCTGAATGCTTGTAATGTGTTTTATCTCAAGCTGTCACTGCGCTGTAGACTTCGCTGTTAGGGATTGTTTCCACTGTCCATGCCAGATATTTACGAAATGCTCTTTAGAACTGATGACGGCTTCCGGCTTGGATAAAATCGGACGGATGATTTCAAAACTTGAAATAGGAATTTTTTGTTAATAAATAATTACAATGAGAAAATCCTTCTTATAGGAATTTCTTCTCACAAAGACGTCGAAAACAGTGGACCATTCTGCCTATTTTAAACTAACTTTTTCCCGCGGCTTCGTCCGCAAGGTCTGAAATGATTCCACAGGAACGTACTACCAGGATAAAAAGTAGCTTAAGTAGTCACACTCCGACTTTTAAACTATCTTTATGCAAAAAAGCATAGCAATCCGCTCCGTTGCTCCGTGAAAGCTCAAACCGAAAAACACACTTGCGTATTTTTGATACCTATTAATAGGGAAAATTGTGTATGTTACTAGGGTAATATTGTTTCAAAATTAAAGCATAATAATATCAGTTTAATCTGAAAAACTTCTAAACGAACTTAATTCTAACGAGAAATACCAAGCAAGCAAAAAAAAATCAAGCAAATCGGTTGGATAGAACGGCTGGACGAACTCGTAATAGATTTTATAAATTATTTTAATAAATAGATTGTTACCAAAATAACTTTTATCAGTGTCTACAACTAGATTCACCGCGAAATGATCCGTGAAAATAATTTCACCCGTCAATTCTAATCCCGTATCGTGTAAAACAATGAAATCGCTCATCCAGCTTGAATAACTCTGCCGTGCCGGATTCTCTGCAGGTGGTGTCTTGCACAATTTACGCACGGTCCCTTGCAGACGCTTGCAGGCTTGCACATTTCATTCTAATGTTACCGCTGCAAGTATTGTGACAGGAGTAATGTAACACCTGTGTTTGTGTTAAACAACGTGAAATAGTGCTGTATAAGATGAGATATTAGACTTCTAATGATATAGAGGGTAGTTTGTTTATGGGCGTATGTAAAGACGTTACTTTTATGTTAATGTGGAGTCCATTTCGTAATAAATGTTTATACAATTTTTAGTAACACCTAATGCGAAACCTGAAAATAGTTTTTCATGTTTTAGGGTTCCGTGCCTGAAAAATAAAAAGGAACCCTTATAGGATCACTTCGTTGTCCGTCTGTCTGATATCTGTCAAGACTTTTTCTCTGGAATGCATGGAGGAATCAGATTGAAATTAATATCAAATAGGTACTTAAGTCCCTTGGAGCTGAAAATCCGAAAATCGTTAATTTGTAAAAATTGCGGTTACTTTACATTTCGTACAGAACCCTCAGACGCGAGTCCGACTCGCACTTGTCCGGTTTTTATACCTATAGAGTCTAGACTTCTAGAGAGTCTAGAGTGCATGCCAAATAGTGGTAGATTAGATGCCAACGATTCCAGAAATTTTAAATACAGACAGGATTTTTTTTAAAAACAAACCTTGTCCTTTTTCCTGTCACATGGCTTCTATCCGTAGTTCCGTACATAAAATTACCTAACATATTTAGTTTCTGGGGTCATAGGGCAACACCAATGATTGACGTGACATTTTAAGTGAAATTCTATTGTAGGCAATCGGTCACAAAGGCAGTGGTCAATACTTTTTGAAAATGATTCGTGGTTGCGGGCAAGTAGGTATGTAGGTCATTATAATGATATAATGTACTATGTAATCTACGTAATTGTGATGAATATATTATATACATTGTAGCGCGTAGGTATGGTTATAACGAGGGAATGAATTATGCGTAATAGGTTTTTGTGAATGTTTTTTTGCTATGTCTATCTTTTTGTGCTTATTAGGTACGTAACGTAAATGTGTCTATTTTTATGATTTTTTTGGGTCAGGTAAGGATGATAGATTGGGCGTATTTTCGGGATGAACCTATAGATAGGTATTTATGTAATTTTTTGTAACTTTGCGTCGCGTCAGCTTGGTCGAACAATTAGGAATGGTTTGATCTACGATGACCTTCGTAGAATTTCTATGTAAGAAGTTGCAAAAATTAATTAAATCTATACTAATTTTTATCCCAAAAAAATGCACAGTTCCTATGGGACACGCGGACGAAGTGGCGGGCGAAGTGCTAGTATGTAGAATAAAATGTATCGTGCTAATTAACAATTTAATTTTTACGATTTTGAGGACTGCTTTTGGTGATAGTCACTTGTTTCACGACGACCAATTAAGTATGTCATGTTGTTTGTTGCTAGATGCTTCGACTCATAAAAGAAGAACGTTTTGAAAATAAGAAGGTTTTCATTGTGTTTATTTTATGTAATTCTAGATAGACGTTCAATATAAAAATCTGCTATTACTTAAATGGGAAAAAATAGTGCATTTCTTTTATACGCTTGGTTTGCAGATAAACGATTTGATTTGATTTGATGATGTAATCGAGAAGATGTTTGTTTGCATATTTGGATTCAAAACAAAAAATATTGTGCTTTTCAGTAGTTACGTTATGCGATCACTGAAAATATGAAAGCGTGTAATAATTTGCAGCAATTTCACAGATGTTAAAAGGTTTTGTTAAAATATAAAATAACCACTTGAACATAATTATACCGTTTTTTTCTTAACACGGTTGCTTCTTTTACTTGCTGATAATTTCAAACTGAAATTTTACGCCATTTGGGTAGGTACCAAAAAACAAAACTAAATTTTCTAGTTACTAGTTAGATTTATCTACACTATGGAAGTGACATAGAGTACCTACTATAAAAAAGGTGCAGTCGGGTTTTTTGTTTTTTAATTATTTTATTCAATTAATTATTTTTGATTAAGTATCGGTATTTTAATTACTTTTTAGTTCCGCATTAAGCAATGTTGAGGTATTTTAAACTTGATATTTAAAAATGAATATTTAATAAAACAATAGGTACAATAATTTATGATGGTTGTTAGGTCAAAATATAATAATAAATCATGAAACAAAATACTCTAAGGAGAAACGTGTCCTCGTTTAGTGATCTTGACCTCACCAAATAAAAAAATAACAACTCAAATGAATGAGAATAGTGGTGTAAAACATAGTTTTTATAGAAACTGTTTAGAGTACATTAAATAAATAATGTGTTGTTTAGTTAACTACTTACCATCGATATACAGGAAGAGGGGTACTAATATTACCCACCCATTATGATCTTTGGTGAAACTAATAAAATGCATACGTATGCATCACAAAGTTGTCTAAAAAGTTGCCGGGAACCCATTCCTTTCCTCTAGACCCGCGCGTTGTCGCACATTTTCTCTTAATCAGTACTTGATTAGCGTAGTATTTTTAGTAACCATGTCGAATCTCAATAATAGTTCTTCCGGAAAAATATTTTCTTATGAAAATGTTACTTACCAATTTTAGCTATAACGGTGACTGATTAATACCTAGAAAAAAAAATGGTAGTGATTAAAAAGTTTCCCTGTATAATACGATTCGTTTTACATACAGATAATACAAAAACATCGCTAAGTAAAGACAAGCAGCATCACCCATCTCTATATCGATAACCTATAATCTTTAAACACGGATTCGCCTGTCAACCACAGCGCAACAGATATGACAGTTTGCTCTACTGGTCTATGGGGTCACTTGAAGTCTATGGGTTGTTGTATAATAGTTATGTCACCATTTGAGCCATAGATATTGTCTGTAACTTCTGACCCATAAATCAATGCTTGTATTGTAATAAAAAGAAAACTTGTGTCTATTTAATTGACAATTTATAAACAGGAAGTGTGTCGACTGCCTATCAAAATGCTGAGAATTGTAATCCTCATGTTGAAGTACATTCATAATAATGTATTATTAGGAAACCTTTGTTTAGTTCGTTGCAAGCAAATTGGGCTTAGCTTATTTCTATGTTACCACCATAAAGTACCTTACGTACCTACTGACCCAGTCAGGAAGGCGCCTACATTATCTATATTGAAAATCAAAATATCTACTTTAAATACGGTATTTGGTTGTCAAGCGCTAAACGTAATAAAAATAAAGCTCTGATTAAAATATAATAAAAGTCCTTACTAAAACCTGACAACCCTATTGCCACTATAAATAATTTAGAAACAAATTAGTCACTGATATTATCTACTAAGACAGAGATGTGAACTCAGATAGTAAAATAAATTATAATCATGTAAATACCACTTTAACATTTAGACAACTAAAATGTCTTAAAACATGTTTATCGTAATTTTAATGGTGTTTTTTTAATGTTTTCCATAAGGGGAGAAAATTGCTCATAACTGAAGCAGTATATGGAATTTTGGTAGTTCACGTGTAATCTGATAGTGAGAACAAGTACCTACTTAGAAAAGTACCTATTTCTGATTATCTATCTATTTATTATAGCACTTTCTTGGCATCCGGTCATAGAGAACTGTAATTCTGTGGGGCTTAAGGTAATTTGTCCTAATTATTGCTTTCAACATGCGTTGGCGCACTCAATATGGTACCTATTATGTAGGTACATTATACAGATCAAAAATGTTACTAATATTATAAACGTGAAAGTTTGTGAGGATGTAAAGATGTATGGATGGATGTATGGATGTTTGTTACTCTTTCACGCAAAACGTACTGAACGGATGTTCATGAAACTTTACAGTAATATAGCTTACACATCAGAATAACACATAGGCTACTTTTTATCCCAAAAACGCGGGTGAAGCCGCGGGCGGAAGCTAGTTGTTTATATTCCCTTAGTAAGTCGCATTTATTCCAAGAGTACTGCACGCTAGCTACTGACTATTATTTTCACCGCGGTTACTGTTCTCCCTGGTTCACAGGAGAAGTCACTGTTCAGATAGTATTTCTATTGATGTAAATTGGGATTTTGAAAAGATTGGTTGCAATCTATGCTTAAGCAGAGATCGGTGCACGAGTATCGTTCTGGAATACGGGCCTTTGTTTAATGGCGGAAAGTGATCGTTAATCTGCGCTCTTACTGATTTACGCACATTACCGGTAACATAATTTATTATTGCGTGATTTTGTCTTATGTAAGTTGATTGCGATAGTTTTCTGATAACGTTTGATTTGGCGTAACATATCGCGTTGGTCCACTTTTGCTAGAGACATTTTTTGATCTGGCTTACTATATCTACAGTAAGTATGTTGACTGTTTTAGATAACTTTGTGATATCTCAATATTTTAGTATTGTGATACCTACTAAAACAAAAAACCGGACAAGTGCGAGTATGCCTCGCGCCCTAAGGGTTCCGATATAATATATGATCATAGATGGCGCTACTGCATACTTTTAGTGGTGTCATCTATGAGCAGATGGCTCCACTTATGGTCCGTTGACTGAAGGCGGACAACAAAGTGATCCTATAAGGGTTCCGTTTTTCCTTTTGAGGTACGGAACCCTAAAAAAAACACGTAGGTAGGTATTTAATTATGTTTTCACTGAAGATTTTATATTTAAACTAGCTGTTACCCGCGGTTTTAACCCCGTTGCTTGGCTCCTAACGGTCGTAGCGTGATATTAAATAGCCTATACTATTCCTTATGAATTTGGCTATCATATACAAACAAAAAAAAAACGAATCCGACTGGTAGTTCCAGAGATTAGCGCGTTCAAACAAACAAATTCTTCAGCTTTATAATATTAGGTAGTGATTAAAAAGTCGCGTGGTATACGGGGTGGCAGGTTAGACAGTGGAAATATTTAAAGGGGTCATTGTACTCATCATTATGAATAACTTTTACTATGCGACCAAGCCTGATCTCGCGAAAAAAAAAAATCAACTGTTCCATACATTTATGTTCACATAACAGAATGTATGGAACAGCTGATTTTTTTTTCGCGATTTCAGGGTCGGTCCCATAGTAAAATTTGTTTATAATGATGAGTACAATGACCCCTTTAAATATTTCCACTGTCTAACCTGCCACCCTGTATATTATGCAAGGTATTTGGGTTTGAAAACTTACCCGTAAAGCAGGAGAAATTCCTAGTATGGGGCAAAATTTTTTTTTAAACCTATATTATAACCGGTCATTATAGTTTCCGTTGTATTAGTTTATAGGAAAGGCTTGGTCTGTGCCTTCAGACTGATAATGATGATTGCTTATTACGACTGAGTATTCTCAGGGGAGCTTTAGTAAATTGCCTATGCCAGATGCTAGGTTTAATACCTAGGGGCGTACCTTAAAAATAAATACCTGTTATCTTCTATTTTATAGTTACATATTATTATATTACGTAATTAGACTTTAGACCTGTTGGCGCATAATTTATGTAATTTGAAAGTGATATACTTCTATCCTGTCACGATTTACTTCGTGATCACTACCGACGATCCGATTCCGAACACGGAATGGCGGAACTACTATTGTTACCGAATAATTGTTAGATTATCTGTTACCGGTACCAATGTGTGTGAAAGTCAATCAAGCGTTTGGTGTTGACCGGTTCGCCTTTTTTGTTGCTGATAGGGTTGCCTACCTACTATATTATAATAGTATTTATTACATTACGAGTCCAAATAACATACTTTCAACAAGAAATAGTAGGTGGAACTACTATAATATTTTAGTTGGTAAAAATTATGCAACATTGTTCGTTTCAAAATGTTGAAGCGTAAAAGGGAAGCAAAAAAAAATAAAGACAAAGCAGTAAAATATAAATTTAAAACATATTACATTTTTTAAAGTTTTTTGCTATCTACTATACTTTTATAGGTATTATCCTCTTTACCGAAAATATTTGTTTTTTAAACATTTTCACAGCCCTACTGGTACAGTAGGTACGGGTACTAAATGTAAGATACATATCTAGTGTTGAAGGCCTGAAATGTCGTCAGATATTAGATACGTCAGTCATGTGCAGTATTTGTATGCCTTTCATGTGACATTCTTTATCCTGGTTCGATAATCTATAGATACTATAGAAAAAAGTATGGCTTTAAGAAGTTATGAAATTCTCTCAGTCCATTTGATTTGGAACCATCGACTAACCTACTAGTTGTTTGAGGTATTTTAATTCTCATTTAAAATATAAATAAACAAAATATAAAGTTTGCTTGTATAACATCATAACAAGCAAATATGAAAAAGTACGTAAGTATTGTGTTTTGAAAAATAATACAATACACAATCGCCCAATCAGATTTATTATTATGGTATTGTAATACAACTTTCTATAAATATAGTGCTCTAATAAAACAATAAAAATGTTTAGGCTGTTCACGGAACGCTTTTAGTTTGTGTTTAAAGTAAGTCATGAGCGAAGCGCGATTTTGCTTAAACATAAACCGCTGGGAGCACACTCGATGGTTATGGGATAAAATCCGAGTATTTTAGCATTACATGATTCCTATTTCCGGCAGTGCACTGCCATAGGGTGGGTTGGTGTTGACATCTTAAAGTTATAGCCGCATAAATGTATGCCGACGTAAGTTCTTGTGATTTAGCTATACCCAAAGCCAAATAAACCTTGCTGTCTAATAATACATATAACATTTGGTTAAATAAATCATACATTTGAAAGGCATGTTATGAATACTATTGATATTACGATCTATGGGTATCTATAGCTGGCACAATGCCTACAATCCACCTACATTTGACCTTTGAATTCTCAGAATAGAGCCTTAAAGTCGGATTACGATAGTCACGAATGGTCTGCGGTCACTGCTTGCTGTCAAGTACTATTTGCTTACATAATTAAATAAAGAAAATGTTTGTATTAGAGGTGTCAGCTCAAACTCTCATGTCTACTTGAGAAGTTATCGCTTAATTGTGATGAATATCAAGTGTGACAGATCTGACAGACAAGTTCCGCTTAAAGATTATGACTTATGCCGTTCATATTAAAAGCTAAGCTTTACGAGTTTTTGTGCCTCTTTTTGCCTCTTTGTTTATTGTATAAATATTTTGATAAGTCTTTCTAATTGGATTGAGTCCATAAGTAGGTATACTGTTAGAGTTCATATTTTCTTTTTTACTTATTTACCTTGCCTTTTAAGCAAAGATAATAAATTGGTAAACAGAGCTTTTCAATTATATTATGGTGGAAGACACAAAGCGCCACAATTCATTTATGTTTTAAGTGGTTATCAAACCAAAACTTCGCTCCTCTCCACCCTTTTCGGTTAACCCCTATCAGTTTTAATTTGAAATCTATCTTACTGCAAATAGATTCCTCTAGATATATTATTTCAAAACATTTCATAATAGAAAGCGCCACAAGTTCGACTAACCGCTATCAATTCCGATTTGAAATCTATCTTACTGCAAATAAATTCATCTAGATCTACACAGTAGCTCAGTTAGTGAGAGCGCTGGCCACGATACGGCAGAGGTCGTGGGATAAGCATAACATGGCTATAACATGTTTAAAAAAATTCTATATTTTTTTTTAATCTATCAATAAAATGACCGCTATCAAAATATTTTCGCTCACTAACTCGCTCGCCACTTACCGCTCGCGCCGGCCCCGGCAGCCGTTCGGCAGTATTGCGATAGTCACGCGCTCTGTCGCTCTGTCGTCGGGAACGGGCACTTGCTGCGCCCACTTGTCACGGGGAATGTAGGAAATGTCGAAACGAATCTAATTGCACGAGGCCGAGCTATGAGGTAAGGCCGAGTGGACAATGGATTTAGTGTAGAGATTAATGCTGGCGAATTGTAGGGTTTAGCGTTTGAGGGGTTCTTTGAGATTAGTTTTGACGTGTGTATAAATGTAATAGGAAATTTTGTCAAGTAACTGTTCAATGTAGTGTAAGCACAGTGTATTATAGACCTTAGAGTGGTTCATCTCCCATACATTTGACAGGACTTGAGAAATGTCAAAATTGACATATCGAAAGTGAAAGATCCCGGATTGGAATGACTACATGGCAGAATGGCATTCAGGGGCGCGATTGACTTGTAAAAAATCTCACGTTGAACGATAACCGATTTCTACGAGTAGTCTATATATTTCTATGGTAAATTTAGTAGAGTACCGTACTTAATTTAGTATTATTATTATTTAGTAGTATTATTTAAAAAGGCAGTTGATATAAACCCTCGAAACCGTCGAGATCCTCACAGGCTCATATTAAACGAGTTTCCAAGACTCACTAAATATAATAAAAGTTGTTTGGCTATGTGTGTTCGTATATATAATAAAATTCCCAGTGACTTAAAAACTTTAGATTTTAGACTGTTTAAGATTAAACTGCACAGATGGTTAACTACAAAAAAATTTAACAGTGTAAAAGAATTCATTGACGGAAAATAGTTTGTAATGTAGGTACCTAACATAAAATATTTGCATGCTATCATAATAGCAAAACATGTACGCTCAATAATGTATTAAATAACTTTATAGGTATACCATGTTTTACGCAAATAAATATTATTTCTATTTCTATTTCTATTTCTATTTCTATTTCTATTTCTATTTCTATTTCTATTTCTATTTCTATTTCTATTTCTATTTCTATTTCTATTTCTATTTCTATTTCTATTTCTATTTCTATTTCTATTTCTATTTCTATTTCTATTTCTATTTCTATTTCTATTTCTATTTCTATTTCTATTTCTATTTCTATTTCTATTTCTATTTCTATTTCTATTTCTATTTCTATTTCTATTTCTATTTCTATTTCTATTTCTATTTCTATTTCTATTTCTATTTCTATTTCTATTTCTATTTCTATTTCTATTTCTATTTCTATTTCTATTTCTATTTCTATTTCTATTTCTATTTCTATTTCTATTTCTATTTCTATTTCTATTTCTATTTCTATTTCTATTTCTATTTCTATTTCTATTTCTATTTCTATTTCTATTTCTATTTCTATTTCTATTTCTATTTCTATTTCTATTTCTATTTCTATTTCTATTTCTATTTCTATTTCTATTTCTATTTCTATTTCTATTTCTATTTCTATTTCTATTTCTATTTCTATTTCTATTTCTATTTCTATTTCTATTTCTATTTCTATTTCTATTTCTATTTCTATTTCTATTTCTATTTCTATTTCTATTTCTATTTCTATTTCTATTTCTATTTCTATTTCTATTTCTATTTCTATTTCTATTTCTATTTCTATTTCTATTTCTATTTCTATTTCTATTTCTATTTCTATTTCTATTTCTATTTCTATTTCTATTTCTATTTCTATTTCTATTTCTATTTCTATTTCTAGTATAATGAGAATTTCTAGATAAAAGGATAAGATATTCTGCATCAATCTTACCGCTGTCCTGATACGTTAAGTCAATCGTAAGCGCAAAACTTTGAATTGATCTGTATTAAATAACTAACTGTTACTCTGTTTTCATTACGAAACATTTCTCTATTATTCCTTATCTATTATTTCGGACTAATAGCTTACAAGTGAAACCTAATACAACTCTCGAAAATACCAAACACCGCAGCACAGTTTCTGGGCGATACAATTTCACAACTCGCACCTTTACGACATTCCTTCATAGAGGTGTAGTCTATAAAGTTACAGATACGTCTAATTAAATCACTTTTGGGCTTGTCATGTTTATGGCTGCAGGTGCCTGACCTATCACGAGTAATTAAATTAGAAATTATAATAATGTGGCACCCCTTTATTCGTTTTGTGTGTTGTGAAAGGCGAGTAAGGAACTAAATTACGCAACATCAAACTATCCTGCTACATATAATGTGGTCTACGTAGGCGGCTCTAAATTAAAGTAGCTTGACTTAAGGCCCCGGTATACGCCAACGGCCTTGAGTGATTTGGGCGGTATAGCTTGAGTGTTCTGCGCTGAGCTCAAGCAACGCGACATACATCCACCGAGCAATACGACTCGCCTATCAAGGAGCGCGCTGTGCAGAATTAGACGTATTATTACTTTTT
Organism: Thalpophila matura; assembly: GCA_948465475.1. Lineage (NCBI taxonomy): Eukaryota > Metazoa > Arthropoda > Insecta > Lepidoptera > Noctuidae > Thalpophila > Thalpophila matura. The sequence continues at coordinate 5,328,877 of OX419177.1, read as the reverse complement.
AGTATCTAAAACATAAAATAAAAAAAAGTAACAGGTATTATTATAGGTAGTAACATAGTCTTTTCACACAAAACAAATCATGAAAATATCTTAAGCGGTTTGAAAGTAATTACGTTTTTATGTTTTGGGTAGACACGAATTCATGAATTTATTTCATTAAGTATTTTACAACAATAGTTAAATATTCACAGGTACGATTGATGTATATATGTTCTAGTTTAACATAAAAAAATTGCACAACTAACCTGCATTATTTGACGGCGAAATAAGAGATTTAAAACTGGCCGTTACCATTTACCTTCGCCTTAATATCTGCATGCTTGAATAAATTCTCTTAAATATAGTAAAAACGAAGAAGAGACAAGTTTGTTCAAGCATAACGCAAGAAACAAGATTTTCAATAATCAATTTTATTCTGAAAAGTTTTGAGTTGATTGTTAAAAATTGTCTTTTCAAGTTATGTCACATTGATGCGATAAGCAGTAGGTTTTCAATAAAATCAGCATACATTTATGTAAGTACCTACTTCTTCCTGTTAGTCTCACAGACTTAATGAGTCTTAAACGAAAGGTGTGAACAGTGAACATATCTAACAATTAACAGCATCATGCTAAGAGAATGTTACTTAATTTTAAACAAATTCCAAGTTTGTTACACGAAACCATTATTATAATGTTCCGAAGGCTATCAATCGAAGAAGAGCTAACATTTAAGGTTACAACAAAGATTCCCATGGTATATTGCTAAATATTGACGGCGTAGACATTTAGTACGGAGAACCGTAATGATAGGTATCGTCACGGAAAAATTTGAAGTGCATTGTGGGAAAATTAAGCAAGCTTCGGTGAATGGGGTGATGGAGGGAGCAACATTCATATAACCAATAATTCTGCTGAATTCAACGGCGATGCATCTTTCAATAGTAGTGGTGAAATGTTAAAGCCATTGTAGTGAAGGTGGATCCAAACACTGCGAGGCATGCGCCACGCATGGCGCTCATCGCATGCTTCGCAATGTGTGGACATTCATATTCGTGGTGAGGCATGTGCAAACGTATATCGAGCCGTGCGTTGCGAGGCGTGCGCGGTGCATGCCTCGCAATGTCTGTATCCACCCTAAGACTATAGGTACGAAAGTTTTAGAGAATTAATGTTGGATTTAAACAACGTGTATCTCTGAATAAAAGTCCAAACAATCCCTTATACGACAGCGTATTTCTGATACATGTATAAAAATATTATTACAAGATATAATAAATAATAACACTAGTCTTTAAATAATTATCTACTTGATCATTGCTCATAAACTTACTTATCAAATATATAAGTTAAAGTTTTCTTGCATATAGGACGCTCTTGAAATTGTAATTATTCACCATTTACTTTTGACGTTGACTGTACGTCTTATTAAGAGATTAAGTTAAAATGCCATAAGTGTCATTAAAAGAAGTTAAAGCTTTCTTTAAATAAATAAATATCTACATTTATCAAGATAGTCAAGGTTAATTAAACACGTCGCAAGAAAATGCGACGTTTTTAACTCAACTTGATTTTTTTGTCAATAGAATTGAAATAAAAAAAAATATCCTATATATTGAAAAAAACATCAAGTTGAGTTAAACACGTCGCATTCTCTTACTTCATTGTAAATAATATGAAATCTATCGAATTAATGTTGATACGTCAAATATATCCAGGTATTAATATTTGTAGCGCCAATCGTGACTGGTTCTCAGCTGATTTGTGAATGTAAATTGAGATTGGCTGCCCTTTGCAGACAATAGGAATTTCAAGTTATCTCATTACTTAGTTTTACATGAATTTGAAAATTATCTAACATTATTGTATAAGACTAGCTTTTGCCAGCGGCTTTGCCCGCGTGGAGGTCGGAAATAAAGCTAAGCAAACACGTTTTCCCATACAAAATTTGCCACCCGTTTTCACCCTCTTGGGGGTGGAATTTTCATAAGGAATACGTCCTCTATATTTCACGTTTCTACGACCAGCGGTTTAGGCTGTGCGTTGATCCATCAGTCAGTCGGTCAGGACAAAGCATTTCATTAATATAGATTCTACAATACATTTTCTTGTATTTTATTCTTTAAAATGTCAGTCGAAATGTTTAAGATGTTGATAGTAACATAAGTACAATGTAACCATATCTTGCGTCGTAAGTTGTCGTGAAAACTTTATTCGTTATCTCCGCCATACCTGGCTTTAAAACACTCCATAAATATTCAAGTACTCGCTCATGTAGCAAAAAATAGCAAAACTAAAATAAAACTTATCATAATCTCGGCTGCAAAGTGTGGCTCTAATAAAAACCTTTTTTTCTTAACGTATCTATGCTTGTAACATTACCATATTTTATAGTGCACTGACCGCTCAAATATAGAGCCTGAAAAAGCAAAAGGGCAGAAAAAAGTATATAATTGCCTACCCTAGGCACAATTTAAAGTTATACGGTCTTTAATTTAGGTATACCCGGATACTGTTAATGTTGCCTTGACATTCACAAGAGAGAACAACTGTCGAGAAATAAGAACTTTTTATTGTGACAAAAACAAAAAAGGCACAGTGACACAAATGACAAATTCACTGGACAAAAATTACGAACACGATTCGAGATGATAAATAGGATAATATGACGGTAATAAAGATACCTATACAAGATTTGTTAGTTCTTTGCATTTTTTCGTTTTCTATAATAATAAAACAATATTCCACAATTTTAATTAAGACCAATAAAACTTATACATCCTATAGATTTAATCATCAAAATAGGTGGTGTATTAAATTGAGTTATAATTAAAATGTAATTTGAACGTGTTATTTTTTGTCTGAACATGACATAACTTTTTAATTAAGATTTTAATACAATTCTAGATTAATGTTTTTTTGGAACAATAATTATAATTGTTCTAGGTAATTTTGAACTAGGCGCTGTAATTTGATAGAAATAACATGTTGGTGATTCATTAGGCCATATAGTATTTCCTAGGATTTATGCGTTGCAATGTAAATAATGCCAGAAACATAAATCGGGTTTAGAACGAAATATAGTGTTGAAGTTGTAATCTGCTTTGTATAAATATGATTCATCTAGAGACTAATTATTTAATTTATCCGATGGCTAACTATAGAACTGTGTCATATTCTAAATCATCGCTATAAGCATTATCTTGAGTATCACGATTTGCCACCCACAATACAGTTAAGAATCTTGACATTTTGCCGAGTTCAAAGGAAACACTATTAAAAACAATTTGCATATTATGTGGGCAATATTTGCTCAGCATCGTACCGTCTATAACATTGAAGCTTAAATGTATATTGTCGTGGCCAAAAAATAAAAGCGAAAACCTATTAGGTACGTCTCCCCTAAGGACAAAATTGAAATTTAATTATTTTCATTTTTTGTATTCATAAAATACGGTATAAGAATGGTTTATAGACTTAATTTAAATGATTAGTTCAAATTGACTACTGCAACAAAAAATATAAAAAGTGTTTTGGTATACTTGATTTATTAGTAGCATGCGAATTCCGCTCATGACATTATAAACGTAATTGTTCAAGGTAATGATTTAAATAGAGCAGGAAGTTATTACAAGCAATCGCTAGGCGATAAGTCATAAGTGGTAATAAATACACTTTTTTTACATTTAAATAGATCAGTTATTAAACCACAAACAGCATGTGTGAAGGATGTTTTTGGCCTTGATTTTACACCGATGGCTAGAATTATTTTTCATTTAATGTTCGTTTTTATGAGAAATGCCATCTAACTCAGTGATATGCCAAGGCTGGCTGCTTGTCACATTAAAGTGTTCTATATAAAGGTAAATAAATAACATGTTTCTAGGCGGTCAGACATTTTTCTTCCACACTGACAAATCAATGATAAAATGTCGCTACCTACAGTAATAAATTGTATATCCTACATGTGGTTTATGCTTGAGTTGTGTTTACAAAAGATTCATGCAATAAAATTAAATGATCGTTTCATTCTTACTGCAACTTTGTGCTTAATTAAAGTACAGCGTGGGAGGCATCATGAGACTTTAATACGAGTGTCCTTCCCATGGTCGTAGTCAAATGAACAGTTACCTATTAGCAGTTCTTGTCTAAAACACTGCTGCATTATTCTATTAGGCAAAACAAAGGAATTACGTGTTAGAATAACCTTTCCTTCAGAAAAATAACAGTTCGGACCTTGAGACATTTTAAAGTATCGAATGTTGCAACGTACAGGCATATTTTAGTGTAGTTGTGTATAAAAAAAGTGAAAAGGCGGCTATTATTACGATAGCGAGGCCGTACACCGTGACAACTAAAGTAACATTAAGGCTCAAGCGATGAGTGGGAGGCGATAACATCGGCTCACGACAATGCCATGCTCTATTTTTTTTCCCAAAAAAATGGAGATCGTAGAACACTATGCAGAGTAAGAACTTTATGTAAATGGAATAAAGTATTCTAGAACTTAAAAATATAATATTTATTTCATTTTCTAAGACTCCGCTTTATCTAGTAAATTAAAAAAAAAACATTACCTTTCCTATCAGTGGGTAGTCTTGTAGTTTTATACTAAATCTAGGTTTGGAAAAGTATAGTCTTGGGTTCCACTAATTCAAGCTGTAAACTTTATAAACACATTGTTATTTTATTAAAAGCTATAAGTGTATATCTTACACAATGTTCAAAAACACGGACGCGGAAAGTAATGTCGCAACGAAGTGCAATGATCGGCCAAATCCACGCAGTTCTGTGTAAGTGCCATGTATAATTTATATTTCATACTCTGTATGAGAAATCGCGTTATCGTCTAGTTTATAAAATATAGCTGAACAAGATGAAAAATTGATTTTTGGTTTATACTTTTTGCCACTTACATCTTTTTTTATAAAATCCTGAGAAATCGTCGATTAAAAAATTAAAAATGTTAAGGTAAAACTATCCATGTGGATCCTCTAATTAAGAAGGTACAAATTAAAAGTACCGAGAACGCATTAAATAAAAAATTTGGAGAAATAAATTAAAGTTACCATTAGCCACTCTTGTAGGTATTGTTAAAGTTAAAGATTTATCTATAGAAAAACCCAGATTTGTATAAATTATAAACTATCTTTTTGCTATGCAGATACACTAATGTAAAAGCAATGTTTGTGTAAATTCATTAAAAAAAGATAAAGGTCGCAAGCCTTTGCAAGCAATGAAAAGGAAACATAGAATAGATAGTACCTATTTTGATTTTATTTTCTTTGATTATAGTCTTCACCGGTTCTTCCATGTGCTAAGCGCAAAGAATTAATTGATTCGAAACTATTACCTACTTAAATAGGTAGATAGTACATAAAATTACACCTGTATTCTCTGTCGGACTAGCAGAGGTGTAGCCTACATTTCAACAGTTATGTTAATTAGTCATTGGTCAAATATGTTGAAGCCGGGGATCGAACCCAGGACCCCACGGTGTTTGCGATTACAAGACCAAACGAGTCTAAAGTAGATACTAAATAACATTAATAACAAATTTTGGGCGTGATCGGACATTACTAGAGCGGGCCCCGAGGCAATGTTACTACATGCTAACATTCAAAACTATTAATATTGCAGCAGTAAACATAACGTGTATGAATTACTCTTAACGAGGACATTAGCCATAAATCATTCGATTTTTTTTTGTTCCCGACTCGTTTAAAATTTCATCAAAATTGATTCAGTAGTTTTTTAGAAAATCGCGAACATACAAACGTACTTACATACAAATGGATCAAATACAGTGGTACCAATTTTTTTGGAGTCGGTTAAATTATTGTTGCCTGACACATTGTCAAAGATAGAATAATAATTTTAGAGAACTCTGAGTTTCATCTAGCATACAGTTGAAACTCTACATGTCATGCTCTTAGATTTCTATGCGAAGTAGTCTAAGAGACTACGATATCTTTCGTGGCGCTCTAGTTGTCGTCTCCGTAAATAAAACCTGAGGAAATTTAAATGAATTATATGTTAAGTATAATAAACAGGCAAGAAAACGTTGAAAAATGCTGTTCTCATACCGTTATAATCGCAATTTTTTTTATTAAAGAAATTCGATTGATTTTTACTTAATCAAATTAACTGAATCGAATTTCACGTCTATTGTTACGCGATTCTGAGCAATATTAGTTTGGCTATCGTACTAATAATGTTGTCAAAGTATTGTTGTATAATCAATGTTATTTAACAATTTAAACAAGTTATTTCATTCAATTTTAACATCTTTAAATTGATGTCCAATTAATCGTGATAACAATTTATAATCGAATAATCGATTCGTCTTAAAAAGCTAATTGGTTGGTGTATCATTCATTAGATTTACTGCAGACATTTTTGACGTATTTTCAAAATATTGATAAAAAATAGAGCAAAATATTGACTGTCGAAATTAAATTAGATTGCATATGAAACTTTCGGAAATTTCGCCCACACTATTGTTATTGTTAATAATGAATTTATTGTTAGTGAGAGGTCCAAGGCCGATTTTGACGTATCATTATGTATATTGTGCAGGCGAACCACGAATGGGCAGTTTGGCGAAGTGATATAGGCTACAGATAGGAATTAAAGCTTAAAGGTCAACGCTCCACAAAGGGCACGTGATCACGATTTTAATGTATTGTTCATGTGTAACGAACATAAAATTTTAGCTCTTGCCTAATACTGGAGTGGAGTAATCATAATTGCTGTAATGTTTAAAAGTAAAGAGGCACTGACCTCTGACTTAGATCTAGTTGCTCTAAAAAAGATCTTAAGATTCTAAAGAATTGATCTCAAACGTTTATTTTAAGAAACGATTTACGTCAATATTGACGTGGATTGATAAATAACCTTTACTCTTCTCTTTGTTGTAGCATCAACTGACATCTCCTAGGTTTGCCATTTACATGTCTAGAGAACATAAATCGCACTGGAACCATCCAACACTATTTTCTTCAGCATTTTGATCTTATTTGCATTAACTACATTAGCATTACGAGATTACAGATATCATAAATCATTCAATACAATCACGTCTGTCCATGCTCGCCTACTCATCCTAGGAGTTGGTTCACCCACCTTTTGACTATCCTGGTCCATTTACCTCCCACGTGGTCACATACATATCCTGCCGTCATGTTTTCTCTGACTACATCTGTGATGGTATTGCCCGCTGCGAAAATCTCATACAACCAGTTAACATGGATCGCGGGGTGATCACACATTCATTTTACTTGATGTATGACTTTGGCGAGCCGAGTATAATTCAAGCATTGTTTGTGGAAACATATTTCATTCATACTTGAGAATTTCCTGTGCAGAATTATTATTTCTATTGTTTGACAATCCTTTGGCGAGTTATTCCCTAGAAGCTAGTAGACATTGAAATATTTGTTTACTATGAAACAGTCGACTTGTAGGTGTCGCAGAATTTATTTAGTTTTAGCTCGTATCGTCATTAAACAGATAGTGATGTTTGTTTTGTTTCAAGTGCAATTTGAATCCGTTTCTGTGAATTCTTAATCACATTGGGTGTACGTAAATGCATTCAACATGGCTGCAGAATGCAAATATGCTCGCAACACTTGGCGATATTCGACGTTACCGCCCACAGCTATCCTGTAGTTATCGCCTAATAGTCATCGAGTTTCTTTTTTGATTTCACAAACATGGAAACGCAATCGCGGTAGGATAGGAAGAAAACGCTTGAGAATGTCGGAGTCAACGATCTTGAAACGTCGGATCCGAGTTTATTTAGAGCATCGAGTGTATACAATGGTTGGAGAATATTTCAACACGTCATATTGCAATGTGCTGATAAATCGCCTATTGCCTGAGCATTTCCCACACAACTAGACATTATTATGGATCTCATGCTTCTATGGTTCGTCCACGGCGAATAATTATGGATTTATTACACCTTGCAACACTCGGAGGCACGATCAAGGGATCTGCTGATTGATTAATAAGCTAATACGCTAAGCCGGTCGTTGCGACAACTGGGTCGATTTCATTGTTCGCTAATACTAGGGTTGGTTGCGTTTAGCCCACGGTTTTGCCATGGTTTAACTAACCATTAGGATGGGCGTGTGTCTACTTTGCATCCGTCGTTTATACGATGCAACTGTTTAAAGCAATTGGTTGTTTTAATTCCTTATTTTCTATTTCATTGCAGACACAAATTGTTTGTCCAAGAACGTCTGTTCACAATATTGTTTTTACTAGGTGTATGATCTAAGCAGGTACAATTTTTTTGCATCTCAATGATTAGACGAAAAAATTGTCGTGTAACTAGCATTTGAAGGTCGACGATCTCAAATATAGACATTGAATTTGCATACAACATTATTGAGGCACTAGTAATTTTAAATATGCTTGAGGCAAACATCTAATGTTGAACAGTTAGGCTAAATAAAATTGCATGGTTATCGATATAACACTATTATACAATTGATAAACATCAAAATTATACGTGTGTGAACACTATGCCTTAGGGTACTTGATGTAGCGCGTGCTCAGATCACGGACCGAATCTTGACGGTCGTATGTCGACACTGGCGTAATAACTGATGATAATATGACTCTTATATCAATCATTTTAACTATCATATTCGTTTGACAAGCTTTTGGATTAGCTACTTGTGGGAAACTCATGCATTTGTTGGGTATTACTATTGTTCGTTGCAGATTGTATGTAGTTGTCTTAAACTACAAGGTTGTATTGCAAAACGTATGGCATGATGGTGCCTTATCTAGATATGGCTTGCTTATTACTTTTATAGGATAATTATTATATTGTTTGATTATTTCTACCTGTGTCTTTGTTATTGTATGCAGATTTGGATTTTATGTGTCTATGGTAAAGTTCAGTGGGTGGAAAGTGCGCCATTGATTCTCTGAGTTGAATGAAAGCAAGAGTGAAGTTTGGCGCTTGTTTACCAAATATAGCAAGTAGTTATTATATGATAGCGACAATGTTAGTCATTATAAATCTGTTTTACATAACACTGGTTCTAATAAAATAAAGCTCACAGGGGCTCAATGGCTCGATACAACAGTGCAGGTTGGTTAAATTTGCGCTTGATTCAGTTATTTAGAAATCGGTTGTAAAAATAGGTATATTTAATAAAACATGAAGATAAAAAAAGCATAAAGATTTAAGGAAGAATTACCTATGCTCTAAGACACTAACAAGTTCTCTATGTTATCTATACTATAATACTATATATACTATATCTATACTAATATTATAAAGAGGAAATATTTTTTTGTTTGTTTGTACCGAATAGGATCCGAAACTACTGGGCCGATTTTAAAAATTCTTTCTCTAATAGAAAGCTACATTATCATTGAGTAACATAAACTACTTTCCCGAAAAAATGCACAATTCCTGTGGGACACGCGGACGAAGTCGCGGGCGAAGTGCTAGTAATATTATAAAGAGGAAAGATTTTTTTTGTTTGTACCGAATAGGCTCCGAAACTACTGGACCGATTTTAACAATTTTTTCACCAATAGAAAGCTACACTATCAGTGAGTAACATAGGCTACTTTTCATCCCGAAAAATGTACAGTTCCTGTGGGCCACGCGGACGAAGTCGCGGGAAAAATGCTAGTAATAAATACAATCATTTCGTATTCAGAATTTCTTAAATACAAATACTACTCGTACAGACAAAACTTTAAAATCGCTATAAATTAAAGTTTAATTATGTCTACTTTACGATGCTTAATAGGTTAAATTCTTTTCGGTAATTCGACTTAAGCCACGTAACATATTATAGCAATATTACACACACACTTATGTTTAACACGATTAACGGTGTGAAACGAGTGCAGCCCCATAAAAAATGACATAAGATCATAACAAGATCTTCGAGTGTTTGCAGCCATTAAACCAAGAAAGTCCACAGTTTATGCGTTGTTATTGCTCTGTAGATTTATGTGACTTCACACCATCGGTTGGGTAATGAAGGTTATGATTTAAAGCGTAAAAAACTGAGCTGATCTGTGGAAATTGGAGTGTGAAAAAAGATGATTTTCGTTTTTTTTATGGAGTGTGGTTTCTCTACCATGTTTTTTTTTTAAATTGGAATATAAATAATTGTTTTGTGCAGGAATTGAACCTGGGATACGTAAAGCAGCAACCGATTGCTTAATTACTTCGCCCATGCCGTCAAATATTAAGCCTTCGCTATCATATTTGGAAACCATCCAGGATGCGTTTAGCAGTGGTCTCTTAAGGCCCCGGTATACGCCAACGGCCTTGAGTGATTTGGGCGGTATAGCTTGAGTGTTCTGCGCTGAGCTCAAGCAACGCGACATACATCCACCGAGCAATACGACTCGCCTATCAAGGAGCGCGCTGTGCAGAATTAGACGTATTATTACTTTTTAGTATCTAAAACATAAAATAAAAAAAAAGTAACAGGTATTATTATAGGTAGTAACATAGTCTTTTCACACAAAACAAATCATGAAAATATCTTAAGCGGTTTGAAAGTAATTACGTTTTTATGTTTTGGGTAGACACGAATTCATGAATTTATTTCATTAAGTATTTTACAACAATAGTTAAATATTCACAGGTACGATTGATGTATATATGTTCTAGTTTAACATAAAAAAATTGCACAACTAACCTGCATTATTTGACGGCGAAATAAGAGATTTAAAACTGGCCGTTACCATTTACCTTCGCCTTAATGAATTATTTTGATTTTGAAATTAGTAATATCAATTTCTATTTACGTGGCCAAACATTTTGAGTAGGTATTGTTTGAGTGTATAAAATAAGATATTGCATGCGCAAACCAGAAAATACGTAAGTAGACACGTATGTAGATTTTTTTTGTATTTGCATTTCATCAACAACAAGGACTATTTGCTCAACTAAAGACATTCGTTAATATAAATTTAAATAATGAAGTATAAAATTAGCTAAGAGTTGACACCGTACAGTCAAAACCGGAGATCTTAACTACATAGGTATTTATATTTTAATCCATGTGCGAGATTCGCCGGTTGTCCCAAATCCCACGTAATTCGTGATACAATGAGAGAACGTGACAAAATTGTCTGCGATTAAGATATAAGCTGTTCCTTTTCACAACGCTGATAATAACATCGTCATGTGAATTTAAATAATATAAGTTGAGAAAATTATGTGTCCTAGGAACTTTGTGATAATATCATATTTTTACAACGTTCTCAGACACTATCTATACTATATAAAACTGTAAAAAAGTGTCTGTACATTGAAGATATTCATAAATAACAATATGGAACGGGTACTGGGACGTAATTATGCCCAAAAAATATTTTGTGATTTTTGTCTGTTGCATGCAAAAAGTACTTAACGGATTTTGATGTGATTTTAATAGTTTGATAGCTTGGGGTCCAGCTTAAAATTTAAGCCATCTAATTCCGGAACGATGAACCAGAGGTCACATTGTATGCCACTCAATCACGTATAAAAAAAAATCGGTATGCCTTTTACATGAGTTTCTTTGCCAATGAGTAGCCCAACCATTGTACGAAACATAGTGTTCAATGTTCTGTGCAAAGTTTCCCTAATTACCAACAAATTACCAGCTGATGTAAGACCATGTAACGTTATTATGTTAGTCTTGCTAATTTCATACAACAGCATCAATTGCCAATATGTTTTCCACCATTATACTCTCAGAATGTGAAAAAAACAACAATTCCTATTGTTACGATAAGTTGATATTACACAATTGAATATGCAGTAAAGCTGACGATTCAGACTTTTGCAGTTTTGCGAAATCAATTAGTGTAGGTACTTTGGTTTACGTAGATCTGATAAACGGATCACTGTGCAATGATAGAGGATAAGGAATTCAGTTGCAAGTACGGTGCATGAGCTTGCAAGGACACAGTGAGGCAACTGCATGCCTTAGTGTAGGGATAACTTATTAGCATCGTAATAAAAGTATCGATAGCTAATGATCGAGTATTCACGAATCTAATAATAAAAAAAACCTAAAAAGTCTAACTCTAGATAAACCCATAATACCTAATTTGTAGACTTGCTAAATAGAATCAACCTTCTGAAGGCACTGACATCACAGGGACATCAATAGCATCAAGTATTTTCACTTAACAAGTAAAAAATTGCTGTACTTAGTCAGTCAGTTATCAGATTTAAAATTTTTAATATTCAATTCTAGAATTAAAGATCCGACTCAGATAAGTATCGATACTCTTTTAAATCCCTACTTTAATGATAAGTAGTGCTATTAAGGCTCGCATCGGTGGTCTTTAGTTGTTATTGCGATTAGTATGCGGTTATCTTAAAGTGTATCGGCGTCGGTTTCGTGGGTGCGTGTTATTGCAATCTCTTGCGACAATTGTTTCATATCACTTTCGAAGACAATGCGGTGGCTATATGCGTGTTGCATTCGATATGCTTGCGATATGCTATTATTTCTATCGATAGTCGATTGTGGTCGTTTATTCGTAATTTGGTTCAATTTGAGACCACTGTCTTTAATTCTAATATAGGTAGTGTTGAAACTTGAACGAAGCGCTTTGATTCCACTTTTATTGTAAAACTGCCAGTTACAATCTGGGTGTCTTCAAGTCACGAGTGAATCGGTTTCTCCTAAGCATGTCGTAGACCGCATCATCAGGCGAGATGGCGGTCAAACGCAAAAAAAATGTATTGGTATACTAATGAGTCATATTTTAATATTATGTACCTTATTATCATATCACGTCGGGGTCACCAGTTTGGGGGATGGAGGAACGAGGTGGAATGTCTCTCCCTTTTCAATGGAAGGACATTTCACCTCGTTCTTCCATTCCTTAAATGAAAATGAAATAGGTTCTGTATATTTCAACAAAAACATTATCTTAAATAAACTTTACTCCTCTTTCAAAGGTAATTCCAAAACTTAATTTACATTCTCTTTTTCCAGAATGCTTCGGCGCCCATTCCGACCGGTCGCGGTCTCGATCTGGCCCAGTCCGAAGCGTGCCCGTAGCTGCCAACGTCAAACGGGACGTCGACTTTGACTGTCCCGAAGAGTTCGGCTACTACCCCCACCCCACCGACTGCACATTGTACTACGTCTGCGTGTTTGGCGGCGCACTACAAGAGTCATGCACTGGTGGTCTTATGTACAGGTAAGAGTTCATCTGCTCGTTACTACCGTTTTCCTGATCTAGTCGCAATCACGACTGCTGAGCGGTTCTGATTTCAATCTCCTGCACGGGTGAAAGGTTATTGGGTATTTTTTATTTTTTTTAATAGGAAATTTTCAGTATCAGGCCGGTGTCTGGATTTGTGCCCGAACAATGGCAATAGACTCATTTCCTTATTACATAACTGAGGAAATGTGTGACTATACTTCTATTCTAATTTTTGCTTCCCCTTCGGGAAATTCTGTCGTGAACACTGGGTCACCCTATAGTCGGCCATATTCATCAGTACCCTATTAAAAGTAGTCATAGGAAGTAATGGAAAGAACATTCATATAACATAGGTACAACATGTTCAAATTACCGCCCCATTTCTATTTTCCTAATAGTTCTTATGACTTGTTTAAGTTTTCTTTGGTTGTGAATTATACATGTATTTTACCATAAAAACTGTAGGTATACCTGTTGTAAATCACGAGCGGGTGATAAATTATTTTTAAGGGCCTTGACATAAGGTCTAAATTACAATTATTGACGCGCGCTCATGATTTACAACAGCTATATCAGTTGCTAGATCTTGCATGATATTAAAAGATACTAATGAGAAAATATCATTCTTAAAGCAAACATTATGCGTGACATCATGTGAAGAACATTGTCATATTTTATGGGAACATCTTATTAAGCGTGAGAAATTCACACCGAAAAAGTATATTTTTAATGAAGATAACTAGTAAAGCTTAAACAATATTGAAATCGTTGTGTAGCCTGCCTTTGAGGTCACTGGAAAGAGCACTATCGACCCAAATGACTCAATTTCTTTGGACTAATTTGATTATTTTGAACATTCCAAGCTATTGTATGGGTGTAGTGTATGATTAAACGTAAAATTTGGAAATTTTGATAGGAAAATATAATTCACGGCAAAAAGCTTTTGGTAGATCCAGCTTTTCTAATGTCATAATTTGTTCTCTAGCCACGAGCTCCAAACGTGTGATTGGCCGCGCAACGTAGGCTGTGACGGCACCAGCGCGGTCGGCGGTGAGGAGCTGGAGCGGATCAACGAGCGCGACCCGCCCCCACCACCTCGCCCGCCGCCTCGCCGTACACCCCCGCCGCCGCCGCCGCGTGCACAGCCCAACCCCATCGTCACCTCAAGAGGACAGCCTAAATTCAGCCGACAAGAATACGAAAAGGTACTTGATACATTTTGAGATATCAGAGACGACGGACGGTTACCTATCCTGCGGTCCTTTACTCGGTGGAATTATAATATATTATTATCTTGCCTTTATTATAGCAACAACAACTTTACGAGGAAGTAGATGACCTACCACCCATCGAGGAAATTGAAAGTGACAGACAGCAACGCGTTTACAGAGGACAACCACCTACTATAGGACAAGTTCAAAAGGACAGAGATGGTTATGGAGTTCAGCCTGTCAACTCCGGAAGAAATTATAACTCCAACATTATTCCCGCGTCTTTGCCTCAAAACAGTGGTAAAATCGGCTCCTTCTCATTCGGCTCCCAAGTCGATGACCGAAGAACTGTTACTCCCTCGCCCCAATCTTACAGGTAAGTCTTAACAAGAGCTCAACACAAGACAATGTATCGACTATGAATACGGAACTAATAGACATTGTCATTATTTGCAGTGAGAACAAAAATGATAGCGTGACTGACTCTTCTAATGACAGACAATTAGACGTTGAGACGAATGAAATACTTACTAATAACTTGACTGAAAAACCAGTCTTGAGAAAAAAAAGGGAAGCTATAGGAAAAGACTTAGTTATTAATGAAACTAGTACTACTACGACTACGACTGCAAAACCAGAAGAAATGTCTAAGAGAAGTGACAGTGGCGAAGAAATGGAGTATTTTGAAATAGATACTGATGTCGAAGATGATACATCTCTAGATGATACTGAACGAGGAAAGAGACAAGTCAGACATTATTTGAAAAATGGATACAAGTCGCCTGGAAAGAGTTGGGCCATTGTAAAGCCAGTTAAAACTGTTGAATACTCACAGTCTCATCACAATTATAATTATAATCCTAGATATCAGCCGACATACAATAATAACTTAAATAACAATAATTATTATGACCTTAACCGTCACCAACAGTCCTATAGTAATAATTTGTATTCCGTTAATCCTTTTTTATCTTATCAAGCAGGTAATTCACAAGGCCTCTTTAGACCAAGTTTACCAGATCCTTCTAGTCAACCATTAGCGCATAATCCTTTAAATGCTGCAACGCAAATAATAACCAAAAGTCCACCTATATCATCGCTAAATTTTGCTGGCGGTTTTTATAATAATGCTCCCAAACAAGGCAGTGTCCAGTATCAATTTTATTCTTCAACACCGTCAACGGCAAATTATCAAAATAATCTGATATCATTTCCCGATTCGTCACATGTTCCTAGTACCATTGTTACGGGTAAGCCTGTCCCCGTGCCAACATCACCACAGCCTCAAGAAAGTTACAGAAATCCCGAACAAGATAGGAATAAATACCAACAGCAGAACCAACATCAAACTAAAAATAACCAGCAACCAATTAGAAATGTAAAGGTTCTACAACAACATGCTGAACAAAGACCATCAGATGATAAAGAGTATGATGACGACGATAATTCTAGTGAAGATGACGATGAAACTTCAGAAGAAGAAGAAGATGAAGACGATGATCGTCACAAAGATGATTTTCCAGCACCGCCTTATGAATTTACGCACCCAAGTAGTAAATATAAAGATATAGAAAATCCATTTGCTAATCCTAATTTCGATTTTGATACATATTTGTCAAAATTAAGTAATGGTCAGTATTATTCTGGAAACTCAAATAATAACCCGAGACCTGTAGCAGTAGCTAACCCTACAGTTGAAGTAACAACAAATTCACAACTTGGTTCTCGAAGCCCGAGTACGTTATCAAGTTATTATGGAATGAGTACTCCTAAACCTTTCACTGTACCTTCTGGACCTGGAAGCTCAGTAGCAACAATCATAAGTAGTGTTAGACCTGCAGCACCAATAAAACAAGCGCAGTCATATGACCAAGGAATTCAAAGACCGGAACCAACTAGACAATCCCAACAACAACAACAATCTCTAAATGAAAATACTCGACAAACTGCTGGTACTCCTCTGGATGCTAACAGACCAAATTTGAAGCCACCAAATTTTAATGATGACCGCCAACTACCAATTAGCTATAGCTTCACCAGACCAATAAGTAGTACCCCTAAACCAAGTCAAGAAAATAAATCAAAAGGAATGACTCATCATACATTTCCCGCTGGTTCTAAACCATACTTGTTAATCACTGGGACAAGTTCGCCCATTATTCTGTCAACACCAAAATATCAGTACATAGTAAAGCCTGAAAAGATTGTATCACTTCATCCACATATAGTTGCAACCGCTAAACCTTATTTAGTGTCCTCTATCAAACCCCATGATGCCTATATTGCTCTAAAACAATCTACACCTAAGCCACAGACAACATTGGCACATCAGCAACTTTCAGCTTTACAGCAATATTGGAATCATCCATCAACTGAATCTGTTCCTTTCCGTTCTATTTCATTCAAACCAAGCACACCAAAAACTATTCAAAATCTGGGAAAATTGTTTTCCCAAGCAATAAGATCGACTCCAGTTCCGGTCAAAAATCATAGTAACCATCAAAACGCAGCTAACATATACCAAAACAGCCCCATCACTACTACGACAAGAGCACCACCTAAACGCAGACCGATACCAAAGCCGTCTCCAGAAATGAATGATTATTATTATGACGAAGATGAAGAATATTATTATGAACCTGCAGTAAAACCAAAATATATGCCAAGTACTGAAGTGAAACCACAAAGACCCCCTATGGCCCAAAATTACAAAGAATATGATGATAGTTATGAAGATTACGTTGCACCAGCGAATGTAAAGCCAAAGCC
The DNA here is from genome assembly GCA_948465475.1 of Thalpophila matura. Lineage (NCBI taxonomy): Eukaryota > Metazoa > Arthropoda > Insecta > Lepidoptera > Noctuidae > Thalpophila > Thalpophila matura. Next base: position 5,311,716 of record OX419177.1, on the reverse strand, counting down.
TACAAGAATACCAATAAAATACAATAACCATAAACCAGAAAGTGTCACTAAAAACCATAACGATGTATCTATTGTTACAAAAGCTCCTTTGAAAGATTTTAACAAGAATATCAATGGAAAAATTCCTATCCCAGTATTAGTAGATTATGGTACCCCTACGCCGAATACTTTGATTCGTCCTGAAGTATCAAATTACCGAATCGTACATCATATGCCTAAAAACCGAACCATTGTGCATATAAGAAGACCAGTTAGTGAAAATGGGCCTAACACCATGAAGCCTCCCAAATATTTGAATCAAACGACTTTGCGTCCCTATACTGTTAGGCATAGGTTAGCTAAGCCCACTACTCATAAAGAAACTTCCCAAAATGAAGATAAGCAGACCAAAGGAAGAACAAGACATCCGAATATTGTTGCACAAATGAAACTGACAACTCCTCGTGATAGCCACATCCAAGAGACTAGATTTACAAAGACTAAACATGACGATAAAACAAACAGGTAATTAGAAGAGCACAAAACTATATAAAAACTAACTATGAGATATACAGGAAGACCTTTGGCACAACTAACTTACACTATCTGTACAGAACTTCTTCGGTATTTTGATATCTGTCGCACTAAACGTATTCTGACTAAACTAACATTGACTATAGTGACTTTGACTATAGAAAAGACTGACCAAAATGCTTTATTATATTGCGAGATATGTGAGAACTGTACATACCATTTAGTTGGAAATTTTAAATTCATGTGTTTGTTTTTGATGTTTATTGAGATTTTCAACAGAACCAATGGTATTTTTAGCTTGGAACCAACAGAAAGCGTAGCTCCAGTCTCCTATTCAGCAAGCCCTCGTCCGAAGATGTTGTACAATGGATCTCAGAACTACAGCCCCGATCAATACGACCCCTTCTATGCTGTTTATGATGAAGATGGTGAATTGTATAAAGATACAGGTAATATAATAATTTGAGGTATATTATTATTTTGAACTAGATATTTATGTTCAATAAGTAAATTGTAAATATATCGAATGAAGTTTAACCAATATAGGAAATGGAGGACTTCGTGCATGATATAATAAAATTATTACATTTTGATAAAATATTTTCATTATAATCATTTTGAAAATATATTTTTATGGGTAAAATGAAACCAATTCCAAGGTTTTAACAATCTAACTTCTTTATTTCGTTACTGGTGATGTTGCCTTCAAATCTATAATTATCGACTAAAACAACCTCATAATACTAGAATACCTTAATTATGTATTCGCACATGACCTATAACATTTATCTTCATGCACGTAACCCACTAACTGGTATTGGCAGACTACGTTCAGCAATATAACACGGCCTCGCTCCGACCAGCTGTTCAGCAGACGTACCGAGGTACTCCACCACCCCCCGCGCCTGTCAGAAGACCTGTCGAGACCTACACACCGAGACCGAGACCAGTTGACTACGACGATGAGCTTATACAGCCTCAGGTGATATTTAATTACCTATCTTACATTTTTTTACCTTGTTCCTGTTTAACTAAGGCTCTAGACAGACACACTGCATTTCAACTGCAATCCAACCGCAAATTGCAGTTCAAGTGCAGTTTGAATGCAGTTGACACTGCATTCAAACTGACCGACTGCAATAGAACTGCAATTTGCGGTTGGATTGCAGTAGAAATGCAGTCCGTCTGTCTAGAGCCTAAGAGTCTATAAATGAAAGAAAGAATTATATAAATATTATTGTCATTTCTATTTTGCCGATATTAACTAATTGTTGTTGCTGTAAACGATGATTGCTTTCTAACAAAATATAGTACTTTTGCTGCATACAAAAAAAAATAACTTACATAAATAATAATTATGTACCTATGTACTAATCTTTCTAAACATGATTTCAGATAAACAACCACCAGAGCCAATATCAAGCGCCAATTCGCCAATCGACAAGGTAAGTTTCATGCAATTTACTTGACTTTCGTTATATGTATGTATTTAATTTAGTGAAGCCAAATGTAAAATTTGCAAAACAAACAATTAACATGGAAATATTGCCTACGATCCAGGGGCGAAGGTAATGAATTGGGATATGATCATAACCCGAGCAGCGTGAGGACGACTTTGTACGAAGCCACCACTATAAGCACTACTCCTCCCACTACTAGCACGAGCACGACCACACAACGCCCTACTACAGCACCATACACTGAAGCTATGACCCCGTCTCGATATACCCCAAGGTACTACAAAAGAACAAACTTGGAATGTAAAATCATCCCGGCTTGAATCATACTTTCAAAATTCATTAACATCACTATCATCTTATATTTTCATTTAAATTTCATCTCTCATTTGCAACCTTTCAACTGATTCAAACTTCTAACTTTTTACTAATTTCTGTCTTCCTTTTGTATCGGTCTTAAGGTTGTTTAAAATTTCACAAGTGTCTAGTCTTTAGTTCTATTTCTTTTCTCTCTATTAATATCTTGATATGATTACGTAGCTTTTGTGGTATCTTTATCTGTCTCCGCAGTGAACACTAAACATATTATAATAATTTTCCGTTTTCACTAACTAAACTAATTTATCTTTACAAGCGAGACAGTTTTCCGCCTATTAAAATAAATATTTATATAAGTAGTAGTGTTATAGAGCTTCAATTAGAAAGATTTTTTGCTTTGTATTCAACAGATCATCCACAGATGAAAGTCCAATTTCTGAATCCTCTTCAAAATCTTCTGACGAGACTACATCGTCGGTTCCTACCACTCCATCCCCTACCATAAACTTTTCCTCCCATGCCAAACCTTTTGAAAAGACTGACAATTTATATAGATTAAAAGAGACGATATCTACGACTGATACGCTTCCAACCGTATCAAGACGTTCTTCTGAAGTGACTAACAATAATAATAATGTGGAAGTGGTAAGATCCAAGTCCAACAGGAATAATAAAAAAACGTCACTAACATCTGGTTTTTCATTCAGGCGTAATCCTAATAATACCAATAATCCTTATACGTTGACTGTCCTAACGCGACCATTAGAAGATTACGATAACGCCCGCAAACCAAGTAGTCGAGGTGTTAGCAACAGTAAGCAAAGGCAATCTGATAGGTATTATGGTAGTAGTAGTAACAGTGAAGAGGCATCTGTAGAACCAGTAGTTGACTCAAATAGTAAATACGAAGCGTCTTCTGAGAGCTCGATGCGTAGAAATGATTTTGGTCCTGACAATAGCGAAGATGACTACGATATTCCTGTTTATGTAAGACCAACAAGTAGAACAAAAAATGTGAAGTCTAGAATTAGGACCACTACGTTGCCCCCAACTACATCGACGAAATATTATATAAAATCCGTAAATACACGACCGACTCCATTTTTAGCACAGAATCAAGAAATTGTTGACTCAACAGAGAATGCAATTAATACCGAAGCATTGATTGAGACTGGTTTACAAAACGCCCGTGCTAATGAGCTATCAACCGTAGCTCTATCTAACACACCAAATGAGCAACCACCGACAAGTGAATACGATAGATCTCAATACACTTGGAATCAACCCACAGTTTCGCCTTTCAAAACATTAGACAATTTACGCAATACATATAGAAACGTTGATGCACGTGACTATACGACCTCTACCACATCAACCACTGTACCTACTACAACCACACGTAGGCCAACCAGAAATCGCATTACTAAGAAACAAAAACATACGCGAAAGCCTTCGTATTATAGTTACCAATTAGCAGATGAAGCTGTCCCAGACCAAACAACAGAAATATTTAATGGTAAAGTTAAGACTGTCATCAAAGCATTCCTGAACAATTTTGTAAGTACTCCCGCTCCAGAACTTGTTGAAGATTTTTCGACAACTACGGTCCAATCTACAACACCCATACCTTTAAGAAACCAAGAGAAAGTGGTTAATATAGGATTCCAGAAGAAACCGTTGAAGTATGTTGATGAAAAACCTTTGCGCAGCAATGTGAAGCGTCTACAAATTATAACGGAACCAACAGTTAGCAGGTACGTTACTCCAAGTGCTGAATCTATTAGCTTTACTGAGAAAGAGACCGACATAAAAGATTTTTCATCGACTACTACAACTATGGCCACCATGAGTAGCACTCCTTTCACATATTCCAACTTGCCAACGTCAATGCCAATACAAAGTTCAACAAGTGGGTTTAGAAGTACACCAAATAGGGACTCGTATCAATCTAAATTTAGTAGTTTAATTACAAGTAAGCCAGAATATGAAGGTTCGCACAAGTTCCAAAACATAATTAACGATGTTCCGTCTACTGAAGGTAATATTCAGGATATAGACGTTAACGATGAAGTAGTAAGGTCAACTCAAGCTATTGTGGAGGATAGAGCTACGATTGAGACTGAGAGACGACCGAATGTTGAGAGCGAAGTTGCATCTACGACAAGTACTACAAAATCGACTACGACTATGAAGTTCGAACCGACGACATCAACGACTAAAAGCATATCCTTTCCACCGCGAGCCTCACGAGTCAATCCCGCCATAAAGTTAGCTGCGACAAACCCAGGAGGTGGGCGCAGGAGTTACCAATCGTCGTCCAAATGTTCATCAGATAACAGTCTGCAAGCGAATCCAAAATGCAACGAAATCAAATACCAGAGGTACAAAACTCGCCGGCCAGTAGTCTAAGCAGCCTGAAGTTATCTCACATTACTTATTGAGGGTGGAGGCTTCGTTTATTAAAAACATCCTTATTTTCCGCCTCGCGAGTAACTAGCATGAAGTCAAACATCTTATCCGACAATCGTTTAATAGCACCTACATCTAAACTCTTTCGCTTAACATACTGTTCTCATTGGGGGACTTCATGTCGGTTGAGTTGAATTTCTGAATTGTTAACTCCTGACGCGACCTTTCCATTTCCTGCACACTATTGGAATTTTGTGTAGTTTGTGGAATGTTTGTAGTTAAGATATTAGCTATTTGGGTAGCAAGTTCCTCAATGTAGCTTCACGTAATCGTATTGCACCACATTGCAAACTCATCATTAGTACTTAAGTGCACCAGAATCATAAGTGTATCGAAATGTGTGCGTGTTTGGTACGCTGCTGCATGTTGTGTAACACTGTTATTAACATATTTGTGGTATCATAATACAGACAATCATAGAGCCGCGTCTAGTTGTCAACGTTTAGATCATTCATACTTTGAATAAATTTTACATAATTATACCAATTAAAATTTATTTAAATCATCATTTGAATACATTTAATTTTGAAAATGCTTCGAATTTAAATTCACGCATACTAACTAAGGGTTACGTGAGCGAATGTGTTGTTCAGTTGGTAATGTACACTTTGCAGGCCAACCAGTACGCGAGGCCGTGGTTCAGCACACTACTCCACAGCGAGCGATGCGCAGGCACCACAACTGGCCCCGAACAGAGGAACACCACCAACGTTAGAATTGAACACAAACTCAATCATGCATTTCATTTTCACTTCTTTTTTACATAATTATCTTCCTTTATTTACCAATTTATTATTATTAATTAGTACTTCAAAAAAAGACTCGAGTTAAAACTTGTGCCAGGATGTTGAGATTGATGTTTAAAATAAGTTTTGAATTATAACTGAAATTAATATGATAAGTAAAACTGTACCCATTCACTTCATTTTATCACTTTATGCACAATAGCATACCTAACAAATTTTTGCAGCCCCTAAAACTGTTTCTGTTCTGAGCAGTCGCAGCCGACCAACACTGAAACCATCGACGGCTATTGTCTCTAAAACGACTGAGTTCGTTGATATCTACGCACACCCACCGACCAGGCCAGACCCTGTGTACCCACAGCCTACTCCTGACAAGACAGCAGCCAAGTGCAGGAAAGACGTCTGTCTTCTACCCGACTGCTACTGCGGTGGCAAGGAAATACCAGGTACGTCAAATCTTTAAAAAATACAAGTTCATTTGTTTCTTTCATAATGCTATTTACTATAAAGGTATAGACAATAATATTATTTTTGACTGTAAATATGTAAATGATTATTGTAAATAATATTTGTGACTTAGGAAATTTGCCCGTCAGCGATGTACCACAAATGGTACTGATAACATTCGACGATGCTGTGAATGATTTGAATAAAATGTACTACGAAGAACTTTTCGAAAACGGGCGAAAAAACCCGAATGGCTGCCCGATATCTGCCACTTTTTACGTCTCCCATGAATGGACGGACTATAGTCAAATTCAGAATCTTTATGCAGATGGCCACGAATTTGCCTCTCATACAGTATCGTAAGTCAATGAGCATAGAAATCTCTCTCTGAACCTATCAGCATCTTTGGCAAACTTTGGATTTGCCACTAACAGGGTATTCATGGTCATCTATAATTATAATTATAATAAGTATTATAAAATCTTATCGTATATTATGTTGACACTAATCGTTTTTATTTTTTCTTTTCCTCAACTCTTCCATCCTTTGTGAAACCTGGTTTTTCTATCTTCCTCTTCCTGGCACTACACACACCCACACGCACATTACCACATCCCGCGACAACAGGCGACATGCCGGTGGAACAGGTGCCTCAGATTGTTATCCTGACCTTCGATGACTCTGTAAACGACTTGAACAAGGGTCTGTACGCTGATCTGTTTGAGAAGGGTCGCGTCAACCCTAACGGTTGTCCGATCTCCGCCACATTTTACGTGTCCCACGAATGGACCGATTACAGTCAAGTACAGAACTTATACTCCGCGGGACACGAGATGGCATCACATACGATTTCGTAAGTTCATGAACTACAGCATATTTGACAGTTTACGCACCAACAACAATTTACAGTTTCAATAAAACTCAATTTTACTACTCCTATTCTAAATTTTTACCTTTGGATTTTCTATTACTCTTATTTCTGGCTGTTCATTTTATTTTATGAAGTTTCTCGTTTTGCGTTTCTTCGATTTTATTTTTTTGCATTTTAAACTTCTTTTCTTAAAACTCTACAGCAATTTCTACTTATTATCTTAATTTTTATTGAATCGGTTACTACAGCTAACTAATACAACTTAATAATGATTTTAGCCATAGTTTTGGAGAACAGTTCTCCCAAAAGAAATGGTACAGAGAGGTGGGTGGTCAGAGGGAAATTTTAGCAGCGTACGGTGGAGTCAAACTTGAAGATGTGAGAGGCATGAGAGCACCTTTCCTTTCTGTCGGTGGCAACAAGATGTTCAAAATGTTGTATGATGCTAATTTCACGTACGATTCGTCGCTGCCCGTTTACGAAAACAGACCACCTAGCTGGCCCTACACTCTTGACTACAAACTGTTCCACGATTGTATGATACCGCCTTGCCCGACGAAATCTTATCCAGGTAATCAAAAATTAAAATACTCAAAGTGTTTAACACATTATTGAAGATACCTAGCCTTATAAAGCAAACATAATATGCTATTTTACTAATGTTATAATTACCTACAATCCAGGTGTATGGGAGGTTCCTATGGTGATGTGGCAGGATCTGAATGGAGGCCGTTGCTCTATGGGTGACGCTTGCGCCAATCCTCCCGAAGCCGAGAATGTTTACAAGATGATCTTGAAGAACTTCGACAGACATTATACTACCAATAGGTAAGCTGTTATCTATAAAATTGTTGATACTTCAATGCAATGAGTCATCATGGGAATTCCTGATAAACATGACGGTCTGTCGCATTTAACTAATATTAGATAAAATTTGAAAGATGAAATCTATATTCTATACAGTGCCCATCTACATAGGATGCAGTGGCGAAGGGTCCCTACAATACCATTCCTACCAAAACCCACCATTCCTTCCCTTTGAAAAATAGCACAGGCAGTATTGCCTACTATTGTCAAATATTTATAATTAGCTTTTCGTGGCCAGGTTTAGAAGCATTTGTAGCTCCGGCTTACCTCTAACAAAAATTGACCCTTGGCCACTGATAGGATGGTTACATTCAATGGATACAGCCATAGGTAAATTCTCTACAAAACTTAAACTGACAATTTGGTATTTATAACAATTTCAGGGCACCCTTCGGTCTCTACTACCACGCAGCGTGGTTCACCCAGCCGCACCACAAAGAGGGCTTCATCATGTTCCTGAACTTCATTAACCAGATGCAGGACGTATGGATCGTCACCAACTGGCAGGCGCTGCAGTGGGTCAGGGACCCTACGCCTATCAATAGGCTCAACAACTTCCAGCCGTTCCAGTGCAATTACCAGGTGTGTATGATTGTATTATGGAATTTATGTAGATTCCAATTAGAATAAATCATATAATTCTTTCTCATAATCATTTATTTGCAATAAGTATCGGTACAATGTAGATCTTTCTATATATCATTAAAGTCCCTAATACATTTGACATTCAAACAATATAATATGCAATATGCATAGAATATAACAATCTGAATAGACTTGTTTATAGGTACTTCTGCCATCTCATAAAGGAGATTCTTGGCAATTCCAGTTTAAGACATCAGTAGATATAATTGAAAGTATCCTTTAAAACTTAAACTTTTTTTTTATATTCCAGGATCGGCCGAAGAAATGCAACAACCCTAAAGTTTGCAACCTCTGGCACAAGTCCGGAGTCAGATACATGAGAACGTGTCAACCTTGTCCCGAAATCTACCCTTGGACCGGTAAATCTGGAATCAGATCTTCACGCATAGACAACGACATCGGAGAATAAGCGGAATAGATACTATAGCTTAATAATACAACCACCCTCGATATTACGATACATGTTGATTGTTGATACATTAAATGTATTAATACCAACGAGGAAAGAAAGGTTTCGTTTGTGTAACTCACAGTAGAAATTGTTTTGTCACCAACTGAAGAGTGCCATTTAGATATCGATGGTCACAAAGCAAACTTTGACAATTTCATAGTAACGAAGGTGTTCGTTATAATTCTCTTAAAATACGTCCTAAATGTATTGAAAACTGTGATATTAAGTGTTTTCAATCGTCTAGTGTGAAGATAGCGTCGATTTCATTAGTTGTAATTGCATGATCTACTTGTAACAATACTCGTGCAATGTTTTTTGCATTAATAATATTTCCTATTTTGTGTTCGTATTAGTTTGTAATACTCTTTAAATTAATGCAGACATTTAGTTAGACTTTTTATATGTCAAATCGTGATAATCAAGTTACAGAGTCCAGTATTTATCGCATACATCCTAAAAATGATTACCATTTTCCGAATAATTTTAAACGAAAGCCATATTAAAATTTAGAAAATATGTTTTTCTAATCTTGCCAGCTTCGTGGTTGACACTGCCTTTTTATAATTTGTAAATATAGATTTAGATTTTAGCAAGTAGTGTTTAGTGTAAGGTTGTATTATGTACGTTCATAGCTGTGTTTTGATCAAGATCGTCTGTAAAAGCACCCGTTATGGTTTTCAAATTGAACTCTAATACAAAGATGTACCTAGTTTTGATTTGGAAAGAAAAATTTGTAGTGTGTAGCATTGTGTAGACGTCTGTCCACATCGCCGTTGTGTTCATCTGTGATGTTGCACATGTCTATATAACTGTTTATTCATTTGAGGACGTATAACAATACATCATTATTGATAGGAGAATTCCCGTTCGAGTCACATAGGTTTATCCTTTTTTACTTTAGCTTAATTCTTCCAGCTTTTCTATCTTAATACTTTTCTATGACTCCAACGGTAAATTCACTTCTTACTCTATTAGAATTAAAGCTTTGGCTGCTGTCGCAACTAAAGTTATTGGAAGCGCTTGCTACGAATCTTATTTAAAAGTTTTTCACTATTTAATAGGCCCTTTGTAAATATAGGATTAGTATTTAAAATTGGTAGTTTCACTTTTTTATTATCGTCTCGGCTAGAACAATGTATCTCGGACATGACTCCGCACTGAAGACCTTTAGTGCAAAATTTTAGAACAAGTTGATTTCGTATTTTGTATCGGCATCATTATTGATATTGTACAAGAACTGTAGCAGTTATGTGACCAGTGCTGAATAATAAAATGCTATAAATACGTCTTTGTTTTATTCTGCTTTACTGTACCTATTTTTATAATATTCGCTTTAAATTAAGGACACCATTTATAAGATACACTGTGGTAACATCAATGTAGGTATTAAAAAGAACATTCTTAAGTAATAAGCAATCACACAGATGACACATAAAACTATACCTAGACCTACTTAGTTGGGCACCTAAATAACAATAAATTTATCTTTGCCAAACTCGATAGATAGGTAAAATGTGGTTCTGCCCTTTATAAAAAATGTACGATATACGAAGAAAGAAATAACTGTACGAAATAAATCAAAAAGTCACGGTTACGACCGTGACCACAAATAATCCGCAGGGAGCATCAAAAATTAAAGTTCAATCATAACACCTGTGTTGTGATGTTTTCGTTGACCAAGGTCAATAAAAGCCTATAAAAACCTCGCACATGGGAAAACGCTTCAAACAAACTTAGATATGGCAGTCTCTTGGTTTTGTGCGGTCATTCTTGCCTATTATGTTTTTGGTGAAGAAGTACTGATAGAATATTACCCATCTCAATCTATCTTAGATACTCATTACAAAGTTGATGCAAAAAGAGAAATAAAAAGTAATGATACGCCTGAAACTGTATGTGGGAATAATAATAACAGCATTAATTGGAGACAATTCAATCAGAAAGAGAATAATGTAGAACTTCATAAAAGAGCGTTAGATCCAGTGTTTCACGGGCATCCCAAAACCAGAGAAGAATTATGGAATGAACGCATTCTAAACGAAACTTCAAAATTTGACCAAACCCCGTCGCTTGTGAATTTGATTCATAATATAACAATGACTTATTTGAAAGACTGTACTCCGGTAATACTTTACGACAACCAAGTGAAATCTAAGGAAAGCTACTTAGTCCAAAATCTTCTAAAGGTATTTCCAACGAGTTTTGTTCATGGATATATTAACGACAGTGGTGAATTAGTTGAACCGAAACTTATACACTCCGTCTCAGATTGTCAACATTATATACTTTTTTTGACGGACATAAAAATTAGTGCAAAAGTTTTGGGTAAACAACCAGATAACAAAATTATAATAATTGCGAGGTCATCTCAATGGGCCGTGCAAGAGTTCCTAGCAAGCGTCACATCAAGAATGTTTGTTAATCTTCTTGTTATTGGCCAGAGCTTCAAAGAAGGAGACGATGCAACTTTGGTTAGTAGAGAGTTGTAACAAAGATTTAAATCCAATGAAGTTAAATATTCATATAAAAATATTTGCCTGCTGTTTAGGAATCACCATACATTCTGTATACACACAAATTGTATACAGATGGATTAGGTGCTAGCCAACCTGTTGTTTTGAATTCTTGGACACATGGAAAATTTTCAAGAGAAATGAACCTTTTTCCTCCTAAAATGACTGAAGGTTACGCTGGTCATAGATTTGTGGTTGCGGCTGCTAATCAACCTCCATATGTATTTAGAAGGTAATGACAAAAATATATTTTGAATCTGATTCAAAATAGAAAATAATGATAATATTTTTTATTCTTACATTTGCGTTTAGGATAAAAGCAGATCTTGACGGTGGAAATCCTCGAGTAGTTTGGGAGGGCGTTGAACTACGACTGATTAAAATGCTGGCTGAAAGAAATAACTTTTCCATAGAAATTATTGAACCTCAGGAGCCTGAGTTGGGGTACCTATACCACATATTATGATAATTAAATTAATCCTGATAAATATGATAACAGTTTAAAATTCATTCATTTTGATAATTAATTTGAGAATCCTTGTTAGGCCTGGAGATTCGGTAGCTAAAGAAGTAACAATGGGAAGAGCAGATATAGGAATAGCTGGAATGTATCTGACAAGTGATAGAGCAAGGGATATGGATGTATCATTCGCGCATTCTCAAGATTGCGCGATTTTCGTAACACTTATGTCAACCGCATTGCCCCGGTAACTTCTTATGATATACTTTTTGTTATTGTAACTTTAGTTGGTGCCTAAGTTTAATTTACTAAATGTAACTTATATTTTCTCAGCTATCGAGCCATCCTCGGCCCTTTCCACTGGCATGTTTGGGTTGCATTAACGTTTACCTATCTTTTCGGGATGTTTCCGCTAGCTTTCTCCGATAAACATACTTTAAGACATTTGTTGAATAATAGTGGAGAAATAGAAAATATGTTCTGGTATGTCTTCGGAACTTTTACAAATTGCTTTACGTTTCTCGGTAAAAATTCTTGGAGCAAGACAGATAAGGTTACAACGCGATTGTTGATTGGTAAGTGCAGTTTTATTGAGAATAGTATTATTTATATCTTAAGAGTTAGTCTACTAATATCAGTTTTATGTCCTTTTATTTAGGTTGGTATTGGATTTTCACAATAATAATTACGAGTTGCTACACTGGTTCCATTATAGCATTTGTAACATTACCAATATTTCCTGAAACTGTTGATACTTTAAAACAAATGCTGTCCGGATTTTACAGAGTTGGCACCTTAGGTAAAAAAAAAATAACAAAAGTTTTAATATGTGTATGAATTACATGTTATTTTAATTTATCTAACTGGTTTTACGCAGATCGAGGTGGTTGGGAAAGGTGGTTCTTAAATTCCTCGGATCCTCAGACCAACAAGTTGTTAAATAAACTTGAACTTGTACCAAACATAGAATCCGGTATAAGAAATACAACCAAGGCTTTCTTCTGGCCTTACGCGTTCTTGGGATCCAAAGCCGAGCTTGAATATATTGTGCAAGCTAATTTTACAGAGACTAAGTAAGTTTTTGATAAAAGGCCAAGATAAATAAACATTACTTAAAGCACGTGCTTTTCCTGTCACTTTCGCACAACAGTCAAACTACAAGTGCAAGATAGAGACGGGAACATAATTATCTAAACCCAAGCACGTGCTATGTAACGTTTATCAATCTCGGCCTTAAAGCTCTGCGCTTCCATCTGCTATAGGTACGCTGAGCAGTGGCGTGCAGTGCATATAGGCAAGTAGGCAGTGCCTACCTCATATGATTCAATAAAACTATTTTAACTGTTACTACATATATAAAATATATCAATCATGACTAATTATTGATATATAATTATGTATATTGATATAGTAATAGTTAAAATGGTTTTATTGAACCTTAAGAGGTAGTCACTGCCTACTTGCCTATATGCAATGCACGCGCCTGACGCTGAGCTAGATCCTATTCAAAGCAAAGGCGAGGCCCACACTATTTTTTTATGAATGTTTGCACTTAGCTCTTAGGCATATTATTCATATTCTTGTACCTATTAGGTACATATTTTATAATGATGTCCCATACGGTACCGCTGAATACGGCCGCTCTGAAGTTACCCCTTTGAATGCGCAATGTGTTGTTTAGCTTTAGGGTATAAATTGTCTATTATCTCTATAGAAAAATTTACCGGTCTGTCTGTAATAATATCAAATATCAAAATCACCACTAATCGAAAACGGTCTATCCGAGCACCTGTCTAATTGCTGTCCGTCTATTCTGATTCTGTACCGACACACCACGTGATATCACCGCTAGAACTGCCAATTTGTATGCGATCGTTTGAGGGAGAATGTCACAGTGAGATTCTCCCTCGAACGTTCGCAAACAAATAGAGATGTTAACTACTTTTTTTTTATTGCGAATCTGTAAACTATTTGAAAAAAGACAATTAACACCAAAAAAACCGATGAAACATCTACAAAATTGGCAAAGTTATAAGCGTTTTAAAATGATTTGCTAGACACAGACGGCACTACCTACTAGTGACGTAACACCACCTACGTCCGCTTCGCGCGACAAAGACGGAGCGATACTCCCTCCAAAAACTTTGAAAGCGTATTATGTTTTCCATTTTGTGATAAATTATTATTTTAGCATTTACTTTTTTGTTGTGCCTATTCCTTCTTTGAAATAAAATAATTTATTTGTACTTTTTGAATAGTAGGCCACTACCGTATTGGCAGTACTCGCGGTGATATCACGCGGCGGGTGTACATAATAGACAGGCTGATTCCTATAAAATGTTTGTCGAAGATCCATTTAATATGGTTCTAAAAATTTCAGATCCAAACGTGCTGTCCTCCACATTTCAAACGAATGCTTCGTTCCATTCGGAATAACGATGGGATTTCCTAACAATTCAGTGTTCTCAGCGAAAATTAACTTTGACATCAGCAGGATGATCCAAAGCGGACTTATTGATAAGATTACCGATGAAGTGCGCTTTGAAATGCAGCGTAGTGTTAAAGGGAAACTACTCGCAGTGAGTGTCACCTATTGAATAATACGGACAATCAATCATAAAATCGAATCATAAAAATAAGTAGGTCTGTCGCCGACCAGACACAAAACCATGTAAATTCTGTTAGCTACATTGACTATTGTACTTACCAAGAACGGCATGATGATGAACGTACACTGGCACAGGGTCACTTGTAAGTATGTCTAAGTATCAGAGCCACACAGCCACCTGGTGACCACCTCGATTTTGACCACCAACTGGCATCGAACATTTATTTACTTTTATGAACGCGGGGACGATTCTACATTCTGCGCCCACGCAGAATGTAGAATGCAATAAACAATTTATAACCGAAAGTTCGAACACTACACCGAAAACGCGATTAACCGCGTACACGTACTAAGGCACAACTGACGAGATCGGCCGACCAAAAAAAATATTTGAGGGTAGATTTCATAATATTTTTATGATGGATCCCACTTAATTGAAGTTTAAAGATACTATAGATATGTTAGGCATATATTTAAAGAAATAAATAGTTATATTTTTTAAATTGTTTGTCTAACTAACATACAAATTATCTAATAGTGTTAAAAAAAATATAAAGTTAGACCATTAACTTGTATGTAGAGTGATTAGCTGTTTATAAATAGTTATTTATTTTTATAAACGTTACAGGCAGGAAGCGGCACAATAAACATTCAGTCAGCAGAAGAAAAAGGTCTCACTCTAGAAGATACACAAGGCATGTTTCTGCTCTTAGCAGCTGGTTTCATCATAGCCGGGACTGCTTTGGTCTCAGAATGGATGGGAGGTTTCACAAGGAGATGCCGATTCCAAAGAAAAGTTGATACACCATCCAGCATCAATTCTAAGGAACGGTTAATTCCTACTCCGAAAACCGAAATTGTTAGTGAAATAAAGATTACTGGAGATACTGACAGCAGACTGAACTTTGATAGTAGACCGTCTACTGCTTTTTCTGGAGATACCCTAGAAGGTCAAGTTATAAGCATTACCGAAGACAATATTGATGTGCATAACACTTTCAATGTTGATAGATTTGATTCCAGAAGATCTAGCTCATTAGATCTGGATAGAGAAGTGAGGGAAATATTCGAAAAGGATCAGAAGAGACGTAGATTTATGTCACATGATAATATGGAGTCTTTAGATGAAAATGGAAGCACTGTCTCTTGCGCTGCTTTTGGAGATCCTATAGTACACCATAAATAGGATATGTTTATTTTTTTAAGACGGGCTTGTACCCAATAGTCCCAACTTTGTCCACCTGGATTTAAACAACTCTTCATTTTTTGTTCTGGATCATTGAAAAATGACTCAACCATGAGTCGGTTTTACCTAATCACGAGGAGTTGGAAGACGTAACTATGCAGCCTATCTGATGTTACGAACAACGGCGTAGTCGGAGAAACTTTGCGTTCAATATGCTTAAACGAAAAATCTACTATAAGTATTGGTTTTAAGGTTTTAAAGTTTAAGGTCACTTTTCAAGATGTCTGTTACAGCTAACAAGATACTACGTAGTTAGACACTTTTCGGATTCCACATAATCATCAAAATGTGGATGCTTTTATTGTATTGTTCTATATTTGTTGTGTGTCTTTTTGGTATCAAAAATGTAATTACATTAAAAGGATAAGGTGTAGCTACAAAATAAAGAACGAAACTTGACATCCAACTCTTTATTATCCTTCGAACAGTCATCAAAATAATTTATAACAATTTTCTAACACTGTCGATAAACATTAATATTTCATTCACCCACTGAGATGTTTCATTCATCATACAATTATTATACACAGGGCAGAAATGGCTGCCTCAACACAGAGATACAGCGCCGTATGACCTACATTAATGCAATATTTGGCCCGGCCTTATCTTAAAAAATAATTACATAATTATGACTTAATATTCCCGAGACGCACCTCCGGAAAACCGTCGGCGTTCCCTCACATTATCAGTAAAAATATCAATAAAATACAACAGATTTTGCATTCTTTGTAAAATTCAAACGAAAATATACCTAATACCTACCTAAGCATTTTGTTATATATGTATTGCACAACTGTTGTTACTAGACAAATTAATGTGAAATCGATTTGAGTATTCAATAAGGATATGTATTTATATTCCTATATTCTATTTGGATTGTTCACGACATACTGTGGCGCAATAGCAAATAAGACGGGGAAACGTAAATACATCAACATCTACTGTGAAGGAGTTCAGCAAATTTTTCTGTTATCTCATACTTATGACTACGTATCTTTTTAAATGCAATGAACTAGATTATAAGTTAACTGAACAAGCCCTTTGCTATTGTCACACAGCAAGATAAAATACAGGTAAACACATATTACGAAAGTAGGTACATATAAAGAACAAACAAACGCTTTTTACAATAACACACAACACGGTTGTGCGTCCAAACGAATAATTATATTTATATATTTATTAATTAATTAAACTTGAAACTCATTCCCGATAGCAAAGCTCACAACCTCGGAAATTATGCTCCCAATACCAGCTTAACTGTCGTAATATTATACAATATAGTCGATACAATAGTCTGTGCAAGCGATAAAATACATAACGTCCGTCACTTTATCACTACGCGAATACAAAGGAAACTTTACGTATTGTAAACATTTTCATCCGATAACAATGTGTTTTTGTGCAAAATTGCGTTCATTGATTTGGCTATGACCTCATACCAGTGCGTCTGTACTGTGATAGGTATATAGGTACCAGTGAATGTGTTTGATATCGTACAATGCAACACTTAATTATATCATACCATTTTCTACAACGGACGAGTAGAAATGAATTCTAACAAGAAACAAGGATTCGCATCATCGCCGAACATATTGAGCAAATTTTAATACAAAACACATCGACGGTTCCAGAGAAAGGAACTTTTAGGAACGAACGACCGAAAACAGCAGATAACGCAATTGTAGAATTTCTACGGGGCCCGAAGGAGACATTTACAAAGATCGCCACGCACCCAACAAGCAAAAAAGGATCGCGATTGTACAAACGTCCAATACAAAAGTGTGTGACGACCCTAAAGGTTGTTTTGTTAACAACGAGCGGGCCCAGGGTTGTAACAGTGTAATTATATCACATTAACAATTTAGTCTAACATTCAAGGTGTAGGTACTCAATGATCGTTAAAATAGTTCCCTATAAACGGGTCAACATCCATTATGTTCCGGTAATAAAATATTAATTCGTTAAATCTAACCGTGTACTTAATTTACAATGCGAAAATACATTTTTATTTTCTTTTAAATATTCTTATGCGTTCAGACTTTTGAACTTCAATAATGGATAACTCCCTGTACAAATTTAACAAATGTACATTTAACATTTTGTTACTGTGATTTGAAGATATACTAATAATTCTATGATGAAAAGTTGTTCGTTACACTTAATTATATTTTTATATAGTTATAATCACATTTATACAGTTTGACTGATAAAATGTGGTACAGAAATATATTATAGGTATCGTTCTGATCGTAGTACGTGTGTACAGTCGAGTACAAAAATAAAAAGACAAAGAAATGAACTGCAGGGTCAAATGTCACAAATTCTAAAAAGCAGGAAACATTTAATATTTACTCATGACACCCAACATACATCTAAAATTAGTATTCGATACTCTTTTTACTTCTGTCTCTGACTGTCTCCAAACATTACTTCTTACTACGACCAGAACAATTGACATCATCAAATGACTTAAGATTACCAGGATGTGAATATTAAAGCAAAAATGCTATAACATACAAATTTTGGTACAAAATGGTACATTTAGGCACTGTGAGTAAGGCAACTACAGTGAGACGATATGGGGAGGGGAGAGAGGGGAGAAGTGGTTCTTTGGACCTTACGTGCGGGCCACGTGCTAAAGGAGAGGAAAGCAGCATCTGAGGGAAGCGGGGGAGATGAGAGACATTATGAACTACGGACGACACAATGTACAGTTTCTTTCAGACAATATCATCTAAAAATAGGGCGGATTGTGATATAGTGCATATTTTGTGTAAATATTTTTAATGTAAAATATAATTTTGTATGTGCTTAAAGCTGACTCGTAGGTATATTGTTCACTGTTACAATAGCTACTAGTATTAATTTATTTAAGTAGAAATAAAACTTACTTCAGATCACATTAACAAAATTAAAAGTAAATGTACTATCAACAAAGTTGTTCCATTCATTATTTTCTTGTAACCCATTTATTAGCCACTAAATAAACCTACATATACTTAACAAGTAATTATATAAATATAATTATGATATTCAAAATTGACTCGATAATATTTTGGTCTGTAACGAGATACGACCATACATACATAATTAAATATTATGAATGGGATTTATAGTATAAGGTAATGATCGAAGCATAGACAGACTTAAGTCAGAATAAAAAAAATCCTGCAAAGTACTCTTTCTCCAAATATTGATACTTGCAACGCTATTTGATAATAGCCGAAAGCAAAATCTAGAAAAAGAAGCAATATTTTTGAAACTTTTCTTATCTGTCTGTGAAACTCAACTGTGTATTGAAGTGTCGAAATGTCAAGAATTCTAAATTTTACGATACAAATTGTGTTTTACTTACAAAATCTGCTTAGAGTGCAAGTGTTATCATAAGAAATTTTAAAGCTTCGTGTGGTACCATTATATACTCATCTCTAGCTAACATTACCTACTTACTTACATAACATTCGTTCCTAACGGGACGTGTATACATACTATGTAAATATCATTATGATTCTCATGTATAAATATGTCAATAGATAAAGTACATTTTACAATACATATAATTTATTATCTTCTGTGATGACACTACGACTACTAATTTACAGATTCAAGTTCGGATGTCACACTATTATTATAATTTTTAAAATGGCACAAAAACTTTTTAAAACACTAACACAAAGTCAACAGTCGTTTGTTTATAAGTCTAACGCACTAACAACACTGTGGTCCGTGTCCAACGCACTACACAACTCCGTCCAGCCGCTTCGTGAAACGCACTCAACTTAACATTTTAGTGCACATTACATTTTACAGTCACTAATCTTTAAATTGACTAACTTTAAGCTAAACAGACAATGGCACGGATTGCACATATAACGTCGTCTATTTACAGGGGAATTCAATATCTATCTATATGTACTTAAAGTTCAAAATTGTTCAGAAGGGTTGCTATTGTACTTAATTTTAACATTTAATCTTAATCTTTAGTGTACTTGTGTGCATTACAATAATTAATTACGTATAATAGAGGGTAGTGTAAAGTTGAACATTCAATTATATAGGACCTCATTAGAGACCTTACGAGTATGTAACTAGTTTACCCAGAAAGTGGGACTTGATTCTCATTGGAGAAAGTTAGTCGACCGTGCCATCAAAAATTTAAGCACCGTTTAATTTGGATGCACCTTTCCTTATCAGACTTTTCGAGTGATAAGATTAGCACTGTGCCGCGGGGGAACTGTTCAGTCCAGGTGGAGCTAGCCGGAGGACGGTCACCGAAGCTCGATAACAGGGCCGCGAGTGAGGTGCGGGCTGGCCTCGCGGGGCTTAGCAGTGCGGGTGCAGGGGCCTCGGGTACGTGCCGAAGGCCTCGTAGCCTAGCTATGTGGCCCAGCCCTCGATCCGCGGCCGCTTCGTGTGCGGCTGCTCGTAGTCGAGCGGCACCGCGCTCGGGTGCCGCATGTCCTGCCCGGCCGGCGAGCCCATGTTGCTCGAAGATACTGAACCTGCAACGTGCCGATACACTGTAATTGGTAAGGTTAGTTCTGGTTAATAGGTTTAAAACATTTTAGTTACTAAATAATTAAGTACTACTAAATATCTCATGCAATGTAACAGAAAGTTAACTTAATTATTTAATGTTAAATAAAAATAAAATAAAAAAAACACTAAATCCACTGCTGACAAAGACATTCATAGAATCTCACTTGATTTGAAACAAAAAATCTTTACTCATCAATCATTAATGTATAAGTAAAGGAACCATCAGCTCCACAAAATACAGAAACAACAGAACTTCAGAGCTATTTAAACATTAGAGAGTCTTAATTAGCAGTGGATTGATTAATAACACATCATAAGCTGTTACTAAGACAAATAAATACACACCATCAATGACTCCAGAGAGATGCGCGGGCTGCGGCGCAGGCGCAGGCGGCGGGCCGCGGTGCATGTGATCCGGCGCACGCGGCGGTGACACCGGCTCCGCTTTGATCTTCACGTTGCTAGGCGACGCGGCCGGGGGGGGCGTCCCGCCGCCGCCGAGCACTGGCAAGCTGCTACTGTTGAATTATAGAACTTATTAGCTATGGCAAAAGATGAAAAATGACATAGGACGTACAAATTCAGCCTTTGAAATAGGTATTTTATTGAGGGGGATCCCATCAAGGTAACTCGCGATAGTCAAAATTTCTTACGTTTTCTGCAAATTGCAGCACTGTTTTACTTTGTATGTTGATCAAAATTCAATCTGTGATTTAATTCAGCAATACTCACAAAAAAATATTTAAGCATTAAAATCTGCAATGCTCTCGAAATCTTATTTGAGGGAAATATGTCAATTTCGTGAAGGTAGGATAATTTTGAGAACTAAGTATACCTATTGATGATTTGAATGATTATAATTTAATAAAATTAAGATTCGCGGACTGAATTTTGATCAACGTAGGTACAATGTAAAATACTGCTGCAATTTGCAAATAACGTACGAAATAAAAAATTTCTCTGACTACATTGAAGAAATATCACTATTTTGTCTTATGGGTCAAATAATTTTCTCATTTCAATAGCATAATAGTTACAGGCAGATCAAAGCACAAAATTGATTTGTTGATTCTTTGAATCTAAATCTACTATTATCTACAGGGCTTAGCGCTTAGATTCAAAGAATCAACAAAATTGAACTGTCAAGATCTTTCATTTGATAAAAAAACTAGTAAAAATTGCAATATAGTACTTATGCAAAAAGTAATCACAGCATTTTTTCCATGCAACCTACGCATGCATCTAACGAGAACGCCAAATGAAAAATGTAGTACTTCATCAAGCAGACCAGCACTGCGTACTGTCATAACGGCAGTACATTAACCTGATAAGCATGTATTAGCATTATGTTTAATTCAGAACAGCCCATTAGAAACATGCAAAGAACTTGAATAGCCCGTAGCAACCGATAAAGTTAATTTATGTCGTAATTATTTGCTCGATTGGCGCAGTCATGCGCAACGACCAAGTGAAAGTAGAACTTTGGATAACACTTGCATACCCCTCTGTCGCCCTATTTCCGTATGAGTGCGGGGGGCAAGGAAGGTTATAGATTGCAAGGCTGTTAATGATACAGTTGCAGTTTTTGGTCCAATGTTCAACAGCTCCGACAGCCGTGATCGTCTAGTGGTTAGGACCCTACGTTGTGGCCGTAGTAACCCAGGTTCGAATCCTGGTCACGGCAGTGATTACACTGTCACGGCGGAGCTATTTTTTGGGAATATTATTATAGACTGTAGGAATTTCAACACGAGTTGTATGGCCAGAGTAAAAAATATGTAATAAACGAAGAGCTACGTATAAAATGATATTCCTTTGAAAATATTATTTTAGTTGATACGATAAGATAAAAATATTAATTTTATTATACCCTATATCACTCTCACAACAAAGAAGAATCTAACGATACCTCCATAACATAATAATGTTGAAACCTATTAAGCCGTTCAGGCTAGAGAACGTGCCAAAGAAATAGACATAGACACGAAATATATTACCCCCGGTCTGGGACAAGTACCTAAGTAAAATCTAAATATTTTATTGATCAAAATCACGCCATCTTTAGAATTTTATAAGAACCTCTTGGTAGCCGAAAACCAAGTGTAATAAACGGAGCACGAGTGAAAGGAAAAATTTGTGACTTTAGTAACAAGATCATTCTTGAAATGGTTATTTGTTTCACTGATACTGTCACCAGCTCCAATAGCCGTGATCGTCTAGTGGTTAGGACCCTACGTTGTGGCCGTAGTAACCCAGGTTCGAATCCTGGTCACGGCAGTGAATACACTGTCACGGTGGAGCATTAACTTTTGAAAAAAAAAATGAAATTATTTTAATACTAAAAATGACACTATCAGTAATACTTATTTTTAAAGTTTGGTGATGGTTTAATCCAGAAACTATAATATGTAGCTATCTTGATTGTATTAATTATAGGTAAGTACCTAATTTACATTCCAATCTAAAATAAATTTCAAAATAACACTGACCTAATCATTAAATTTATCAATTCCTTTGATGAAGACTGATAATAAATGAAAATTGGCAATCACTTTATATCTAAAGTACTACAAGCAATAAACACTCGTAAAGCTTCTACATAATATTGTAATAAATAATCATCCAATAATTTTAAATTACATACTTCCATTTATCTGTTAGATGATTAACTACATTATTATGAAGCTGAGAGCGTTTCCTCTTTCTGTAGCTAAACTTCTTGTTAAAGGAAGTTATTTATCGATTAGGTCGCAGTCAAATCGTTATGTTTATAAAGTTATTGATGGTCATTTGATTGACACTATTTATTATTATTCAGTAGTTTATCATGGGTAACCAGTAGGTAAATCAACACCTACTCCAATAGGACAATTCTGAAGGAGCAAACTTTTTGTGACCTATCGGAATGGACCTTTCAATAATTACACGCCATCTTTTAAAATATTTAAGGATATCCCAGTGATCTGAATAACAAAAACAAGGGCACCAGGTGTAAAGAAAACTGGTCAACGACTTTCACATTGCAAAGGGACTATAAATTTTAATGGTGTGGTCACAGACTCCAGCATCTGTGATCGTCTTGTACTTAGTACCTTACGTTGTGACCGTAGCTACCCAGGCCTCAATACTGGTCACGGCAGTGATTATACTATAATGGTTTTTAATTTTTTTTTCTAATTGACATTTTAAGTAAGTTTGGACTGCACGAGTTATACAAAATAAAAGTTTTGAGCGCAAGTTATTTAACTAAATATATTTGAAAAATCTTACTAATTACCTACAAGTTTACATCTTTCCTAAGCCTGCCATTTGTCCCCCACTTCTAACTCCTGAACAGTCTATCCGGATACGTTCACACAATCATCTTACATTTCCTCTGTCATTCGGATATAAGTATGTACACTCAATCCCACATAAATGCCATTAATATCGATTTAACTACAAGACTGCTTTGTCGAAGAATTTTTTTTCTTATACTTTTGATGATCTTCTTCGTGAGTATCTTTATCAAGATATAGGTAATTTATAAGCACATTTTTTTAGAAACTCTTATCTGTTTTAACAGGTCCTTTAGCTTAAAAAAATCTTACAAATTGATTTCAGTTTTTTCTTCCTTTTTTTACTGGAATAATACGAATCTAATCTGACTCTGTTCATGCGGAACGTCCATTCATTTGCCACGCTACGCCTCCCGGAAGACATTCTGATACGAGATTTTGTCTCGCGTTTTCCTTGATAAAATGTCGTTGTATTTTAAGCTGTCCTTCCAATCTTTTAGAAGCTGCATTAGATTTATACTTTTTTGGGTAACCAACCTTGTGTAATTTAGTCATGTTAATTTTAAGTATTATTAAATTTCATCTTAGTAATATTATGTAATGATCATTTTAGGACTCTCTAAGTGTATGATATTTTAATTATTTTATTTATTCATTTGTTTATATGCCTACCTACATTAATATCGTTAAGTGTATTGAATTTATTATCGTTATTACCGTACGTTCTGAAAACAAATTATTCCAACACTACTTGAATGTGTAAAAGAATATGTAATTTTTATTTTTTGTTCTTGCACGTGTCTCACAATGTGTTTTGTTTTTTTTCTTGTCACAAATGCCTTCACATGGCAAACAGTAATTTAAATTCGTTTAGTTGTTTTTTTATCGTCGTGAAATTAACTTTGATAGTTTTTAATGTGGGACGCTTTTTTCACCAACTACGCAAAGGAAATTAGATAATTTAATGAATAGAGACAACAATAGATATATCTAATGAAAATGTTGCTCCTATAAAATTACACTCGCGTGTTGATAGATTAATGAATTCCTTTTGTGCAATATAGGTATCTACCTCAGATCATAGAAACAAGGGAGATGTGCCAAGGCGCTATCGAGCTTGATGCCTGATGATCTTGAGCAAATTGCTCATAATAAAAACGTACGCGCTGGCGACGAATCGAACACGATCGATGGTATAAATACAGTGTTTTAGTTTAGTGCTAGTGTTGAGTGACGATTAACAGTGTTAGATTGAGGGTGTGCGGAATGTTTAATGCGTGGGAGATCGTTTTATTCATAAGGAGCGCTTAATTATGCGCGTAATTGTGTCGAAAAATGTACTAAAAGTGGCATCTGTTGTTCCCGTACTAATTTGCTATGATGGCATATCTCCTTGTTTCTATGATCTGAGGTATCTACTAATGAGACAATTTACAATTTTCACGCTTTTTTACCGACTCTGGCGCACGCAACCGTGAATGTTCATGAATTGTGATGTAACCATTTTTGAAGAGATTGTTGTTTTCATCAATACAGTCAGTGGTTCCGACAGCCGTGATCGTCTAGTGGTTAGGACCCTACGTTGTGGCCGTAGTAACCCAGGTTCGAATCCTGGTCACGGCAGTGATTACACTGTCGCGGCGGAACTCTTTTTATGTGTTAATTCAATTGACAAAGCTATTCAGATTTCGGGTTCTGAGTTTTTAAAGTTTTCTTTTCTACCATTAGGTATAATATCCATGTTTTGTATTTGATTCTGAATAACTTTGTTTTGGTTAAGCTTAATTAGTGGACAACAATTTTGGAAATCTGCATCAACCGAGTCCTTTGCATAATTGATCTGCATATTTTTCTCATCACTAATTTCATGTTCAAATCTTAGTTTAATTTTGTTTATGGATTTTTCTATTATTTTCAGCTAAAAATAAGACATAATATTTTTCGGACTCAGTCAACAAGATTTCGTGTAAGCAACACAAATAAAAAGTGATATGAAAGTGATCACAGACATGTACCTGTTGTGCTGTAGCGTCTGCAGTTGGTGCGCGCCCCACGTCAGTCCTATGCCCATATCCGAGTTGATGCTGAAGTCCTGTGGTCCGAAGTTGCCGAGTCCTGAGTAGCCGAGCGGTGTCTGGAAGTAAGAAAATTTAGGGTCAGCTAACTGAAAAGGAAAAATTATTATTATTTTATTAAATGTTACATTTTTTTTTTATTTAAGCCAAATTTTTCATTGTTGTTATTGTTTGGACATTTATAAAATATTACAAGAGTAAAATTGCAACTTTGCAGGCAACCATCTAATTGGAAGTGGTAGTTTTTTTTTTATTATTCCAGTAGAAGAAAGAGTTTCGGGCATCCAAGTTGACCTTTTATATTGAATTTTTTTTTATTATTGTATGGTTTTCATTAGGCCAAACAATTTTGGTAAAATAATTAAAATTGCAATTAAACAGCATGTTTAGAACTATCAAAATTATATCATATTTTATTCTCAAAATCATTAAAATATGCGATAATAAAAAGTGCCTCACAATCACCTCGCCAGCATAAGATATGTCGTCCTGCGGTGGTGGCATAGAGCTGGGTATGACGACGCGCAGGTTGTTGTGGCGCGGCGAGTGGTGCGGCGGCGGTGCGTGTCCGTGCGACTTGTGTCCATGCCGGTGCGGGGACGGTGCGGGGCCGGGCGACGGCGACGGCGTGCAGCCTGCGTCTAGTGGAGATCCTGAACCTGGGTAGCCGTTTGACATCTCTAGCATTCCGCCGCTTGGGTATACTGGAATAGAAGGAAAGTCCTCGTTAGTGGGTGATTAGTGATAGGGTGGTTTCATAATCACGCTTACGCTCGCTGGTGCGGATGGTAAGTGGGCCACGGGATAGACGTGTCTTGTACCGTTTCATATACAGATGGGCAAAACACCCAGCTGTTTTGGTAAACACCCGATAAACACCCGTAATCGCCCATCAACACCCAAAAGGATAATGCAACTCTTCCCTTGTGCTCTGGGCTCATATTTTTAAGTATTTGCCCACATATGAAACCGATGCCAATCGATGGTTATTGTCACCACTAGTAATTTTCAATATGGCGCCAAAAATATCGAGCCTGGGAAAAAAAAGGTTTTATATGATAAAGTATTTCAGAAAATAATTAAAAATTACGTTGATATTGGCCCCAAACTAGGCAATCTTGGGAGCCAAAAATAATAATAAGTATATACGGTGTACAGTAAAGTTCCAAAAAATCAACTGGGACAATACAGTTCGTGAACATTCCACTATGATAAGGACAATATAATAGATGTTTACCAGTACATATCTTTTTTCCTCTGGGGTGGATTTTTATGACGCAATAGTAAAAAAAATTGTATGAATGCGATCTATTATCGATTGTATAGTTTGTGTCTGGGCAACAACTTTTTTATTTTGGGCCCAACTAGTTGCATTGTCCTTTGGGTGTTTATCGGGTGTTTACCAAAACACCCGGGTGTTTTGCCCATCTATAGTTTCATAGTGACACGCGTACGAAACGCTGCCGCCCGCACTGACGGTAAGCGCGACTATGATATCATCCAAGTTTTTAAGATAAAAATATGCATCAAGTACATCTAATACTAAAGCTATCTAGTACAGAAAACTAATTTGAAATAACTACGCTTCTATTACTAATTAATGTGGGCAAAATTAATGATAATGAAGGACTTAAAGAGAGAAAAAGTTATGTTAAGAAAATAAAGTAAAAAAGATTATACCTGAATCGGTTTCCGAAGACGATGGCCGTGGACTGATAGAAGTGTGCATCTGTGGACTAGCTTGCAGTAGTGTTTGGTCGTAGTTGCCGACCGGGACGCTGACGGGCAGGTTGTAGTTGCTTCCTGCCACGCCCACGCCAACTCGGCTCCCGTTCAACTGGTTCCTCTGCATCATCATTTGGAATTCCTCATCAATCTTGGAATACTTTGCCTCGGTCCTTGGTGTCAGATTGTACTCGGGCTCAGCCTCAGGGCTGTCCGGTGACATCACTCCGTTCTTATGCTCTTTCTTCGTTAGTGCCTGTAAGTGTCAGCGAAAACAGCTCAGGTGGCTTGACGAGCCAAACTTATAAATACTCTACGCGTACTGTATTAATCTGGCATGCATTAAAATCCAGTTAAATTATTAGATTACACCCTCTATACACACCATTAGCGTTATCAGCGTCAATCGCGTTAAACGTAATTGCTACTGTTCGTCTGTTTAGATTTTATCACGTCAGTATGTAGTGGAGGGTTCAAAATAAAACAGTGCGCTCAATAAAACTACAGTGTAATTAGGTAAAATTGTACGTGAAAACTTTTTAGCGTACATTTGTGTGGTGTCGAACGCAATGATGCAACACTGACTTTACCCTTGTATCAAAACATCGGAGTCAGGTAGGCGCGGTTAATTCAAATAAACACAAAATATATTTACAAAACCCATGCTGGTACAGGAAAAAATAACATAAATATTTGGGGTATCTAGTCATAAACTGTTAGTATAAAACGGGGTGTCTGGTGTTTTGTACTTCATCTTTTTTTTTTCTAACAGGAAATAAACATGCTGTTCCTTTATTGCTCGTGTTTGTCTATTCTTATGTGTATATTGATGTGATATCGTTTACACAAGGTCTTTGGGTACGAGATCTACATCTATAATCTAGTGAGGTTTTACAACATTTGCTTGTATATCAGGGATTGTTTTAGTATCAAAATAATGTATGCATTAGGTATTGTGTGTAAGTACAAAGCACGCGGTTAATGGGATAAGTCAATTTTGCATGGACATTGCATTGCGATCACGGGCACACAGATGACGCCGTACTTAATGTACCTCGATGATGTTGCGGTTCGTCAGTGACTCGTGGGGCTCGTTGTATTCCGTGTATTTCAAAAGAACCTGCAAAGAAATAACGTTATTTGTATTTTAAATCTATCTTTGATTTTTTCAAAACTATCTTTCTCGTTTTTAGGGTTTCGTACCCAAAGGGTAAAAACGGAACCCTATTACTGAGACTTCGCTGTCCGTCCGTCTGTCTGTCTGTCTGTCTGTCTGTCTGTCTGTCTGTCTGTGTGTCTCCAGGCTGTATCTATATTTATTTAATTATATATTAACTTTAAAAAGAAATAATTAAATTAAAATAAAACAAATATTTAAGGGGGGGTCCCATACAACAGACATGATTTTTTTGCCGTTTTTTGGGTTCCGAACCAAAATGGTAAAAAGGAACCCTTATTGTGCGACTTCGTCTGTCTGTCTGTCTGTCTGTCTGTCTGTCACACCTGCTTATTTCAGCAACTACTTATGCTATCGACTTGAAATTTGGAACAGTTATAAAGAATGCTTGTTCAACTTTATTGCAAATAAAAAAAGTCAACAAATATTTTTATTTTCATTGCAAAAGGGGCCGGAGTGGGGGTCCGAAATTTTAAAGTGGGGTTACTAGGTCAAGTGACATATCATATGAAAGGGCTTGATTTGCACATTTCAAAATATATTTTTATTTTATTTTATGTCTCACAGTTTTCGACATATGATGAAAAATTTCCAAAAAAATACCATTCCCCCCCCCTTATCTCCGAAGTTTGCGGGGCGAAAAATCTGAAATAATTAGAGTTGATAGGAATTGACCCAAATATGGCACCAAAAATAAAACGATGTTCCTAACTAGAACAGTTTTTTCAAAATCATCAAAATTCCTTCACAAACAAACTTAGTTATGCGGTCCGGATTTTTTCACATTATACATCCAAAAATGATTCGGAACCCTCGGTGCGCGAGTACGACTCGCACTTGGCCGGTTTTTATTGATAATGGTACGAAACCCTTCGTGTGCGAGTCCGACTCGCACTTGGCCGGTTTTTTACATAAACAGCTATCTCGCCAGAGATATCTCGACTAGTCATATCTGTATATAGATTAATAAAATTGATTATGAATATTGTCAAGTTATCTTAATTTTCCTTTATTAGTCATCATATAATTTTCATTGATTTTAGTTTTATGTTTACGTGGCTTTGTGTAAAACCTACATTTAAGCATCAACACCAGTTTCATAGCAACAGTGTAGTTTATACATACAACGTAAATCTTTTTGAAAAAAATATTCTTTGTTTGCATAATGTATAGTTTAACGAAGTTGCCTTGACCTTACAACATTACATGACATAGGTACAACATTTCAAATAGTACCAGATTATGTAGCTGAACCGTATGATCTTTATGAGCGATTTATTCAGTCACCGTTGGTGGTGTATTTAAACGATAAAAAAACACTTATGCAAATAAACTGAGTCTAGCTGGCGAAGGGTTTTATTATATTTTATAAAGCTCGGTATTAAAAGTGGGGCGTGTTAGCCGTGTAACGATAAATTACCGCAAGCCATGTTAGAAGAAATTAATTCCATTACGGTTGGAATGAAATATATTTTTCTTTAAACGCATTAAACTTACTTCAAATTACAAACACGATATCAAAAAAGCATATCTTAGAAAATGCTAAGCATTCATCTTTCAACCTTATGAGCAATGCTAAAAAAACTACATCGAACAGGAAGCTAGTTTAACAGAATTTACATACATAATAATTAATAATGAAGATCTACGTGAACACATGTTAATAAATAATTAATTTACATAATTCGTATAAAACTTTAGAGACGATGAAACTACTGACGATGAGAATAAACTAAATTAAGAAACGTAAAATGAATCCATCATTATGATCAATGAAGAAGACATAAATAAGAGATAAGATAGACCCAAAGATACAAAATACAACATACAATAAAGTAATTACTTGGCAATTGTTTGATACTTTGCGAGACTTGGAATATACTGAGAATAGCTTTGAAAGGTAAAAATGCAAAGATATATTAGAAGAAAACTATTGTCATAGTTGAAGAATAAGAAGCCAAATTAACAAACCTTGTCCATATCAGTGCTGGCATATTGGTAGAGTTTGTTGTTGGAGCTGAAGATGATGAGAGCGATCTCGCAGTCACACAGTACGCTAAGTTCGTAGGCTTTCTTCATCACACCAAATTTACGTTTGTTGAAGGTCACCTGAAACATTGAGATGACGAATTTATGGAAAATGAAGAAATAAAAACTATAAGTGATAGTGTTGACAAGGGTACTAAAATGTACGGTAAATTGTTTAACAATCTATGAAATAAATGGAAAATTTTTAAAATGTTTTCGAGGCCAAAATTCAAAGTTCATACAGCAATTACAGAGTTTGTAACTACTTTCATTTTCAAGCTTCACTACACGGAATATATCATTAAACCATACGGGCTCTTCATATTGTAATTTCGATATTGGTAAAATGAAAACAAAAGCATTTTATTGGGTCACGGACGGAATCAAATAATTATTACTGGAACTCATCAACGTTATGTGTCATACACCGTACGCTTTAAATACCAATATTTCAAGCTATTAAATAATGCACCATTGTTCGTTCGTACACATCATCTGCGGTTAATTTGTAATTTTCCTTAATAACTAAAAAATCTATAGGTGTTCTGGTAAATTCATTTGTTTAGGAAGAACTAGCAATTCGTAAACGTAGTACTTATTTCCTGTTATTTATAGGTACTTAACCAAATATGTCGCCTTATTCAGAAATAATCAATGTTGTATTTTAAGTATTTTCTGTAAATATTTTAACAAAGGAAGTTGAGCCGCCGAAAGCAAATTGACCTTCGCAATTTTAATTTTACATGTCTGCTGTTCCTTTAACTAGACCAAATTCAAAGAGCTTCCCTGCCCTCTTCTAATTAAAAATGTGCTTTGAGATAGGGGGAGATGAGGAGTGCTTTGTAGGGTCATAATAAACTGGACAAGGTTGATATACAGTGTAATCGTATAATTAATAAATTACAAGCGGGAGCGGTCGTTGTCCCGTCGCGATAATGTTTTGCAGTGGGAGTGTTGATAGGCCGCATCTGTTAGGTCATGCCTCATGGTAAGGTCATTTCACTCTAATAGCCTCCAATATTATGTACGAACTTCGTATTGCGCGAATCACTTTTGATTACGGCTGATTACATAAGCTTAAATATCGCCATGGGCAACAAGTTTTACTATCCATCATTTTCTAATGTCGGTTTGGTTTCGAAAAAATTTTGTAACGATCATTTTATTATAGGTATCGTTGTCTTAGTAATATATGTATGATGGACATTGCCGAAACTATCCAATGATTATTGGAAACCTTCGAATTCTTTTAATGATCCAATCACTACCAGGAAGTTTGGTGTTAAAAGAGGGTTATGTTAAAAAGATCTGGACCAACCTGTCGATTCCGTTCGTCCGTAATACGGGATATTTGTATTTTCTTCCGACCCATGGTGGCAGCAATCTTGGAAAGGGGTGCGGGGAGCGGGGGCGAGAGAAAAAGTTGCCTTCTGGCTGGCTGCTACTACGGACGTCAACAGCTGCTACCTGCGGACAAAGAAAAGCAAATTTTAATACTAAAATCACAAAACTCAATATAAACATTTCCAATAAAACGCATTTCCAAGTAAACGATAGTGATAAATCATAACGTGAATAAATTCTCAAATATGTCTCTTATTGCTATTGTCATAAAGGCGTAGTAAATGACGATTTATTAAGGCCAAAAGCTCTCGTCATCGCGCTTGTGCCATGGAGCCATGGTCGTGATTGTGACCATAGCCGAAGCAAGGCCGATGACAGATATTATAGAACAGGATGACGTAACATAAATGCAAAGATTATTACGTAAACAGAATTGTATTTTGGTAATTACTAATCGTAAAGAAATATTAAGGTGATGCCCCTTTTGGATAAATAGCTTAGCTTATCACTGGGTTAAGTATCGTTAGTCCATGTGATAGACATTATTTTGGTGTTCAATTTATCCATAATCCAGTAGCTGATGTCCATCACAACAGATAACGCTATCTGTCACGTTTTTCAAAGCATTCTAGTCGGCAAGTGATTGTTTTGAACGTATGTTTCCT
The DNA here is from genome assembly GCA_948465475.1 of Thalpophila matura. Lineage (NCBI taxonomy): Eukaryota > Metazoa > Arthropoda > Insecta > Lepidoptera > Noctuidae > Thalpophila > Thalpophila matura. Next base: position 5,279,271 of record OX419177.1, on the reverse strand, counting down.
TATGATTGTTTCTGACTGATGATAAATAGGGTTCACGAATAATAATTGTAGTCTACATTATGTATATCTACTAATACATGATTTTTTTTACCATTATGTTTACCATTATGTCTACCATTATTGTAGTCATGCTTTAAATAGCAGATCTCTAGTGAAAACTGAGCTAAAATACTTCAAATATTTTTAGAATAAAACTGAAAACTTGTGATCTAACAAAAAAGCGCATTCTTATCACCAATCAATAACAAATTTTTATCAATAGGTTACTATAAGCTCTAAATCAAGGTCAGACAAATCGACCGGACATCACACATTCCTACTACATGTCTAACAGTTAAGTGATAATGTATACAACGATTACGTAATCAGTGGTGTAACCAGCTTTATTGGACTACTGGGGTCCGATACGGAGTCTCGTAAATCAATAGGTGACAACGTAATAAAATAATAATACATAATTCTGCAAAACTTTAAGAAAATTTTTTTTTAGTAAAAGCCGATATATTTTTATGTAATGAATCTTGGTAGGTATTAATCAAATCTTGTTAATTAAGTAGGTACACCGTTATATTTTACTGTCTTTTAAGATGAAACATTAAAAAGTGTTTGTCTGGCGGTGTAGGGTTCTGTAGTAAGAAGTATATTAGTTTTCCGACGGCAAATATAGGTTTGTATTTCATTATGACGATAATGTTGCGGCTGAAAAACTCAACACTGAAAATAGTAAATATTTCAAAAGCTAATTGACGTATCTTATTCACACCAATATTATTGAAAGTATTTATTAAACGCTGTGAGCTTGATTTGTTTCAGATTTTTTGATAAATCCGTTGGAAAGTTTGAGGGGGACACACATTGTTAACGATTTTCAAATCTTCCAGCTGACTAAAAATGCACCTAAATAAAAATGCCTCCCCCTCCAATTATTTTATTCTTTGTAATATCACTACAGGCCTACTTTATAAGGCAGTTCATAGAAGACATCTACCTGCGAAGTTTCATACAAATACCTACGTTATGAACTGTAGATTTTACGAGGGTGTGACTGACACGTTGATAAACAAAGATATACAGGGTGGCAGGTTAGACAGTGGAAATATTTTAAGGGGTCATTGTACTCATCAGTATGAACAACTTTTACTTTGGGACCAACCCTGAAATCGCGAAAAAAAAATCAGCAGTTCCATACATTTATGTTCACATGACTTAACCAAATGTATGAAACAGCTGATTTTTTTTTCGCGATTTCAGGTTTGTTCCCATAGTAAAAGTTGTTCATAATGATGAGTACAATGACCCCTTAAAATATTTCCACTGTCTAACCTGCCACCCTGTATACATACATGGACAAATGGGCAGACGTAAAGACGAACTTGACAAAACTATAAAAGGTTTAGTTTTATTACGGGACCCTAAGAAGGAGAATATAAATTGGTATCAGAACATCGATCGATAACAACTGTTTTGTCTACATTGAATTCAGCATAACACAGAAAACAGAATCAATACAAGAATACAAATAAAAAATATTCACAATATTTCTTATTCGCAAATCTGTTGGACTTGACGCCGTCATTGACGGTATGGATATCGTACCTAATATTGTCATAAATAATTCATGGTTTGTCTTTGTTAAACATAAACGACAAAACAAAGTATGTGTTTTACGTATTAACATTACGAAAATCATTTGGCACAATTCCAATTGTGAAGTTTATTTTCCAGAATATCAAAGCTCTTCGAAAAATGAATGGAAGAAATGTGAATTGTAACAGACATGACGAAACTATAAGGGTTCCTTGTACAACTACGGAACCCTAAAAACGGATAATCCAAAAACTCTAAAACTTATGACGATACAGATCCAAAATTTAGAATATAGACTAATGAGAAAGTTGTATTCGTAAAATGAGATAGTAACAGACACAGTGCTTGCAACAGGAAAACGTTGATTACCAATGTTAACAGCACAGTTAGGCAAAAAACGGGGTCATGTGGACTGATAGTAGGGTCATTATGCAAATCTGTGTGACCTGCCGTCTTGTACGCGCTTTAAGGTAAATTTAATGTTTCAGATTAGTCGTCAGCCATTTTGTTTCATATTATATTTTTTATAGTCAACAATGTTAAAATGGTGGCTACTTTAGCAGTTAACGCGCAGACGGATGACGGATGTTCCCACTCAGCATGTAAATCGACGGATTTTGACAAAATGTTGCTTATCGATCCGTTTTTAGTAGCACGCTGTGTTATCATTGTTTGAATTTTAATTTAGCTGGTTCAGTATTTCAACTTGTAGGTAATACCTAGTAGTTCTCAATTAGACAAATTAATTAAATTATTGTTTAGTTGAGCAATTTTATTTTGTAATGCGTCAAGTAGGAACTTTGAAAAAAAAAATGGTTTCCCATAGATTTGACAAGGTTTATTTATAAATTAACTTGTTAATTACTTTGAATGCGAAATAAATTTTCTGAGAGGCGTTATTATAATATTTGATAAAGTTTAATAATTACGTACTTGCGTGGGTGTAAGGAAAGTAATATTTGAAATGGAGAAGTAGAGAAATTCATATTATCATGTTTTAGCTGAAGGCCTTTATTTGTTTGAGTGGTATGTTATCTAACTTTTGTGATTAAAATCTGACATACTTTAAACTATTTTAAATGAAGCTTACACTTTATAAATTTCTATTTTACCGTCGATACTAAGATGGATTTTAATAAGTAAAAATAATGAATAATGAGAATGAATATCAAGTACCTATAACTACAAAAAATAAAATTGATATATACGTATCTAGTACAGTACCGTGGGTGGTGATACCTAACGACGCCATAACAACAGTACCAATATTCATAGAAACACATAACCTTTTGTGCGCTTTTGCTATAAATATATAAGTAATGATCCCTCAATATAAGTATTGTGTCGACGCATACGTGGCCGATAATTATACAACGGTTAATGAACACAATAGGAATCTAAAGAAAAATGATGAGGTTACTTCCGATGTTCATTATCTTCATCATCATATCAGTTGAAAGACGTCCACTGCTGGACATAAGCCACCTCCAAGTATCGTTATAACGACCGGTCTTGCGATACGCAAAATTATAAATCAGAACCTATGCGAATTTTGTAAGCAATCAATGAACACGTATAGAAATTTTTTGAATTCTGTTGAAGATAAGAATATCGTATTATTTCCTAGTTACAATAAGATTTTCATTAATAATAATCTTTATCAGATCACACAGAATATTAAAACGTTGATAATGCTATACCATCAGCAAATAAAACCAATAATAAAGAACCAATAACGTAAGTAGTCGGAAAGTAAAGGAAATCAATATAATTTTAGTAACATGATATACGAGTACAAAATTTTAAAGTCAACTACTTATTGATCGTGTTCGATTTCGATGTGACAAGGAATTATGTCTGTAATTTGATTCTGTTTAAGCCATTTTGATGACAAAGAACTGCTATATTATTCTTATTTTCTTTCAGTTACTAGTCTTCAGAAATACCCAAAGAAAAATTATATAATAGTGGAGAGTTCTCTTTTCGATGAGTCAGAAGAGTTGGTTTTAATTGATAGGATGCGAAGAATATTGCTTTCTTATATTGATATTTTCATTTTGGAATTTTCCTAATTATTATTCTCATCACAGGTATTTCTTAAGGGTTAATAATAATTAACTTTTCTTTCAGTATCACTGTTATAAGCATTATCATTTGGCTGGTATACTTTTAATTCTTCACATTCAAGCTTTGTTTTGATTTAAAAAGTTACAATACAAATTGCGTTTCTATACATTTTATAAGAGGAAAGAATATATAACGATACATTAGCAATTTATCGCTGGTCCACAGCAAACACGCGAGGGTGCTACACGTCAGTCGAACACAGGGCGTGTGTTTCTTGCAAGGTTTCATGATACACACCTTAGTACTAAGCTTAGAGCAATAATTCCACTGTAGTCGTGTTAATCACATTATCGGTGGTATACATCTCACCGGGAGTATGACGTGCATTAAAATGCAAAAGGAAAACATGTTTACGGTATAGGTATGAATACAATGTTATCAATTTTGTTGTTCGTTTAAAAAGGTTTCATACCAGGTAAAATAATAATCAGGTATGTCATCCCTGATTTTATAAATACCTACGATAGGTATACATTGCTAAAATAATTAGTACTGATACATGCATTGTTTTGATTTTTTATTATACCTACGAGTATTATCAGCTTTCCTAAAAGTTTGTTTCTTGACTAATTCTCATGTCAAAAACATGTTTTGAAATCATTTTAGGAACTTTAACATGGATTGCTCGAAATTTTGAAAAGTTCCACAAAGTGACTAATATACATAAATAACCTAATCTGTAACTTCGACGCTATCTTCAAAGTTCACACATGTATTGACGTTCCTACGAATAGTTTCAGTTATATAAACCCTTAGGGCGCTTGTAGACGTCCGGTTTTTTTCACCGGACAACGGACCGATTTTTTACAATTGTATGGTTTATAATGAATCCGGCGTAAATTGTTCGCCGAACTAATGTGCGGTGCATATACACACATTCATTATAAACCATACACCACCGCGAATCAGGTAAAAAATCGGTCCATTGTCCAGTGAAAAAAACTGGACGCCTACAAGCGCCCTTAGTCCGACTCTACTCCCCTTAGTTTCCATTAGTGCGTGTCGTGAGGCACTGTTGACGTGATTAAGTTCTAGGTTGCTTTTTATGTGACCTAATTTAATAATTCATCATGTTACAAGTAAATTGCACCACATAAAATATATTCCAGTGTTTATTTTTCTACTTTAGTTGCTTTTAAAGTTGACATGATCAGCAATTTTTTCAATTTGTACGCACAAGTGTATTTACATAATTGAATATCTTAGAATATCATATTTATATTCTTCCGATTTTTTTTATATTGCATCTCAGATCATTAGACTACTAAAGCTGTTTGATGTTAAAAATAGCCCTCATAATTATATTTTGTATCAAAATAAATGACGTCTGGTTAAGCTCGTAAAACTGAAATTTATTGCATAAAATATTTTCTTTGGAAGCAATTAAAAAGTGAAAGCGAAAAATGTTTTCTTTTTGACGTCTCGCGATTAGGACTTGAAGCGTCTAAATTAAAGTGTCAACATTTAATTCTGCCATTTTTCATTTGCCAACAGAAAGATTTTATTATTCGCACTACCGCAAAATTCCGATCCTATTCGTGTGTGTGTTGGTGCACGAACATTCCTACGTGTACATGATATATAGTTCACGGTGTCATGTTTGCCCAGTTTCCCCCATTTTGCTGAGTGTGTGCGTCGGCCTACGCATGAAAGCTTGTTGGTGTGTGTTAATCTGAGCATGTGAGGGTCTGTGTGCATTTTACTGGCATTGCCCGTGTGTAGGTCAAAGGGTGTTTGTAGGGGGCAGTTGCAGGGTGGAGCGGGTAAGAGGGGGTGTCAGGTCACTGTGTTTATAGGTGGCTTGTTACGCGGCACTTGCGTCTATTCATGCATTATCACGTTCCCTCTGTGGGTGATTATCGTGTGGTCTAATTATCAGCTTCGCTTACAGATTACAACCTAAACATTAACGGCCGTACCACAAAAAAGATGAACACGTGTTCAACACGAATGCTACCAAAAATATACGCACTTGTTTTAGCACTAACTTGTCAAAAACAAGTGTAGGTATATTATTTTCGGTAGCATTCGCGTTTAACACGTGTTTATCTTTTTTTTGGTAAGGGTATAATAGTATTACATCGAGTTAGTAATTTTAATGTTACAAAAGGTATTTAATTGAGGTAAATTCAATTTACCTCAACATAGTTTATCTCCTGCTGGATTATATATCGCAACTCTACAAACAGGACAACATTTTTGTTTAACCAAAAGAACTAGCGGTAGGTACCTAATCAACGTATTATTGTTAGGGGGGCATATTTTCCGCCACATCATAAAACCTCTAATATACAGGGTAAAATTAAAACCAGTGCGGATATTTTAGGAGGTGAAAGTACTCATGAATATGATCAACTTTTATTATGGGACGACACTGAAATATGAAAAAAAAATCAGCTGTTCCCTACAAAAATGCACTACAACACGATCAAAATGTATGAAACAGCTGATTTTTTTTTTCATATTTCAGTGTCGGTCCCATAATAAAAGTTGATCATATTCATGAGTACTTTCACCTCCTAAAATATCCGCACTGGTTTTAATTTTACCCTGTATGTACCTACAGCCTGCAAACCCTCGTAAAACACAAACAGTGTACCTACTCCTATTTTTTTTTGTCAAACTGACCTCAGCTTTATTTACTTTAATTAAATGAACTGGAAGAGAGTGTATGCAAATTTAAGTGAAGCCTAAGCATTAACGACGACGCAGTCTTTCCCTTTTTCTCACGGCTCATTAAGTTTTTTTCTTAAAAGGTTAACATAAGCGTGAAGCCGTGAACTGGCCTCGCTCAGAGGTAAATAACTGGGAATATCTTTAACGCAACACTCAAAAAAAAAACCTGGACCATAGATTAATGGAAGGAGCAATTAACCAGACAAGTAAAATGAAATAGAAAAAATAATTCATTGCAAATTAAGAGCGCTTGTTTTTTTCAAATTGGGGTATTTCAATTGAGATTTTTGCTGTAAAGCAGTAAAATAATAATTAGGTAGGTACTTAGGTACATAGCTACTCAATATACCTATTATGCGTGAATAAATTGTAGTATAATAAATTCCCTAAAACTTATTTTAATGTTATTATGTAAATTGTTTCATTAATTGTTGTTATTCCTGTGGGATATTATGACGTGACTTTACTAAGAAATATGAGAACAAAATGAGTGTTAAATGAAGCGTGTATGCACGAATGATTCTGTCTTTTCAAGATCGTAACCATGATCTAGATCTTCCCAAGTCAGTCTATGTTAATAAGAAAAAGATGAATAGAACAACAATTTTATAGAAACAGGGTTAGAAAAAGAAAGTAATGCCATCTTTATACCTATAAAATAGTACCGTGACTGACTGATAGACAAAGGACAATGCCAGGGGGTCGTACCAGTTTGTGTCGTGAAGGTGTCACCACCAAATTTAGTTCATAAAATTACGTTTTTGTTTCCCTTTATCAGTTTTATTTATTTTTTTATGATAAAGTGTCCGGGGTCCTCAAATAAACACTAACGAAATTAATCTCAAAAAAATTGTAGGTAAATCACAAATAAATATTAATTGAGGAGCTTTATCTAAAAAATAGTTAGCAATACAGAAAGAGCATTTAATTCTTCTCCAAATACACTACGTTTGGTCGTGAGACAAAGACTTTTGAGCTTGGTACCGGGCGCCATACATTGGCTGGCATTGTCCTTTGAAGAAAATATTCCTAGAGTACCCTAGAGGTGTAGGTATGTACTAAGGAGGGATTTCTTAAATTTTATCCTTAAAGAGATGAAAAGGGGTGGTAAAATTTGTAAGAAGAATATAATGTTATTGTGTCAAACATTTCAATTTTCACGTGGACGTAGTCACGGGCACAGCTAGTACCTACATAATATTATTGTACATAATACCTCAAAATTGTACTGGATTCAGGAATGGTAAACACCTAAAACATTAAAAACCCAACATGACTTCCAACTTCAACTGTCTTTATCACGTCGGAGCGGCTTAAAAGAGAAATTTTTACACGTGGAAACTCTTCAACGATTCCCTGAATCCAATAACTATACCGTATTTGCTCTAAAGAGAGCTTTAAGCGGGAACGTTTCTCGGAAAATTGTGCAATGACAGTAACGTAGATGAGGTGGTTTATGTGGTTATACAGCTTGTTTATGGCTAACTAGCTTCCGCCCGCAGCTTCGCCCACGTTTTTCGGGATAAACGGTAGCCTATGTGTTATTCTGTTGTATAAGCTATATTACTGTAAAGTTTCATTAAAATCTGTTCAGTAGTTTTTGCGGGAAACAGTAACAAACATCCATACATACATCCATTCTCACAAACTTTCACATTTATAATATTAATAAGTAGGTACTTCATAATATAATAGTAGGATAAACCAATTTATACAGAGAAAAGTCGAGAGCATCAGAGCACGCAACAGACAACAGATCTTCAATGAGATGGATGGATCAGATCAAAGCTTCAATTAACCAACCCATGCACGGATGTACTAGGAAAGCAGCAGTCAGAGAAGAATGGCGCTGCCCTCAGATCATAGAAACAAGGGAGATGTGCCAAGGCGCTATCGAGCTTGATGCCTGAACTTGAGCAAATTGCTCATACTAAAAACGTACGCGCTGGCGACGAACCGAACACGATCGATAGTATAAATACAGTGTTTTAGTTTAGTGTTAGTGTTGAGTGACGATTAACAGTGTTAGATTGAGGGTGTGCAGAATGTTTAATGCGTGGGAGATCTTTATATTTACAAGGAGCGCTTAATTATGCGCGTAATTGTTTCGAAAAATGTACTAAAAGTGGCATCAGTTGTTCCCGTACTAATTTGCTATGATGGCATATCTCCTTGTTTCTATGATCTGAGGCGCTGCCTAACCAAGCGGGTCATACGTCGTGGTACCTCATAACGACCACGACCGCTCTGTCAAGAGTGAAGAGAAAAGAAACCAATGTTAAGAAATATAACGCTGATGACTCTGATACTGATATAAATGGCCATGTCCTGGGGGACAACAAGAGACTGAAAAAAAAAAAGTGCACGCCTCATAACGCTCATTGTTAATTTGCAATTAAACAGCAAACGTTTATACAGTGAAATTCAATAAGGTTCTCCCTATTAAAATAATGGTATTAGATATAAATCGTGTTATGTCATTTGTTTTAAAAAAGGTATCGTGTTTACGGTGTTTCATGCAACATAATAGACAGAACGATTTTCTTGGACTTAAATATTATTTTTAATAAATTTATCGATAAGTTGACCTAAAACTAGGTCTGAATTAAAATTTAATAAATTATCTACAATCTACATTACGGTATACGATTAATATTATTGCGTACTAATAAGAGAAACAGAGGTTTAGAGTGAATGAGTTGGAGGTAAATTTTGTAGCGATAACAGGACACGCCTAATGCATTCGCGTTATGAAGTCATTCTAAAGTTATGTTAAAACAGTAGAAATAGTAATATTATATGCAAGAGAATACTAGAGTAATTTTAGCTTCAAAAACATGTTAATTCAAAAAGCAAACCACATTCACTTAATGAACTGCATTAAACATATCGTGGATACCTTTTGCAAATATTCCGTACCAGGCGTGAATAGGTTTATAAGTCGACTTACATGTATTTTTTTTAATGCATATGTACCCTTTAATAATAGAGTTATTCAAAAAATCATATGTTTGCTATGTGCGGTAAGACAGACCTATTGACTTCGTCATTTATTCACCATATGAAAGAAGCAATTCTAACGCATAAAATGCATTTAAACAAAATATATGTAAGTCGACTTATCAACCTATTCACGCCTGGTACGGCATTTATGCAAATTAAGGATTGTTCATGTCATGTAATCATGTTGTTCATATAATATCTGGTAGATTTCTATCTGGACCAATAAAAAAATACCTATTTAAATAAACACGGGAGAAGTACACAAAGCAAGCAAGAAAGAAAGAAAAAAATACGTCAGGAATGAAATTATTTTGGTTGTTGTTTTCAAACGAAAATGTCGACAACAACATCCAAATGTTGTTGTACTAGCTAAAATGTTACTATTAAAGCTAGTAGCATTATTAGCAGCTTAGAAAAATAAGATAAACGCATTTCATTGCGACACAGATCAAATTTTCAATAATGACACTCACTTAAGTAGTAATGAAAAAATCGGTAGTCAAGGATTGAGACGCGTGGGCGAGCGGTTTCCAGGCACTTCGCCTACGTTAGCTCGATGTATATCTACTTATATACGTTGGTATAACTAGATATAACATACAGAGCTTTGTACATATTCCAGGGGTTTCACATTTTATGTACGTCTTATCTGATTTGCACCTCTTTGATTTTAATTTCAGATAGCCTAGTGGTATAATCATGTGGCTCCAACTACGAAGGTTTGAGTTCGATCCCGAGGCACGCACCGCTGACTTTTCGAAGTCATGTGCGTATTAGAAATTACCTATCACTTGCTTTAACGGTGAAGGAAAACATCGTGAGGTAACCTTCATGCCAGAGAGTTTTCAGTTGGTCTTAACCAGCGTGGTGGACTATGGCCCATCCCCTCTTATTCTGAGAGGAGGCCCGTGCTCAGCAGTGGGACAGTTTATAAACAGGGCTGATACTGAATGAACATTTCGAAAAGCATATTAACATACAACGAATGAAAATAATTATTATCTAAATAAGTAGTAAGTGACTTCGAATCGAATGTTGGCCAATGATATAATACATTACATTAATTATATTAATTAATGATACATTACAACTCACGCCGTTTTTCTTTGGGGGTAGTCAGAAACTGCAGAACTCAATGTCCTTGGCTTCTACGATGAAGAAGATGATTCTAATTAGGCTGATCCTCAATCAAAGAAATTGTAACAAAGTACCTACAAAAGCTTATAATTTACATTATTATGACTAATGCAACTAATAAATTAAATATAAGGGCCGTAAGATCAATTGTAGCGTAACCAAGGAAGAGAGTTTAATCTCTCGTCTTCGATTGTTTTCTAATACCTACAAAAGAAACAATCGAAGACGGGAGATTAAACTCTCTTCTGTGGTTTAAACTACGATTGATCTTATGGCCTTAAGGATTGAGGTCGGTTTCCTTTTTTTAATCCTTTAATAAATTGTCTGGAGTACGGTAGGTTACCTACTAATAAACTCTTATACCAAAGTAATCTATTCCCCCACCTCCCCCTTAAAACATGTGGGGAATAATAAGAAGCTGATTCACTCCGCTTATCTTTTGTTTGTGGGTCAATATGGGAATTTGCCAAGTGTTACAGACGCAACGAAATCATAACGGAATGCTGCGAATATTCACGATAAACTGTGTTACACTTGCAAATATGTATAACCGGTATTTGCAAATGTAATTAATAATAAAAATATAATGATTTGAATAAAAATACTTTTATCGATTTTTACGATACGATACGAAATTCATAATGTTAACTTTAGGAATTATTTTGAATATCAGCAGCAGTGTATCGCACTGCAGTTGTTGGTATGTAATGATGATGACGAACATTTTAAACATCCTTAAATGCATGATAGTCAAACAAATTAACGAGAACATGCACACAAATATCCTACACATGTGAATATGCACTCATACACAAATATTATGTCCACAGAAAGTTCATTATCATAACAGTAGGTATTGACGGTATTGGTTATTGGATAAACTATACAAACAAACCGATTTGAGATAAAACCAGAAACTGTATTCCAGATGAACTAACACAATTTTGAAAAAATCTATATTATGTTTTTACGCTGCTACGTCACATAAGCGCTTGTGATACGGTGTGGCTGATGAAACGTCACCCATGCCCATGACTCCTGACAGGTCCAGTGAAATTCAATTGTTCAAAGTAGTGTTCCCAAAATTTTTTTTCTATTCCGGACAACCCTTACAATGTTTACAATAAGCCGCTTACTTTGATATTTTGTATATTGGTGGTTTGATTTTATTTTTATACATTCAAGTTTCGCTTAAAGCTTTCAAACTTTTTTTTCAAACGACGAGCAGTGATAGCCTAGTGGTTTAACCATGTGCCTCCCACGGCGAATGGTTCGAGTTCGATTCCGAGGCACGCACCGCTGACTTTTCGAAGTCATGTGCGTATTAGAAATTAATTATCACTTGCTTTAACGGTGAAGGAAAACATCGTGAGGAAACCGGCATGTCCTAGAACCAAAAATTCGAAGACATGTGACGTCCACCAACCCGCACTGGGCCAACCCGCGTGGTGGACTACGGCCCACTCCCTCTCACAGAGGAGGCCTGTGTCCCAGCAGTGGGAACATTATACGCCGATTATGCTATGCTTATGCTTTCAAACTTTGATAATAAATGATAGCTAAAGCTTAGGTGCACCTGTTTTGAAGCAGATTGTTTAAAAGCAACTACCTACGTAATTTTAAAATTATTTTATTTTTTTAATTAGTTAAGTTCAAAATTCATTTCATAAAATATTAAGTAGGTACCTATATCAAAATATATTTTTTTTCTGGTTTTGTAGCAAATTAACAAATTCATATTCTAACAGCAAAAGTATGACGTTAAAAGCGTAAAGCGTTTATAATTACTTTAAAGAGTAGTAAATAAACCAGTTAGTGTTAATCCAAAACAATTTACAACATGCCTTTGTAGGTATATCCGTTGAATCAATTTCATTTTGCGGAAATCCCGGATGCAATAATGCCACCATGCCGACACAATCTGGTATCCATGGCAACGCCTCGTGGAACTTAATAGGGATGTATGCCACTAACAATATTGTAGGGCTTTTCTCGGTCAAGAGCGCTAGAGCCGTCAGCATCCGTCAGGTAATTAATTCAATTAAATTGCTATTTGATGCGATTGAGTTAAACGTATGAGGGAAAGTAAAGAGACTTTGATGCACAGCTTTGGAATCAATGGAAGTCTTTGTTTATGGATTTTTAATTTTACACATGAGTTTTAGTAAGTTTATCGGTACATATCCCATTAAACCTAATTTTCTTTATTTAATGTTAATTAGTAATTAAGCAGAACTTATTACAAAACCTAGACAAGATACCTATTCCAAAAGAAACAAAGAAATAAGTGATCATCACTATAAAATAAATCACGAATAACGTCAAAATATCAATCCCTGCAATTTCAACATTAAACATAACTCAAACACCTGTTTTGCCCTCCCTACCGCGCAACTAGTCGGTGCGGTTCGACCTTGCCGGTAAAGGGGGGTAGGGCAAATGGGGGAACACCCACGCGTTTATTATGTCCAGAATCCCAATGTACATAATGTGATATCGCGATGGAATCTCGACTCAATCAGTATCAGTTTGTTTTGACAGTAATTACGATAAAGGCTTGAGAAACTTGTCGATACATGCGTAGGTTTTGAATAATTTGACCTAACTCATGAAACAAGATTAAATATATGTAGTTAAATTAGTTGTAAAAAAACTGGCCAAGTGCGAGTCGGACTCGCGCACCGAGGGTTCCGTATCTTACTCAGGCCGTTCAGGCGTATAAAAACATGATGGCACAATAGCGTCATCTATGAGAATATAGTTGAACAGCATCAACCAGCAGTAGCAAGCTATATTCTCATAGATGGCGCTTAACATAATATTAAGCTTGTAGGGGTCCGTTGACAGACGGACAACAAAGTCATCTTATAAGGGTTCCGTTTTTCCTTTTGAGGTACGGAACCCTAAACATGACCAGATGCTAGTAATCCCACTGATTTTAAATTACACATCACTTTTAATCATACATCACTCATAATAGTTTGCACTAATGATTGTCTTTTTTGAACCGATTTTTCAATCGCCTGAATAAAATAATTCCTAGGAATAAACTAGGTAGGTAATCGATTTCATAAAACTAAAGGTTAGACTGAAACCAATATACTTTATTCAAGGGAATAAATTTTATCTAGCGATTGATAAATCGGCCCTTAATTATTTAAAGATACATTTATTTAAAAGCTGTTTTAATTGAAGCTAGAACTTCAAGTGCTCCAACGGGGTATCCATTCAATTTGATTGCATTCCCTACACGATCCACACAGGTGGGTTGCACTGAAAGGGTGGCACTTTGTACCTTCCCACGTACACCCATACACGTAACTGTGTAAAAGTACGGGAATAAATGAGCGTGTGTGCTGGCACGTGTAAGTCCTGCGAACTTAATTGGTGCCTCCGATATCCGATGATGATATTAAGAGAAAATGCGATTTATTTGCGACCTCGGAAGTTTTCCACAGCTACAGAGTGTTTATTTTTTGTTCTGTTTTGTTTTTTTATCGCCCTTGTACGTATTGCACCTGTCTATTTCATTATCGAATGACATTGACAGATTTGAGAATAACAGATGTTTAACGAGTTCCATTCAACACAATGTTGGCTCCCCTGAATGTCAATATGTTACAATGTTTTTGATAGTGTTGGTAGTTTTGTTTCAGCAGCAATTCTTGTTCACCATTTTTTAGTGAATTTTAACAATTAAAAAAAAAACATAACTTGAGACCTTGACAGATAGGGGAGCCAAACTAGCGTCGAAGAGAACTCTTATGTGAATCGCATAATAGTAACAAAATAATGTATTAAAACATCATGTTAATAATAATTAAAATTTTGCATCAAACAGTCTTCTAATTATAAATCGAAAACAAAGCCGAAAGTGAAAACATTCCGCAAAGAACTTCAACCAATGTTTGCATAACTAAACCTGAAAAAAAAAATTATTCAGTATTTAAATTCGTGGGAAAATACAAACGGAGTGTTAGAAACGTACATAAATAAAGAAATAATTAGCCATTTAGCCAACGTTACCGGGTTATTTGCAAGTGTGACTTGTATTTAACGGCACACCGTTGTGTTTAGAAATTGAATGTTTTATATGATAAATATCGGGTGCGCCTGTAAGGGAGGAATTATAAACTATTTTTAGCACTAGACCATTGTAAGTTATACCTGTTGAAGGGACGCAAAACTTAGACTATTATAAAAGATAGTGTAGTTTTGCAAAACTTTTTATTAGTGGGGATAATTTTGATAATCAAGTATCTACTGGGCTTATTCTGAACAATCTTTCACAAAAATATCTGTAGCAATAAAAATGAGGCTCTAAAATAGTTCTATACCTATTCTATGAAAAAACTTTCAAATAAAAAATAATTATTAACTCGTCGAATAAACTTGTTTCTTGAAACATAAATTACAATACAATTCCGCGCTTATAAGGAAAATGTTGACATTAACGTCTACAACGGGGTCTATCCATGAGTATGCGGTGACGTATCACAAGATGTCATGAGGCCAATGGTCGATCTAAACGTTAAAAGAACAAATTAAACAGTAAACGCTATGAATGTTGCTCTATATCATTTTCAAAGTACCTACCTACATTTGCTAATGTATCCTACCTTAATGGACTAAGTAGAGTGACTTTGTGTCGTGTATATTAGAAATATGTTAGGTTGGCATTGTCTAATGACAGGATGGAAACTTATTGTTTGTCGAAAGGATGGAACCTAGGATAACAATAGGTGTTGTTTATCCTACTTACATGACTTCAGCGGGGCTGAAAAAGAATCCTATGTTATTTTTTATTTGCTCAGTCTGAAAAATATTTCGTATCGACCAAGTTATGGGCACTACGCTTCGAAAAGCTCTTGTTTTGTAAAATGCAGAAACATGTTCTGTAGTATAAAATATGAAAGAAAATCTAAAAAAATCTTGTTTATTGCTATTTTCTAGACTTGCTCTCTTTGGTATTTGGCCGAATAGGCCTTATATTCGGCCGAAAACCAAAGAGGGCCGAATATTTGTTGCAAGTCTACTATTTTCTATTATAATTCTGCAAATTCGGAACTTTTTATAATAGCATTCCATAAGACTTTAGAACCAATGTTTGACAGTTTGGCAAAATAAATAACAGGCACGGATGAGGAAATCATTGCGCAAACTTGGCTACAATATTTCAGAAGAATAATTGACGCACCTTTTATTATCGAAACTATTATTTAGTCCGATGTAGGTACCTACCTAGTGTACCTATACAAGGTGACGCATTGGGGAATTTCTAGGATTATTTATTATTGCATTATCCTACGTGTATGCAGGATAATACAATTTATAAACGTTGGGAATTCAAAATAAATTATGCGTATGGATGGAATTGTATTTATTTGTGTATTATGTTGCTATTTTTGTATTTTTTATTTTGTATTGTTTGTAATAATATTGTGAAATCAATCCAATGCAATGATGAACGAATAGGTACAATGAAAGGGGAAGGAAAATAATTATACAATAATTAAATCAGTACAATTACCTAAATAGGTAGGAGGATGCTTGTAATAAACCAATTTTTCATTTTACTGTTTTCTTAATATATTTTTATTGTTACAAATATTTCGATTAATTATAGATAATTCTTAAATCCATAATCTATATACTAATATTTATTATAAAGTGCTAAAATTTGAAAGTTTGTATGTAGGGGGTAATCTCCGGAAGTAATGATCTGATTTTGAACATTCTTTCACTAATAGAAAGCTACATTATCACTGAGTGTTATAGGCTGCTTTTTATCCCGAAAAAAATACACGGTTCCTGTGGGTCACGCGGAGGAAGTCGCGGGAAAGGTGCTATGTCATAAAATAATAGAACTGTGACATTATTGACATACTGTACTGTTTACTAATCATATTTGGCTCGCGTTATCAGGAGACTTGCCAGATTGAGAGGTAGTGTTGCCAAATTTTGGACATCCTCCGACAAACTGTTAACTCGTATGAATAACCTTCACAGGTGGAATATATGGATGAAAATGAGACCGAAATCTGATACAACCATAGTGCATATAGAACTTACAGTGGTTCATCGCCTATACATTTGACAGGACTTGAGAAATGTCAAAATTGACATATCGAAAATTTAATTTTGAAATAAGAATGTTAAGAATCTTCACAATACCTAATACAGTCAAAATCTGTTATAACGACATCGAAGAGACCACTCATATGGTTATAAAAACCGATAGTCGTAACTACCGGTGGTATTTTTAAGGGAACAGTCAGTGAGGACCTATGATTTGGGTTATTATAACCGGTATGTTGTTGGCTCCCCTGTCTGTCACTTCACGTATTTTTGTGTTTTGTAGATTTATGTGTTTACAAGCTTCCGCCCGCGGCTTCGCCCGCGTTTTTGGGATAAGAAGTAGCCTATTTGTTATTCTGATGTATGAGCTATATTACTGTAAAGTTTCATCAAAATCCGTTCAGTAGATTTTGCGTGAAAGAGTAACAAACATCAGTGGCGTGCATTGCATATAGGTAAGTAGGCCGCAGTGCCTACCTCACAAGATTCAATAAAACTATTTTAACTATTACTACATAAATATAATATACCAATCATGACTTATTGATATATGATGATGGTATACTTATGTAGTAATAGTTAAAAGTGTTTTATTGAATCTTATGAGGTAGGCACTGCCTACTTGCCTATATGCAATGCACGCCGCTGACAAACATCCATACATCCATCCATCTATCCATACATCCTCACAAACTTTCACGTTTATAATATTAGTAGGAAGGATAGTAGGATTATACTAGATGTGCCCGCGACTCGTCCGCGTGGAAGTCGGAAAAGACAATGTTGTTATTATCTTCGTACAAACTTTACCACCCCTTTAGGGATGGAATTTCAAAAAATCCGTCCTTAGTGCACCTCTAGAAGTACAGAAAATTGAACTCACCGACATCTAAAAGTGCATTATAATTATAGTTTGACCCTAACTAAGCCGTGTCAAGATTATTGTCATTAGCTATTACATATAATACTACCTACATTACAACTAGATCTTAACATCCACAAAAGACTGTATTTACATCCACAGTACAATGTATTAATGTATAATTACAAACTGATGCATCAATTACATCATGACCCATCTTATTATCCGTCAGTTAAGCTTTGTTCTTTAACATAAATGCTTTATGTACACCGTTATAATTAATGGCAGTAAATATATGTACTGTTTTCTTGTTATTTAATTAGAGCAAGGTTCTAATTTATGTTTCCTTTAGTTAATTGATTTTTGCTTGCGTTTTCTATACCGGTTCAATACGCGCAGTGGCTTGCCTATTCAAATTGAAAATATGCGTTATGCGGTATTAAATGGTACTTAAGGGCGGGAAATTCACATTTATTAAAACTTAAAAAAAAAAATAACCGACTTCAAAAATCCACTACAAAGAAAATAATAATTTTGGTTTCGGAAGTCGGTGGCTTTGGTTTTTGTTTGCTTTTTTTTGCCACCGACTTCCGAAACCAAAATTATTATTTTCTTTGTAGTGGATTTTTGAAGTCGGTTATTTTTTTTTTTTAAAGTTTTTTATTTTTCCCTTTTTAGTTCTTTATCCCGTGTTAGATTACTTTCACGAATTCGTTCAACAGTTAATCTTCTACGGAGTGTTTACATTTATGCCTATAACTTTGTACATAGGAATGATTACATAATATATTTTATACTAAAACCTTCCTGAAAGTATGTAGATTACGTTAATGAAAACCCCATCCAAATCGAATCAGTAGTTTTTGAGAAAATCGCGCACATACAAACATACATACATACATACATAAATACTTACATACATACATACATACATACATACGGGACGAATACAGAACCTCCTTTTTTGAAGTCGGTTAAAAATTGTTCCCGCGTTATCCATAACGTGCGTACGGAAGACCCAACTTGACATCCAATCCGGGCGAGTCTCAAAAGATTAGCGCGTGAAAACGTAAGTTGGGCTAATATTAACTGTAGGTACTAAATAAAAATAAAAATAGGGACTTGTCCGGATTAGCTCTAACAGAACGGGTGTCAAGTTGGGTCGTTCGTACACACCTTTAGCTGATCTAATAAATACAAATTAATGTTTGTTTGTTTGTTCGTTACTTATCCGATGGGCTTATAATTTTGTACAGTTGTTGTTGGTAAGCCCAGGAAGATTTCTGAAAAAAAGAAAATGTCTGGCAAGCTCGACTCATGCTTAAAGGTTCTAGGACGGCATATTTAACTTAATGGCCTTGTATGTTATATAGCTTTTCTCTTATTTACATAATTATATTGATATATTGGTAATGGTATTACAGCCACATTAATTCAGTGTCGAATGAAGCAACTGCAATAAATTAATCTGCCATTGAAGCTAGTTTTCTGCCGATACAGGTATAATTCTTCTTAATTGTCAGTTGTAGATGCCTTAAAAAAGTTTTCTAATTCAGCTTTAAATAGATCTCAGGTAAGTAATTTAAATAAACCTAAAAAACGTTGAGATCAGAAGGCCAACTCTCGTAATTAATTTAGCACTTTGCCTGACAGTCGAGTGAACAGTGATTTGATTTTGAATTGACCAAAAAAGGGTAGAGGTGGGTTACTTTGAACCTAGGGTGTAACTTTGGCCAGGGCGAAAAAAAGTTTGAACTGCCCGCCGTGTCGCGACCACACAACCGATCGTCGCAGTTCCTTCGCCATCTATTAGTTACCGAAGGAACTGCGACGATCGGTTGTTTGGTCGCGACAGGGCTTGTGTGGCCAAAATTACCCCCTAGGTTCAAAGTCACCCGCCTCTACGGTATTCTGCTAGAGAGCGTTTCACATAAAAAGTCCTTTCGACGCTATGTTGGCTGCCCTGAATGTCAATACGTATGTTACAACGTTTCTATCGGTGTTGGAAGTTTTTTTCAATACCAATTCTCGTTCACCACTTTCCAGTGTTCTAGGCATTACTTTAACAACCTAAACAGGAGTGACCTCAGATCATAGAAACAAGGAGATATTGGATCATAGTCAAATTAGTACGGGAACAACTGTCGCCACTTTTAGTACATTTTTCAACACAATTACAAGCGCCCCTCGTGAATATAAAGATCTCCCATACATTAAAAATTCCGCACACCCTCAATCTAACACTGTTAATCGTCACTCAACACTAGCACTAAACTAAAACACTGTATTTATATCATCGATCGTGTTCGGTTCGTCGCCAGCGTGTACTTTTTTACTACGCTCAATTTGTTCAAATTAAAGCATCAAGCGCCTTGGCACATCTCCCTTGTTTCTATGATCTGAGGGAGTGACATACAGGGGAGCCAACATAGCGTCGAAGTGACTTTTTACGTGAAACGCTCTATAATCGGTTTTGATATAAGTATATATAAGCACGAGAGTATATTTTGTTGTTATTTTTGTGCCCGTTAATGTTAGCAGAATACCGCTTTTGGTCAAATTACAATTTCATTGCGTTGCGAGATAAGTTCATGTTTGTCGTTGTTTGTTAGAAGAATACCGTTTATGACATTGATGACACTGACACTAGATTGGGACTATATTTTCATTTCATGAGAATCGACCTTCAGATTACAGATAACGTAATTTTTAAGGTAATTTCAGGTGTCATTGATTTTGATGTCCTTTAATTGTCTGCAAATAGAATTACATGTTCATTGTTTGATAATAAAATGCATTATTATGTTTCTAATTTTAATATTGACACATAAAAATATAATAGGTACTTGTCAATTTTTACCTGGAAAATCACAAATGAATGACGTTTGTTGCAGAAAATTTGAAGTACTGTGATGTCTGTAATACGTGTAGCACGCATATTAGGTAAATAATGAATTTAAAGTTATATTTTCCTAATACATAATCCTATTTATGTTCATACAATGCCAAAATATTTGTGCCTATTCAAATTACGTATTTGATAGATAGTAACACGACTTTGCGTAGGTAGTATAAAAACAGGGTTATGATATGACTGTCGCAAATATAACAAAATAAAAGAATGTCGTAGGTACGTAAGTTGATCGCAGTCACCTCAATTTTTTGTTAAACCATAAGATCTCGAATAATGACCAATTAAAATGGTTATTTTATACGTAGTGCATTCTTTGATTAGGAAAAACTTGGCTGTCTTAGGACCGTATTCCAGAACGATACTCGAGCACCGATCTCTGCTTGAGCATAGATTGAAACTAGTTTCAACCAATCAAATGGCTTTAAATCTATGCTCAAGCAGAGATCTGTGCTCTGAGTATCGTTCTGGAAGGGCCTTAGATTCTCATAAAGTTTATAATATTTTCGCTGTAATTAAAGATTTTGTAAAATTTTATCCCGTCGTTGAACACGTTTTGACAGATTTGCGTTCACTCAATTTTGACCCACAGGCCGTAAATGTTAGCCTTTTACGGGCGGAAATTGCGTTAATCGATTAATTTGAGTCGTGTCATACCTTTGCAGAAGAAAAAAATGTTCTGCGTAGGACGCTGTATATAGTTCCAACGAAGTTTTCTCTTTATATATACATATACACACATCAAAAGTGTCTAGGGATCAAGCATTTTTATGCGGATTTCTTGAGATTGAGATGTGGCTTTGTAATAAATTTATGATTTTATAAATTTATATGGATCCTTTTTGGTGCATTTCATAATTTGAATCAGGAACTCTCAATCAAATTCGAGTAAAAGATGAAAATAAGCTGTCAATATTTTCCCTATAAAAACATACAACGCATTGAAGACATTATTAGTGCTACTGTTTCCCTACTACTGATTAAAACCAACGTTATTATGGAGCGGCGACGTCATTTAAGCAGGGAAGAAATGCTCAGAGCCGTGGGAATGATAGAAGCTGGTTCCCGGCAACGTACTGTAGCTTTAGCTCTGAATACAAGTCAGAGTGTTATCAGTCGACTTTGGACACGTTACCGAAGCACTGGTACCGTGGCTGAGCGCCATGGAGGACGGTATCGCTGCACCACACGGAGACAAGACCGATACATTCAAATCTTAACTCGAAGAGCTCCAACAATAACCGCCATGATGTTAGCCGTGAGGCTTCATCACTCTTCAGGGAACTTAATTAGCGACCAAACAGTCAGAAACCGCTTGCATGAAGTGAACCTTCATTCCCGAAGACCGCTACGGGTACCACCTATAGCAATGCACAATCGTAGGATTCGATATCAATGGGCTCTTGAACACAGAAATTGGGCAGAAGAACAATGGCGTTTCGTGTGCTTTTCTGATGAGTCTCGTTTTGGTATGAGACCGGATACAAGACGTATACGACACTGGAGAACCCCTGGACGCCAACAGCGATTAAAATCCTGCCAGGAAGTTCATCCTTATAGTGGTGGAACCATCATGGTATGGGCGGGTATTTGGATCGGCGGAAGAACTGAGTTGATTTGGATCAGAGGCAACCTCAACGCTCAAATTTATGCTGAGACGATTGTATCAGACGTCATCGTTCCTCTACAAGTGCAAATCGGTCCCTTATTTCAGTTAATGCATGATAATGCACGACCGCACACCGCAAGAGTTGTAAGACAGACTCTCGCCGCAGCTAACATCAATGTCCTGCCCTGGCCTGCTCAGTCGCCAGACTTGAACCCGATTGAGCATGCATGGGATATGCTACAGAGAAGAGCTCTGCCGAATATGGAGGGTATCCAGTCGCAAGAAGACCTTTTTTTGTTGTTGCAACGAACATGGGCGGCCATTCCACAGCGTGATTTGGATGAACTCATTTTGAGTATGCCAAACCGATGTTCTTGTGTTGTTAGTGTTCGCGGTAGAAACACGGATTATTAATTGTTTAAGTTACCCAATAAAATTTTAAAGAAAACTGTTATTTCAGTCTTTTTTTCGAACTTTAATGTTAGTGGTTCAAATGTCAAAAATCCCTTTATTAGGAAAATGGCAAATATCTTTATTAATGCAAAGGTGACTTGGTTTATCGTTACTGTGACAAACGAAAAAACTTTATTTGATGAATCCTTAAAGAAAATTTTAATTAATATCAATCAGGAGAAAAGTTATTGTAAAAATATATGTTGATCCCTAGATACTTTTGATGTGTGTAGTTCCACAAAAACGCACATTCCGGTTACCTATATTAGAAAGACATTCTGATGACTACGTACCTACTTTGAGATTACTGCGTAATAACAATACAATTTTCTAGCACATACGCAAATATTTGTAACATCTTGCATGCATTTGACATCATCGTACCTATTTACATTTTTGATAATGATTCCAAGAAGTTTGTTGGAAGTTTGTATGAAAGTTCTGTTTCTGAAGTTAGACACTTTAAAATCGGCATTAATCGGGGTTTAATGAGAAAACGTATATAATATAGCCATCTATGAGTAGCAGTGTGGGCCTATGGATGTGTGTTATTTGAACTTGTAAAAATAGTTAGCTTTTTTATATCGCTGACTGTACAATATTACACGTGTGACTAGACAGATCTTTTGGTAGGTTAGGCGCGAGTCCTACTCGCATTAGTCCCTTTTTAGGGTTCCGTACCTCGAAAGGAAAAACGGAACCCTTTTAGGATCACTTATTGTCCGTCTGTTTTTTATATATTTTAGCATTGTAACGAGGTAGATGACGACATTTAAATTTTTATATTACATATTTAATGTGGGAATTAATTTATTTCGGTAAAAATTAATATTCAAACAATTTAAGCTTTTAATCAATTTAAGATTGCCTGCAACAAAACGATTACTTTGTAGCAAACGAAGGTCTTAATTAAGCAATTAGGAGGGTGTTTGAACCAATTTCGCGTGACAGCTGAGAGCGATTAAAGTATCCCATGGGTCTACTTAATTGTAAATTAAATTTTTATATTGTTGAAATTGAAACAATAGCAAAAGTAGATTAAAAGAACTGTTTATTAACAGTAAATGAAGGAAACGGGATACCATAATAAATTATGAATGATGACGTCAGAACAGGACGGTCAGTTTAAAAAAAAAGCAGTAGGTACCATACTTATACCTACCTACATACATAAAAACCACAGAAACAAAATGTAAAATAGGCGTCCAATAAATGTAATACGATATGCAATTTCGTACGGAAAATGCTAACGAATCTTTGGAGTAACCATAAAAAAATCAATTTGCATGATAAAATTCGCGATACAACCTGTCTAAGTGCGTCGCGTGTGTTCGGTTGCCAAGCAACGCGTCACTGTCGCAAGATGGCGCGGATGACGTCAGCGGACGGCGGCGGCACGCGGCGGGAGGGAAGGAGGGGGGGGGGGGGGCAAGGTCTCACTGTCGACCGACGACCGTGTCACTTCCCAGTGAAAAAGAGACTCTAGAGAACCCGAATCAAGGGTTGTCCTTGAATTTAGCGGAAAGCAAAAGTACCAGATGGAGTTTAGAGTAATGATCAGCTTGAAAGGAAAACTGATATCAATATTCTGTAAACAGTAGTTGGTAACTCCCAGGATATCATTTCATAAAACAAACAACGATCTACAGAGTTGGAAGGTAACATAGAAATATTCCAAAAAGCAGCACACGATTAAAAAAACATTAACATTCAAATTCTTTACAATTTGACCAAACTGTACAATAGTTCATTAATACGTAGGTATGTTTACGAGTCGCAAAGTCGCATGTCTATGACATCAGCAAAACGCTTTGTTTAGTTGTATCACCTAACTGTTCGACCCGTGTCAAGTTCAGTGAAAAAGAAAGTGAATCGTTCTTTTTTAAATGTCCATTCGTTCAACCACGTGCTCTGCTCACGAGAATTTACCGTCGCACCCATCAAAACAGCAACTGTATCAACACTATCAATGCCTACCGAAAATTAGCCATCCGTTCCACACATTCGCAGTCTGGCTAGAGCATTCATTTGCAAAATTGATTTTAAAGGTATAGAAATATTTTAATTGATTTGCAGATTCACGGACTTCAATTATCCTGCAGTGTACATCACGTATTACAGTTGATCCATTTTAATGAAACAAACACAATGATTCATATTACTTAGGACTGCTTGCAAATTAAACGGTTAGGAATATTAACTTTTTATGGACGGCCCCAATGAAAAATGATTGTATTAATAAGCAATGTATACATTGTGAGTTTACAAGGAATACCCGAATTGAAAACACGGGATGGTCACGCGATGGAGTTGTAGTTGTAAGTGATGCCCCAACTCCTGACTCAATAGAGCAAAATGGTACCGCGGGCAAAAACAACACTGTAATTGAGTTGTATCCATAATATAATTAATTTATTGTCCTTGTTTGTCAGAGAAGCATAATGTGGTCTACAGGTTCAAACTAGGTACAAGTAGCTTAAATCTATACTAATATTATAAAGAGGAAAGATTTTTTTGTTTGTTTGTTTGTTTGTACCGAATAGGCTCCGAAACTACTGGACCGATTTTAAAAATTCTTTCACTAATAGAAAGCTACATTAACACTGAGTAACATAGGCTACTTTTTATCCCGAAAAATGCACAGTTCCTGTGGGACACGCGGACGAAGTCGCGGGCGAAGTGCTAGTCTCTTATAAATTATAAACCTAATAAGAATTATGCAAGTTCACAATATTTCGGTATTGGTATAAGTCAACTGGATTTTGAAAACGAAATCATGCAGAAGAAACTTTAGTAACAAAAATCAACAACGACTTTCTTATCACAGCTTGATGTACAATAATACAAGAATCCAGCAATAACATACCCATTATCGCGAACATTTGTTACAATAAACAAATAAATTTTTCACGCAGAACAGAACCAAGAACGGTGACCGAGTGCCGCTTGTTAGCCGTGACAGCGATGACAATTGCATGACGTCACCCCACTAACACGACCATACTTGCCCTGTACGTATTGATAAAGAAAACCACAAATGTTTGTTAGTGGTTGTGTGTGTACAAACATGTGTGAGTGTTGGAGATTACATTCTGTTGCGTTTACCGGCGTGATGGTACGATTGTAATTACTATAGGTTCGTAGTGATATGTCAAACGTTTGTCACAATGTTGGTTCTGAATAACAAGGTCGGTTTCAACAATCTGTGAATTGGATAATGTATACTGGATTGAAGCTGCCTGTTAACAGTATTATGTAATTAATGATGATTGATTTTCCTCAAATACCATTACACCGGTAAATTAGATCAGTGTACGGGATTGAGTTGATTACAATTTATTTTAAATTCTAAAATTTTATAATATATAGGTACCTATTATAGAACCTTGAGTTAGCATATGAAAGTCAAGGACAAATCAATAATCAATACTCACAAAAACTTAAGTAATGATTTCTAGACACATACCAACAACGTGAAAACCTTTTCCTTCCTGATTCTAACAATTTTCCCTAGGACTACTGCGTCATTCATTGCTTTCATTTGCCCATCATCACAGTCTGACGCATGTATTATATCCATTACTTTAAAAATTAGACGTGAAAGTCCATCAATCAATCGCCATGAATCGTCCAACTAACGTAAATTAGGCATACTATTAAACAATTATTATTGATTTAAAACACGTATTTAGTGGATCTCGTGTCAATATATATTTAAAAGCCAAAAGTATAACGTCACTATTCGTTATATTGCTTGAAGTAGGTATGTATTGTATTAACTTTATGAACTTTCTTTGTGATATAGGATATCGGAGAAGTGACAGTAATCTTTATTGGATTATCAGATACCTAAGAGGAAAGTTTTCCTCAACAAAAGCTGAACTTGGAATTAAATCCGAGGAAACTGATGCCATTATTGTGACTTGCGAAAACTGGCAAGTGTAATTCAATCCAGTGACTGACAAATTGATATGGACGGGTCTTGGAAAAGTCGAGGTTTAACTAAAGTAGATTTCGTTAAAATATATGAAGCATTAATTTTTATTTCATATTCCTGTAATTGGACTGAAATAAACACTCGTGAGTTTTATAGTAGGAGTGCATGTCTATTTTTAGAGACTGAAAAGGTCATACTATGACAAAGGATGCACATAATTCCAAAAAAGTATATAGAAAAAAACTTTGTACGTAGGTACTAAAACGTTTTCCAGTCAATAGTAACAAATTCTTTGTACCTAATGGTATCATCTGCTCCATGTACCTACTCAATGAAAGGTCAACAGCTACAGACAAAACAATAGATTAATGAAATTTCTCAATTAGAAATCAAAGAACTTTGTGTAAGTGGCTTTTTAAAGTAATTAATTACGATTCGCATTCAATTTGTACTAAACGTGAAGGTGACATCGGCGATGCACTTAATCTTATGCCAGTAGTAAGCCATTGTACGGAAGACGTGTGACTGCACATGAAATATGCAACTGATTCGCGCGACACAGCGTGAATGATGCATATACTTCAAATGCTGTGGCTGATCGTGCTTTTCCAACTATAAGGACATTAGTAGCTATTAGAAGTGTAATAAACTACGGAACTGAGAACTATGTCGTTTTATATGCACGTATAAATACTTTGCGTGCCATAAATATTGATTTAATTTTATTCTTGTTGAATATTGATAAAAAGCCAGAGCCTTTTTTGCCTCCTCAATAAATCAGAATGTTAGACTTGAAATCCATTTAGTTTCACGAAGTATTTACATTGGGTTAATTCTTCAAACTTAAATACTCTAAATCGATCCTTTTAGCAATCAATTGATAAAGTTGAAGAACATTTTATATTGGAGCTTGTTTTACCATCTTTAAATAAATATTATCCTTACTAAGTGCTAAGGATTAGCGAAATCCCAGAAGGAAATCTAGCTATAATTGAATACAATAGCATTTACTGCTACTAAGCCGACTCAAGCCTCTCTTAACTTTCTGTTTGCATCTAGTGTATTCCTTTTACAGCATTTTTATTATTCCTGTATTCCTATCGATAGTTGGTTTGGATTAATATTGTATATCGTTTATTTGGTTTCTACGGTAATTATGATTTATAGTAAATTTTACAAATTATACTTAATAAGATTTTTGCCACTTAACAAAATAAAGCCAAAAACATAGCTATCAAAAAATACAATCCAATCAGGCATTGAGATTCAAATCAAAATCCACATACTTAATAGATGTATGGTACCTACTCGTGAATTCGATCAACCTGTTGCTTGACGATTTGGGAATTCCGCAACAGACAGTTAAATGAAGCTGTGGAGTTCAATTCACCAGATTGTTTGCATTCTTGTAAACTTCTGAGCTGGGTTAGCGACTAAATTATATAGTAACATCCTTTAAG
Organism: Thalpophila matura; assembly: GCA_948465475.1. Classification (NCBI taxonomy): domain Eukaryota; kingdom Metazoa; phylum Arthropoda; class Insecta; order Lepidoptera; family Noctuidae; genus Thalpophila; species Thalpophila matura. The sequence continues at coordinate 5,251,431 of OX419177.1, read as the reverse complement.
GAAGTTATTGCACTCAATGAGATTTTATTTCTGCATTTTAAAAAGATGTAGCCAGATACTCATTACAAAATTAAATTTACCGTTGAAAATTTTGCTTCGCTAGCAAAGTATAAAGTGTTCATTGTTGTCGAGGTGGATATGATAAAATGGTTGAGCAAGTTACTGATAAGGCGATGTCAGGTCATTCCTTTGTTGTTGAAGATTACAATGTCAAATTGTATTATGTGATGTTCTCTTCAGATGTTAATGTGTGGAGGGAAAATGGCGCCAGTAGCGATGGTATTGATACTGACACTGCATATGAGGATAGGGTAACAATCGCGTACTAAAATAAAATAGTAACGAAAGTTGAAAAAAAAATTGATACGACTGTCTCTGTGAGTTTATAAACAATAGAATTTTTATTTTGTTTCGTTTAGGTCCATCATTTAGAGATTTTGTATAGGCTTTGATTAATATTTAGTCCGTAAAATAGAAGTAATCCTGCTATTGTGCAAAAATTCGCAGACATTAAAGCATAATATTATTGTGGTCTTATCTTGGAATGAAAATGGTAGGTTTCTCTAAAGACTGTGTTTATAGCATTATTTATTTTATAAAGCGTGGAACTGAACTTTTAGTAAATAAGTATCAAAATTATTTACGTACCTACCTACGGTTAAATGTACCTAATTAGATATCTAATTTCAAATTTTCGTTGAAATTCAGTCATTCAGTGTAGGTAAACTTCTTTTAGCACTTGTCTGTCTGTTTGTATCTTCATGTGTGGGAATGACTACAAAAAATCAAGTTATATGTAGTTCACACTGGATTGCTATCTTATCAGCATTTTAAAAACAGCATTGCGAAATATTACTTAACAGCTGATTATTTCTTACGTGCCTACACGTGAGACTACGGTTTCCTTTTTAGGCAAGGTTTCAGTATCAAATTGAAAAATTAGCACAACATCATGTACTAATTAATGATTAAGTAAATAACTGCTATCAATTACCTTTTGAATATCAGATTTGTGTACTCAAGATGTCCTTTTAAAGTGTGCAAACAGTACTCTATCGTCTGCCTGGCACTTAGCGATAACACTAAACAATAATGTTGCCGCTCGTATAATTTTTTTTTCCCAATAGTGAGATGTCGTAACAGGCGTAGCATTTGTTTACTGCGCTCTCGCATCGCACCCGTCTGACCCAAAACGCGAATCTGTGTCAAGCAGTTTATTCAATCTGCGGGCCGAGAGTCTTAAGAATCTTTTCAAGCAAAACTAGCATTTATTAACGTTGTTTGTAGAGTTGAAAATTGTAGTGTAACGCATCATGGGGAACATGACTACGCCCTTGTAGGTGTGTATCGTCTCTGTCCTTGAATATGGTGCTAACGACGTGTTGGAGGAAAGTGGAAAGATTGGGCCGAGAGCGAGTTTCAACTATTTCGTGCACTACGTTTGTGATTTTAGTCAAGCCTTCGTCATCAGCCCAGTTACTTCGTGTATCTGTTTTGTTAATATTAAAGTTATATAACCTAGCTGTTGGAACAAGTTTTGCGTTTGGCTATTAGAAGATTTCTATGTGTGTGAAACCAAATCAGTATGAGTAAAGAACTGTGTTTATGGTTCGGATGACGTCATAATATTGATGCAGACGATTTTGAAATTTATTGAGAGTTCATAATGATCATCAATTAGCTGCTTTCAAACGTAATATTATTTTTAAAAAGATCTTATTTAAATTAAGATTTAATAACATCTTTAGAGACATTAAAACACCAGTGTTTTTTTGTCATGTAACCTACCCAGCTAGGGTAGTTAGACTTCTAAAACCAGGTAAATATCTCGGGCCAAAGTAAACCCAAGTTTCTAGTAAACTAATATTTCCGTTAGACTAATCTTAACGCTCGATTAGCAAAATTCGTCGGCAAATCCGCCAAACGTGCTATCTCCACTAGGAAGCGGATTACCCAGCTCCGTCAGGCGTAATAGATAACAACATCACATGCTCCTTGCCAAACGCCTATCGCAATCGATATTTATTTACTTCCACGCGTTATTTGCCAAAATATGATAAGATAATTGCAGTGTCAATGTAATTTAGTTTTTTCTGACAATGATAGGGACACAGGTATTACGTACTACATGGTGCAATTACTTGCAGGAATCATTAATGCATCTGGCTGAATAATAATTATTTAATTATACTTTTGCTTGTACAAAAACAGTTTTTTAATGCCTTTTGTTTTGTTTATGTAAGTAAACCCTTATAATAATTAATATTTGAATAAAGAATAATGAATGAGTTATTCTTGATACTACCAATGTTTAAATTTAGAAAACCGATGAATCACCAACATTATAATTATGAATATAAACAAATCAAAGTTGCTTGTAACGGTCAGTTTAAAAATAGTATCACATATGTAATATTACGTGACTACGTTATAAAAATAAACGAATCTCTAATGGTTTTAGATGAATTGGCCCATTTAATGAGGTCACAAGACTACTGTTCATTAGCATTGTCTCTATAGGCAACCGAATTATAAACTCATATACCTACCTAGTATAGTTTGTATATAGGTATATGTAAGTTATATCGTTATTTGAAGGGCTTTACATCAAAATCACAAAATTATCTCACATTCTGTTAGATGATGTAGATAAGTTGATAATATTAAATATTATCTCGTTTATATTCTTGTATAAAACGTTTATCGTAAACGTTATGGGCAAAGAAAGATTACATTAGATTGCAATGTTAGCTGTTTAAGTCTTATGTTTGTACATAATTAAAATATAATCTTTAAAATAATATTAAATAATTAAAAAATTAATGCTATTATTAATTGCCGTAATACCTATTTAAAATTTAAAAGTTGCATAACAAGTTTCCTTAAAAGAAAAATAAAAACGGAATAGCGAACGCACCGCACGGCGTCGTGTTGGCAACATTGAACGCGCGAAAAAAAGTAATGGCCGCCGTCAAGGTCACAAGAAGCTGTCCTAGTCACGGAGGGCATTTATATTTTTTTTATACAGGGCCTGCAACGTTGCATTTAAAAATTATGTTGTCTTTTTCAAATAGATTCTCATTGCCCACAATAATTTCTCCATAGCATCGACTTTAATTTTTTTACATAGGTAAATGAAATGAAATATACATTTTAGAGGCAAATACATTAAAAATTAAAGACATTAAAAATTAAACATGTTGTAATTATGCGGTCTTCTACGGCGAAAGAAACTCATTTTGTCTATAATATCAAATTATGCCTTCCCACAATATTATACATGTTATACGAATAAATAAATTTTGAATAAGTACATAAATAAATTCATTTTATTCAGCTGAGTACTTTCAGAGTAGATACTTTTTAGAAAAAGATACTACTATGTACCTACTTAGAATTATTTAGACTAGGTACTAACTATATTTTAAAATAATGTTTATTCTATAAATAAGAAAAAAATATTTAAACATGTTAAAAAAATGGTTTTGTTTTAATTAAGTGTATCGTTTTGTAAATGTTTATTGTAACTATTTTTACCTAGGTACATACCTACTGAATATTTAAGTACCTACCTAAGTGAGTATGAATGGATAATTGGATATCGATAATATTCTGATGGTATAATAATATTTGCAACATTCTAGATCCAATATTTGCTAAACTTTAAGCACTTACCAAATCGTTACGTATTGCATTGTGTAGCCCAACTTGACATTTAGTTATATAATGTTGCTAACATCAAACATCAAAGTAACAACATTCGTTAAAAAATTAGGTGTAGTGTATTTGAAACAAAACTAAAATACCTATCCAGTCGATAATATCGGGTATCGACATTGCAAGTTGCCTTGCAAAACCAGAATCTCATTGTAGACCCGTTTCAGATAAAAAAAAAAGTGCTGTACGTGAAGATCGCATGGGAACGTCGTAAGCGCATCGGCTCTACATTTTTTTTATTCAATCGAGCTGTACTTTATGCGAACGGAATAAGGCGCATTTTATATATTTTCTGTATACTGCTGAAAAAAGTGGGAAGGCCCATAAATGGTGTTGCACCTGTCACTAGGGTCCTAGCACTAGACAGGTTGTAGGAATTAGGTTTTAAATCACAATGATTAAAAGTTAACCTACAAACAAAAAGAAGGTAAGTATGGCATTTATGCAACGTTGTAATAAATTTCACGTCTAGATAAAAATGAATGTGTCATGTCATGTCCATAGCTGTCGTATCTTTCGAAATATACGACAAACGGTTAATAAATGAGGATTAATAAAAAATACAAAGAAAATTTGCTGCAACACAGTTGTTCACAAATAATACGATAACTACACAAAATTCCTTGTTCTTAACAGTGGTGCAGGGTAGAGGTGGGCAGGGTAAATAATAATAGGTCTTTACCTATGAAATTGCCGTTTTGTATGAAAAAATTTAAACTATTTTTTTCATGTATTTTTTATTTGTATTAATCGAAGTAATCACCCATGCAATCAATGCATCTTTGCCAATGCAGTGGCAGTTTATTGATGCCCTTCTTAAGGAAATCAGCTGGACGGGAGGCAACAAAAGCTTCAAAGGCATTTTGTACTGCCTCTCGGGTATTGAATTTTTTTCCCGCCAAGAAGTTATCCAAATTCTGGAAAAAGTAGTAGTCTGTAGGCGCAAGGTCTGGTGAGTAGGGCGGATGACGGAGAGCTTCCAACCCCAGTTCTTGCAACTTGGAGACCGTCTGCTGTGCAGTATCAGGTCGCGCGTTGTCGTGCAGGAGCAGTGGAGACGAGCGATTGACCAATGCTGGTTGGAGATGTGCCAGCTTCTTCATCATTGTGTTCAGTTCTTCACAGTACACATCCGCAGTAATGCTCACCCCGTTTGGTAAGAAGCTGTGATGAATCACACCGGCGCTAGACCACCAAACAGTGACCATCACTTTTCTAGGGGTAAGTTTTCGTTTAGGGCATTGTTTAGGTGCTGAAGCAGGATCCAACCAACTTGCTGAGCGCTTGCGGTTATCAAACAGAATCCATTTCTCTTCGCAGGTAACAATGTGGTTCAAAATTCCTTCATTTGTGTGTCTGTTGAGCAGTGCAAGGCACGTCTCGACGCGTACTTCGCGCTGGCGATCATTGAGTTCGTGGGGCACCCATTTGTCAAGCTTTTTTACCTTGCCAATTTGACGCAAATGGACCAATATTGTTTTGACGCTAACGTCGAAAGCTGCTGCTAATTCAGCCGTAGATTGTGTATCATCAGCTTCCACAATCACCTTTAATTCGTCATTGTCAACCAAAGTCTTCGGACGACCGCGAGGTTCATTTTTCAGGTCGAAATTTCCAGAACGGAAGCGAGCAAACCAATAACAGGTGGTGCGTTGGTTTGTAGTGTTAGCTCCGTAAACGTCGTTGATGTTGCGTGCCGCTTGTGCGCGTTGCTGCCACGACGGTACTCGTATTCCATAATTACTCGAATTTTTAACGTATCCATGATGACGAAAAAGATTGAAATGCGATGAAAATGTAACACTAATCAATAAACAAATGACTACTTTTGGAAAAAAAAACTATGTTTTTAAAATAAAATTAATTTGAAATTAGAATTCTTAGCCAAACAAAAATTATTTTGATTTGAAATGGCCAGTACTGCAGAACGGCAATTTCATAGGTAAAGACCTAATATGTTTATAAAATGTAAAAAAATAATCAATTATTAAATATCAATAGTTATGAAGAAATAATGTTAAAGTATGGCCATTGCGTTTATTACCTTATTAAGCGCAAGTACGCTCATTGTTGCGGGGCGTGAGAGGGAGAGAGCCTCACGTCCCAGCCGCCGCGGCGGTGGACGCCCCGGGCGTCGGGGGTCATTTGATGGCCCCCGGCCACCGTAGGCGCGGGCCTGTGGACGGTGAGTTGGGTATGCTCACCGTCCGTCCGTCTCATGACGACAGGCCGTGTCGACGGCGCGTTCGTGTTCCACGCGCGCCTCAAAGAGAGTCAGCAACAGCGCAGGGGCCCGCAAGGGCCGAAGCCTGCCAGGGCTGCGGGACTGTTCGAAAGAGACACCGCAGCCCTGGAATGTAACGGGCAACGAAGGAACATGGGTGGGTTTTAGTCAGTAAGAGTCTGACACTCCCTTCCGCTCCGCCCAGAGCGGGAGGGGTCATTTGATGATTTCCCATCCCCAAAAAAAAAAAAAAAAAAAAAAAAAGTACGCTCATTGTTTTCAGTTTTTATAAAGTCTCATTTATAGTGTTTTGTCAAAATGTATATTAAGATGTTATCGAAGTACTAAAAACCCTAATCAATTCCGAATTTTGTTGAAAGAAAAAACATTAATTGGTTTGTTTACTGGGTAACTGATGACCTTCGCCAAACAAACGATATAAGTTTTTACCTACTTAGTAAGTTAGTACCGAGCTTACGAGTTACGATTATTCGCATATCGGTTTTTGTGGAAATATTCGAAAGACCTATGTAACATCGTGTTTGTAAACGTTTATTGTGTATACTAATAATATTGCAGAGTGACTTGAAAATTGAATTTCTAGAATTTCATATTAAATTTCGACGTTTCGCAATAAGTGTATAAAGTCTTAATAAGTTCGTTTGTTTGGTCTAATGAATTCTAAAGGAATCTTATGAATTTGAAGGGTAAATTCTACCCATATGTCCCGTATACGAGTCAAAACTATATCGAAGGGAAAAGGAGATGTTTCATTCTGGAACTGGTATACGTACCTACGCAGCTACGCCACATAGAAAAATAGGAAAAAAAATAGGGGATTTACATAAAAATATTATTAAATTTATTTGAAGAAGAGTACAATTGTAAGAGAATTATTTGAGATGAAGTTTTTCACTATGATATCCCTATTTTTAGGGCGGCCATAACAGTTGAGTTTGACAGTTTTGTTTTATGACGTGACATTTGAGTCGTTGTGCGCACGCGTGGTGGATTGAATGTTGCCATTTTGACTGACATTGACCTACCAATAGTTGTCAAAATGACGTTTCACTTAATTTATTTGTCGATTGTTGATCCACCATATTTGTGTGTTGTGTTGCTCTCGTTGACAAAAAAAATAATGAATTACAATTCAACGAAGTAATATTATAGAAAATAAGCATTAGGAACTGATTACTATCATGTATAGCTATAATACTTAATTGCGTACGTAGACCCAGGCTCCATACATTTCTGAAACAACTCCTTTTATGAATATATTTTTCTGATAATTAGGTAAATTGGAATGCAACTCTTGGCCATATCCGAACTGAGACTAAAAAAGCGACTATTATTTATGTTCGTTGATAACTAATATCAATTTAACGACACGATGTAAAACTTGTGCGTTAAAAGTTATTATTTTTAATACTTTTACTGTGTCACTTAATTACTAGAGGACCGGTTGAGGCTAGCTCGGTAGCAAGTAGCAACGACACTAAATTACTATCTGCGAAGCGATGCGTTCGCGCAGTTCGCGCTCTCCGTGGCGCGCCTGATTGGTGCCCTAGTCTGCTGCGGTCTAGGGCTGCCAACCGCGCAAATAAAAAAGAATCATAATTTATTCTTTGCAAATTCGCAGGTGTAATTTAGGTTTATGCGTAGAGAATAAACATGGATCTATTACAATGTTTGTGGTCATCGCCAGTGGTGATATTCTACGGCGGAACGTTGCTAATTTGTAAGAAAAATCTCTAAAGTTTAAGTTTTGGGTAGGTATTTTAATAATACTAGCTAAGTTAATTACGGTAATTAAGGTTCTAGAATATATTAGTAATTAATTTTAAGTATCTCCAACTTTTTGTATCTCACATGTTCTGAGATAAAAAAAAAACTAGTTTTAGAGTAGAATAAATCCTTTATAATTGCAATGTTAAGGAAAATATTTTGGTCTGACAGAAAACGAGATTGGCAAAGTAGCATTCTTGTCGATTATGAAAATATTTAGCGAATAGAGCCGCTTCAACGTTAACTGTCGAGTTAATCCAAAACCAAAAAATCTTGTTGGGTAAATAAAACTCAACCAGATTCTAATTCAAATTCAAAAGTCATTAATTTATTCAAAGTGGACTAAAGCCAATTAGCACTTTTTGAACGTCAAGATACCTACATTAGACAGCCCCCAAAAACGCCTACCCTTCACCGCTTCCTAGTGTTTTAGCTACGAAGAAGAAACGGCGCAACAAACTCCGCAGCAAGATCGGTAAGTAGGTATACAAAAAAAATCTTAACTCTTAGGGACAAGGTCACCGACAAGATAACAGCCCGATAAATTGAAAATTGAAAACGGCCGTTTAACATGACTTTTTATAGAAAAAGGTAAGTTAAACGGCCGTTTTCTATTTATCGGACTGTTATCTTGTCGGTCAACTTGGCCCTTAATAACTAATCCAACTACGACGAGCACTCCAATAATAAACATAGGTATAGCATTTGCTTTGCATGAAACGGGTATCTGATTGCCAACCCTAGTAGTACCTACAGGTGTCTACAGAAAAATCCGGCCGTTCCACTAAGATACCCGTCCCCTGCACTGACCGGCTGAAGGTACTTTATCTACATTAGATTTAATAATCATCGTAGGGTAGTTAGAGAATTAAAGCCTATAAGCTATGAATAGTTAATAAAAGTAATGGCAGTGTGCGTACTTAATGACAGGGATTAACACGATGGATTTTTAAATTTATACCCTTTTTATGTTGTATTTATAAATTTTATTTTTATAAATGATAATGAATACAATATGTTATACATAAATATAATAATGAACAGAAAAACATACAAGCGCATTAACTTGTCGACAAGGATAAAATTGTTTTAAATTCGATTTTATTCCAATGTCGTAAATATTAAACCGATGTCGTAATCATAAGTAAAGCTTATCATTAAAGTCAAAAGGCGTCGTCAATGATGTCATATATCGGAGCTCGATAGACATTTTGACATCACTTCAATTAATTTTTGGTAGTAAAGAAAAACATACTTAATATTCTATTGTTAATGGGCAGTATTGTTACGGTGAATATATAATACTCCCACATTACGATTAAAATATGGAATCGCAGAATTAGGTATCTATTTGGTACAAATTAGAAGAAATTAGCAACATATTCTTAGTTCGTGTCTGGGCAATTTATCCAATCAAAGTTTACCATTTACTTATTTTTACTTATTATTTAAAGCCTGTAAAGAAAAGCAAAGCTCATATTAAATAAAAGAACCTTCAAAGTGAACAAAATAGCCATTTTCTTTCCATAACGTTGGTCTTTCGAGTCTATCTTTCGGCCAACCGATCAATCTTAATCTTTTCCGCTCAGATAAACATTGTTTTGTTTATGATAGAGATTATGCAAAAAGTTTAAGATAAGAGGTATCAGTTGAAGTCAAAGACAGGGAACGTGTACCTATTTATATGGCCTATCTTTTTAAATTATTATTGCTTATTATCGAATTCATAAGATATTGTTTTGACGACAGAATATAGGTCGACTGACTCTGAGGCGATAAGCAAATAAATGATTATAAAAATTTAAAATACATAATACCTACATACAATTTTGGTTTAGTCTTACACTCTTTTTGTTCAAAGAACTAATTAAATGTAATACATTTTCCACCGTTCTGCCTTCTACGAATTACAGCTTGGTAGGTACTAAGTTAATGTTCAAATATCTAAACAGAGCGTAACCATTTATTTTGTTATCAAAACCTCTAACCCAAAATCATAAACATTAAGTTTTAAAACTTTTTACGATCGTGTAGTGAACAGAGGGCATTGTTCCAAAACATACTCACGTAGATGCTGTGACGTAACCGCGACCAATATCGTAACGTCGAATACTGTCCAACACCCACCGGAGGTCAAACTACAACCGATTTGATATTACGCCCGACCAGACGACCGTGTCTTGAATTTATTCGGATTGACACCAAGAACTGGACCAGAACATACCTGAAACAAGATAATTATTGATTAATAAATTAGGTACACATTTTTTCGTATTAAAACTATATGATTAAATTAGCATAATAATATGACGTCACCTTTATATGCGTTTGGATACGTATAATGCAAATTAATGCTAAATTCAATTTCTATAAACACTTATAATACTTTATTATTTATAGTGTGGAATAAAGACTGATCATACTAACGTCACAAATAACCTCTAAAAATAATAATATTAGGATTTTGTTTGTTGTTGATTTAAATAATTTAAACAATTAACAAAATAAAAGATTTACATTGCCAACTAGTTTTTTAAATTTTTTGTCTTTTTTAATAGTAGTCCACCGTATTACGGTAGTAGACTACTATTAAAAAAGTACAAATAAATTATTTTATTCCAAAGAAGGAATAGGAATAACAAAAAAGTAAAAAAATAAATAATAATTTATCACAAAATGGAAAACATAAACGCTTTTAAAGTTTTTGGAGGGAGTATCGTTCCGTCTTTGTCGCGCGAAGCGGATATAGTTGGTGTTACGTCACTTATCATGCATGCCGTCCGTGTCTAGCAAATCATTTTAAAACGCTTATAACTTTGCCAATTTTGTAGATGTTTCATCGGTTTTTTTGGTGTTAATTATCTTTTTTCAAATAGTTTACAGATTCACAATAAAAAAAATATATTCAACATCCCTATTATCATATAGATACTCGGATATTTATGTCATTTCAATTTGTTCTTTACGGGATTAATTATTCATAATTTTGTCGTATTTACCTACTACAAAAATTATTAATTCATATTTTTTGTCACTGAGGTATCTACATAGTATTTAGTTTCATAGTGAGATACTGCTTTGAGCTAACGAAGTGACATGAGAGACTGCGTGTTTAGAGCTCGTTTCCTAAACTGGTGACCTAGTAAATAGGTTAGGTGGAAAGCCAGATTGACGCAGGCAAAGCCAAAACTGTCTACAAGTTTTATTACAACTGTGATTAGTGACAAACTAAACTCTATTGTGATTTATTAACTTAAACGACTATATTTCGCAGTTTTGTGTATAATATCCGCATGGGTACCTATTTTAAATGTGTGACAATTCCAACAATATATTAGAAACTAGCTTCCGTCCGCGGCTTCGCCCACGTTTTCCGGTATAAAAGTTAGCCTATGTGTTATTCCAGACTGTAATCTATCTGAGTGCCAAATTTCATCCAAATCCGTTCAGCCATTTCAGCGTGAAGAAGTAACAAACATACACACACACACACGCACAAACTTTCGCATTTATAATATTAGTAGGAAGTAGGATAAAATTCATATACACTAAAGGACCCGTGCTGTTCCGCAGCATTCTAATGCTTGATGACAAATCTGTGCATCAATACCTATCATTAAAGAAAGTCTAAAAAAAATCAAGCAAATCGGTTGGATAGAACGGCCGGACGGATTCGTAATAGGTTTCATAAATTCTTTTAATACTTAAATAGATTAAAGGAAGATCAATCATCAAATTAGGGATCTCTTTTTAACGCACTGTCAAAATACAATATAGGTAATACCACTTTGTATAGTTTGTACCTATTAGGCAAGCTCGTCAGACTGGCGTGTCAAATGACAATTTCGGATAAACTGTCATGGCAACGTTCACACTAACCGGTTAATATTAGGTCTTTACCTATGAAATTGCCGTTCTGCAGTACTGGCCATTTCAAATCAAAATAATTTTTGTTTGGCTAAGAATTCTAATTTCAAATTAATTTTATTTTAAAAACATGGTTTTTTTTTTCCAAAAGTAGTCATTTGTTTATTGATTAGTGTTACATTTTCATCGCATTTCAATCTTTTTCGTCATCATGGATACGTTAAAAATTCGAGTAATTATGGAATACGAGTACCGTCGTGGCAGCAACGCGGCACAAGCGGCACGCAACATCAACGTCGTTTACGGAGCTAACACTACAAACCAACGCACCACCTGTTATTGGTTTGCTCGCTTCCGTTCTGGAAATTTCGACCTGAAAAATGAACCTCGCGGTCGTCCGAAGACTTTGGTTGACAATGACGAATTAAAGGTGATTGTGGAAGCTGATGATACACAATCTACGGCTGAATTAGCAGCAGCTTTCGACGTTAGCATCAAAACAATATTGGTCCATTTGCGTCAAATTGGCAAGGTAAAAAAGCTTGACAAATGGGTGCCCCACGAACTCAATGATCGCCAGCGCGAAGTACGCGTCGAGACGTGCCTTGCACTGCTCAACAGACACACAAATGAAGGAATTTTGAACCACATTGTTACCTGCGAAGAGAAATGGATTCTGTTTGATAACCGCAAGCGCTCAGCAAGTTGGTTGGATCCTGCTTCAGCACCTAAACAATGCCCTAAACGAAAACTTACCCCTAGAAAAGTGATGGTCACTGTTTGGTGGTCTAGCGCCGGTGTGATTCATCACAGCTTCTTACCAAACGGGGTGAGCATTACTGCAGATGTGTACTGTGAAGAACTGAACACAATGATGAAGAAGCTGGCACATCTCCAACCAGCATTGGTCAATCGCTCGTCTCCACTGCTTCTGCACGACAACGCGCGACCTCATACTGCACAGCAGACGGTCTCCAAGTTGCAAGAACTGGGGTTGGAAGCTCTCCGTCATCCGCCCTACTCACCAGACCTTGCGCCTACAGACTACTACTTTTTCCAGAATTTGGATAACTTCTTGGCGGGAAAAAAATTCAATACCCGAGAGGCAGTACAAAATGCCTTTGAAGCTTTTGTTGCCTCCCGTCCAGCTGATTTCCTTAAGAAGGGCATCAATAAACTGCCACTGCATTGGCAAAGATGCATTGATTGCATGGGTGATTACTTCGATTAATACAAATAAAAAATACATGAAAAAAATTAGTTTAAATTTTTTCATACAAAACGGCAATTTCATAGGTAAAGACCTATTATTTTAGCATTTACTTGGATTATGTACGATTTTATGTTTCGATACGTTTGATAAGCTTCATAAGTTGACTTTCAAGTAAGTACATAATGAATTTGACGAATATTTTATACGGCATCTTGTTTTTGGAGACGTAGTGTAATGCGTATGCGTAGTGTAGAACTGCCAAACAGTGGAATGCGCTGCCAGAGTACCTTCCCAGATAGTTACAATCTAGGTGTCTTTATATCGCGAGTGAATCGGTTTCTTCCAGGCAAGCGTGCTCCATCGCAGATCGCAGCAGTCAAACGCAAGCCTATAAATTATTAGGTACAATCTTTTGCTGCAATTATTTCAAATAATGCACTTTGAGCTGTTTATTTTACCCCTCTGAAATAATATTATAACTAAATAATAAACAAAATATCAATAAAACAATACGGTCTTATCTAGATACTATGCAACATGTCATGGTCTCGACAACAGACGCATTATAGTTTGGTAGGCTACTGCAGAGTGCAGATATGTCAGTATTTATAAATAATACGAATAGGTATAATCTTTTGAATAAAAATGCGAGGGACTCTTTCTTGACAATGTCTGGCTGAATGTAAAACGAATGACGCTTAATTTTTATTTAAATTTAAGAACGTTTTACTCTTTTTCTTTTATTGTGTTTAGGAAATTATTTTTCTGATACCTACTGCTGTAGACTTTTTTTGAGTGTAGGATTTCAATCTACTATTTATTGCGGTTTCTTTTCTAGTTTAATATTTGTATAATAGATAAAGCAATTTGAATATTTCAGTAGGTATCAACAAAAATAGCTTACTGTATAATTTTATTATTAATAAATACCTAGGTACGACTATCGATTTTTTTAAAACCATAAAATATTTTAAAGATGACCTAAGTTATTAGATACACGTACGTATACGCCTTTCACCAAGTAATTAAATAAGAGAAAGGTATACAAGACAATGTACCTACATAATAGTTGATTGTTGCGTTGGCAAACATAATAATATTAGGTATGTAAAATTTAAATTAGTATGCCTGATAAGAAAATAAATCTGCTGTAGGTAGGTAGGTACTTAACTTTTTATTCGAAAATCTCGTAGATCGTAAAAAAACATTTTCATTAGGCATATTTTATAGGTGAGAGACCGAGACCACGAAGAGCGAAATAAAAATAATTTTAATTATTATAATATAATATAATAATATTTTAATTAATTTTAATGTTGATACAAAAGTATTGTAAAACATAATACCTACTTACGGACTGAAATATCACCGTAAACTCGTAAATACATGTTTAATAACCCACAATTACATGTAGCAAAAACGATAATTGTAATTTAACAAAAAAAAAATCACTGGCATAATCAAAAAATTCCGTCAACAAGAAACGAAAACAAACAATCCAATATGGCGGCGAAACGTCACTCGTACTATCGGTCTCGGCCGCGTTATCACCGCGCGTAGACGATCCGTTTTTAGAAATATTAATTCAGTAATAACTGTTGTACTATTTTTAGTGCGGCCTAGGCTAAAAATACGGCGACCGTAGAGGCGAGCAGTGACGCTTACACTTGATAATACTAATGTTACTCATGTAATGTAACAGTGTCAATGACTTGTGCAATTTATTGGTTATATTGTTCACGATTGACATAGAACATTGTAAACTGAGGTTATCGCCAATCAGTGTACTATTAGACAGTTCATTGTAATGAAGAAAGTGCACTTAGGAGCATACCAGAGTACCAGACTATATGTATTTTTATACTAGCTTCCACCCGCGGCTTCGCCCGCGTTTTTAGGACAAGACAAGACCTATGTGTTATTCTGATGTATAAGCTATATTTCTGTAAAGTTTCATCAAAATCCGTTCAGTAGTTTTTGCGTGAAAAACTTTCGCATTTATAATATTAAAGTAAGATAGTTCATATTTCTTGACTTGATTATAATATTTTATTCTTATTTATTTTAATTTAAACTCTAAAGCCACTAAAGTAGTTTTTACTGATCCTTTGAAGAGAACTAGGTACCTAACGTATTACAATAGTTTTTGTCCACAAACAGGGTCTGTTTGTGCTGGTACCTACTCACGAAACAAAGACTTATTTATCTCTGAATTACACATGCGAATAAAAATCATCAAAATAAACATACATTAGTATACATGGCTCGATTTAAGTTTTGCTAATCAAACTTGCGACCAATGAGCGTCGCAAACTAACACGATTTGACTCGATTAGTACTCGATTTGAATTCACTACGCGAAGGTACATTAGCAAATTAATAGTTGGCTTACGTAACTAGATGTCCACTATTCGGACGATATCGAGCGTGAGACGTGCTCGAGTGAGTCGCAAGGCCGACTTGTCGACATTGACCGTGAAGTTACGACATCAACTTACAAAAAAACTTATTATGTTTCCGCAAACCGACCGCTTTGAACCAACTTGAAAAGTACAGTCTCGTTGAAAAACGTGGAGGTCATTACACGTCACTTTGTGTACTATTGTAAACATCGCAGCAAATAAAAATTTATCTTATTGATGTTGGATTATTTATTTTGATCGTTTTTATCGTGGTTATTTCAATAAGTAGCTTATTTAGAAGTTTTTAGATTCATTACTACGTTAGTTGTGAGCAGAGGACTCTATTTAGGAGTTTGCTAAAGGACTTTGAGGTTAGCAAGGGTTTAGTTGCTAAACCTAGTTTCTTTCGAAAAGCTGTTTAATTAATTTAATTTGTTCCGCATATTCTATGTGTTCTCCAGATGAGATCATTTTATTTATAATAATTACTAGTTGTGCCCGCAATTTCGCGTGGAGGTCGAAAGTTTGGATGGATGGATGCTTGTTACTAAATCACGCCAGAACGGCTAAACGGAACTGAATGAAATTTGGCACAGAGATAGATCATAGTCTGGAATAGCACAAAGGCTAATTTTTATCCCGGAAAAAATTAAGGTTTCTCGTGGAATTGAATAAAGATTTGAAATAATAATTTTAAAAGGCTAAATTATACTTATTTCCCTGTATTTCCCCAATAATTTCCATCGTTAAAAATGCAATTTGTAATAATTAACTAGCATGCACAAAGAATGTTATCAGTTCACTCGACATGATAGCTACCCACATAAATTAGCCAAGAATTTTGAGGACAAAATGTGCGGAGATACATAATGCCAATGAAAATTATGAATTACACACGTGATAGGAAAAATACTTTTACTAATAAATATTTCAACCTCGTAATTCCAATAAGGGATAAGCTCCAGTAAATTATCAGAATATTATAGGTATTGTCATGTTTATTAAAATTGGATCGACTGGAGTTAAGTACAAAGGTAGAGCGTAAACTAAGGATTGTAAATTGGAAGTTTGGAACAGACAATAAATGAAATTATCAGTTACAAAAGTTAACAGGAACTAAGTATCAGGAGTTGGTGAATAGACCAAACGTGTTCTAAATTCGTGGGTAAAGCAAACTTGAAGGCGACCTACTAAAAAAATGATTAAAATCATGAAGGTTGGATGGAAATCTGTAACATTGTAACCAGATAGTTACCATATTAAACATGAACTAGGCATGCGCTTGTCGAGTGCACGTGCAATCACTTATCAAAACGGAACTCGACAATTGACTACGAAAACGGCCGCCTAAGATGGAAGAAGTGCAGAGCCATTTTTCACAGAATAAATACAGGGTGTAAGAATAAACGAGAGATGATTTGAAGAATGGTATTTAGTACTCGATGCTAGTTCGATTAACTACGGGACCAACCTTGAAATCACAAAAAAAAATCAGTTGTTAGTAAATTTTTTCGAGGGCTATTTTTGTACGGAACAGTAGGTATTTGGTAATAGGCATGCGTTTGACCGCCATCTCGCCTGATGTTATGCGATGATGCGGTCTATGATGGAGTACGCTTGCCTAGAAGAAACCGATTCACTTGTGAAGTCGTGACTTGAAGATACCCAAATTGTAACGGTCGGAAAACACCCACTTGGGCAGCATGATTTTTTTCGTGATTTCAAGATTCGTCCCTTAGTTAATCGAACTAGTATTTTATACTGAATATCCTTCGGGGGACGTATTGACGTCCCTCGTTTTACCTTACACCCTGTATTTCTGATAGCTCGCAGTAACATTAATATTGTCGAAAACAAGTAACGTGATCGTTTTAAAACAAAGTCAAAAGGTCAGAAAAATAGACCCAACAGTGACTCAAGTTCTACGAAGGCTGAGTAACCCCGGGAGCTTCAACAACCATCATTTTATACTTATGACCCAAATTGCGAACATTAAACAACTAGTTACAACAAAATTTCTGGGTCTTGTGACATCTGAAAATGTTATATTTAGACGTTCCAGAATCCAAAATTGGCTGGCCAATTGGTGAAGATATGTTCCAAGTCCGTTTCAATTAACAAAAATTATATTAATCTCCGCTAGTTGGCGCCAATGCATCATGAGGAGATACGTCCGTATTCTATTGTTAAGTCGCAGGATTAAGTGGTCGTGATCGCTTAATATTCACGATGCATAGCGCCACCCACGCTAAAACGATTGTTTGGTAGATCTATAGCGAACTTGTACATACGTACGACGGGAAACTCGGATTTATTTTTCGCAGAACATAAGGTTTGGTTATGTGTGAATGGGGTTTAGCGCGAGAGGAAATTCATAAGCGGTAAATAGAACAAGCAAGTTGAATAGGCACTGGTAGTTGAAGATAGTAAGCGCAGTAAATTTTTTATTTCTTTGCAAGGCCAGGACCCTCAGATCATAGAAACAAGAAACATAGAAACAACAACAACTTGTTTCTATGATCTGAGCCAGGACCCTTACTTGGATTGATAGCCATGCAGATCTGTCATGCTGTCCTAGTAAGTATCTATTCGCACGGATCGAGCTTGCAATGTATTTTTTTTCAGAAACCTTTCTGAGCGTGCGCACAAACATCTGTAAAATGTTTCAAGTCAATCAAATAAACGATGCGCGAACGCATAGGTAGCGAAACTGGCGTACAACCAAACATTAATATTTCCAATCGTTGGGTTTTAAAATACCAGTACGTGGCCTACAGGTTATTTTACGTCTGACCCGGGTATCCTGTTTTGTGTGTCTCTTGCTTATAAATCGAAATAATAAAGGTAGGTAGGTACAGTCAGAAAGGGATCCTTTAGATCAAACTTCGAAGCAATCCGAACCCGAATTGCTTCGAAGTTTGAATATACGACCAAATAGTGTACCTGCTAAAGGATCCCTTTCTCTGACTGTACCTACCCTATAGCCTGCATTCTGCAAAAGGCTAAGTAGCAGCGAACAGAGATTTCTTAAATTAAAAAATCTACCTATTTGTGTATATATAATTCATATTTTACATAGTTTTGCTTAGGTAGGTAGGTACCTACTCCTTTACACAGATGTTTTTTTTTACTTTTTGTAGTGTGGCCACGTGGCCTTCAGCAATTGTAGTAGCAGCCATAATATTTAATTAAGTATTCATTATTTCGCATTAATTTGTATGAGACCGTACGTTTTTTGTTCATTTAAGCTATGTCTCATGAATTTAAACCGTATTACTTAGTATTTGATACTCAAAGGTTTGCTATTGAAATCCGTAATTCGTAGTCATCTGCGCAAATATTATTTTCATTGTTGCTTTAATTATAAGATTTGGTGTATATTTTTAGAACTATCAGTCATTTGAATTTATTTTCAGGATTCATGATATAATGATTATTTGAATATTCAACACAATCAACCTGTATATTCTAGATTTTACATTTAATCGATTTCGGAATCCATGGCTGGAAAATAAATTTCTCCCAAATTCAGCTACAATTTTCGTTGTGTAATCATTTCATGAAATCTTTATCTTTTCCATAATTAAGCACGACACAATTCAAGTGTCACCGCATTATTGTCTTAATAGCTGTGTCATTTAACTGTAGATTAAAACGTCTTTCAACCCATTGAATACTATCTACCAAGTTAATTTACAACCAGCCCGTTATCAGCCGCAATATTATATCATCCGCAATATATTTCTGTTAAATCTGGCCATTAAACATTGGTATTCAAACTCAGTTTTATCGTTGAAACAAGCCATTATACTGTTAAATGGTTCACGGTACAAAATTACCATCCAATCAGAAGATGGTTCTTCCAACAGATTGCTGTTAAATAATAACTAACTTGGTTAAGTTTTCCCATTAGGTACTCGTTTCCTATTTAGATCTACAGACATCGGGAGAGAAGCTCCCTCAATATATCATCAGGAGGAACCATGGCCAAGTCAATGCCGAAGGACAGGCATTTCTGAAGTTGTCGCGGATCTAGTCGAGCAGGACAACAAACTTCAAGTCTTACATCCTCCATATTCTCTCGGGACATAAGTCCGTCTTCTTTGGTACCTACATAATTTTGGTCTGCAAGAATTGTGCTCTAACGATATAGGAAAGCATGGTCAAAACCAAGATCTCTGATATTAGTTAAGTTTCTGTGTAATTTATGTTAGTCTTTAAGGTGGATCCGTCAAGGATGCGCGCGAAAATCAAAATATTTTGAGTTTTTTGCAAATTGCAAGGCTGTTTTACGTTGTATGTCAAATTCGATTCGCGACAATAATGATAATATAGTTACTAAATAATAATCATCAAAATCATCAATATAGCCCTCGAAATTATATTTGAGGAAAATCGATTTTTTTTCACGAAAAATCGTATTTTCCTCAAATATAATTTCGAGGGTTTATTATTCCGCCACAGATTTTACTGTTAATTAATATCAGCTCATTTTACTGTATACCGCACTCGATATTCGAAATAGTACGTCAGTCAAGGTCATAAGCGAGGAAGTGGATAGACAATGCACGGCGATTTCGCAACTCAAGCGCAGACAGCCGACCGAAGTAGGAAGTGTTCGGTTATCACGACAATCGGCCAACTGCACTGAGATAAAAGTGACAAGAGTCCTATTTATCAACACAATTATTTTTTTCATCATCTTCACTCAATTGTGACATCGATCGGATGAAATGATTTTATTTATGACACTGCACTGGTTCTTCAGTTGATTGATGTGATATGACGATGTAATATCTATCTCGTGTCGTGGTTGCAGTTGGACTTTGTTTTGTGTTTCTGCTATGTGAAGTGCATAAAATGCAGGAGTTTATTGTGCAGTCATTTAATAATTTACTTTCTAATACTGCATGCACGTAATGACATTCTTGGAGACCAGCTTTTTCAAGGTGGTTACTGCGAAGATCAAGTTTCATAGGGGCATAACTGCAAATATACACAGTTTTATGTCATTCTAAAGTATAATCACGGTATCGTTGGTCCTATCTGTTGTGTTTGAGATAGAATCTCCAGATAGTAGTCAAACATAAGAGATGATTTTTCAACAGATTTTTTTTGCACTTGTTTGATCTTTCGTGTTTCATTCCTTCATCGTTTTTAACCGTAGAAACCATATTTTGTAATTTTTACTTTGTAAAGTAAAAAGAGATTTGTAAAAAAAATATTTTCAGTAAAATAACATCACGCCTTTATTCCCCAAAAGGGTTAGCAGAGGTGTAGATAACACTGCCCGACCCGAGGATCCAAGACCTTACGCTCAGCATTTAGTATATTAATGTGGCTAGGGAAATAAGACTAGCAAAGGACGTTGGTAGTTTTGGGCTTGATATGGTACAATAATAAAAGCATAACCAAAAATAAAAATATATTTTAATTGTTCTTTGCCTAATTTATCTTAGAGATTAAGAATTGGAATTAAAAATCGAAATAAATAAGAAATAAAATGATTATGCCGTTGACATTTTGAAAAAACCAATAAAACAAAAACGGGTGCATGCTGGCTAGCGCGTGCCTCCATAGAATATCATGTCGACAGCAACTAAAACCTTTGAATTGAGAACTCATTAGTCGGGCTGTACTTCATTGGATCATTCACACCATACTTAACCTCACTGTCACAAATACGAAAATTTCTCTTTAATCCAATTACGTACAAAAACAAATAAAAAATGAATTTAAATACTCTTGAAATACTCGATCACACCAAACTAATTTCATATCTGTACCGACATACACAATCTGAAGCCCAGCGTTCTATGGGCGTCCGCCGTGTCCTTTTCTTAGTAATTATTTTTAAAGGAGTATGAAAAACTTCAACAAAAAGAAATTGGAGTTGGACTATGCCATCATTACCTATAGTAGTATAAACTAGCAGGACTTACTATATTTTAATTTTCTTATTTAGTCTCAAGAATCCAATTTAACGGAAACTTAGCACGATTTACGCAGAAATATCAATTGAGTATCCCATAAGACTGATAGCAAATAATCGACCGATAAATTATGATTATTAGTTATTGAAGAATTGATAAGACGAGATTATTGAACGTAGTGTAGTGATAAGAATGATAATATTTTTGTTTTGATATCAGGATTTCACGTTAGGTATTTATAATTTCATTTAAGATACAGTCTGGCTTGTAGTGATGACGTGTTTCTTAAGTTCAAGATGGCAGGTATGCTCTGCTGATTTGACTAAACCTTCGTATGAAAGCAGTATAAAAAAAATTACAAGTAGGTAGCATACAGTAGCTTACGGACATACAAATTTGACGCTCTAATTGTAGAGCCAATCCGGGCGAATCTCAACAGACTATCATGTTACCATTAGCACAATTTAACTATTAACGTGCCACACAAAAATACAAAAATATCCATATTCATATCCGTGAATAAAAACATTGCTTAGGCAGTCAAGATATGATCAGTACCAACTGACAGCGTGTGTTCACGAACATGACGTGCGCATCTGCGCACGTCATGTTCGGCACGGTTCATCTCAACCATTTTGGAGGGAATCGAAAACTGAACCCAAGGGGGTTCAGTTTTCGATTCCCTATTCGATTCGATTCCCTATATTCCCAGGACGTATTGAAGGCAATACGTCCCTACATGAACCTTACAACCTGTATATTTTTTTTAAGTAAACTTTTTGATAATAATTAACTCAGCAAATTGCTTCAATTGATTAAAAATAATAGTACAAAGAAATACTTGACAGGCACGGAAAATTACTTGATATTAAAGCAAAGAAATTTAAACATGCGGCATAATACGGCACTTGTGTGTAATTGCTTAATCGCACCCCGTGGGAGAGGCCACAACCGTCTCCTTTTTGAAACACTTTGTAACTTACAGTGATTGTCGAGGATATTCTCCCTTACTTAAAAACGATGTTTAAACGTTATTTAACTTAAATGGCTCTTAATTCAATTGCCATCTCGATTCATTGGCCTAGACATGACAAGGATAGTTGTAAATTTCATCCGTGGTTAAAAGCGACAAGTTTTTTATATAAGAGGAATAGTTTCTTAAATTGTCCTGTTTTATGGAAAATGTGGTCAGTGATAGCTTTTCCAGCAATCTACTGCTTTACGCTAATGATGGTGGTAATTCATTGGTGTGTGTAGATTTTATTTTATTATTATTTTTAGTAATAATTCTTTGGATTTTGTAAGTGCAATGCAGAAGATTTGGTGAAAGAGTTTAATTAGGTACTCCATTTTTTTTTTAAGCTTGGGTAAGTGTGATGTGTTACAAATATATTATTATATTTTTAGCCATATCAAAGTCTTAGTAGCCCTTTGGAAATATATAATATTCAGTTGTAATAATTATGACTCGGTTGTTGAGCTGTAAAATTCACATTAAATGGTAAATTAAGTATCGTAATAAACTTTATTGCTTTTTAATTTTATTCGCTTCATTTAAATAAACAAAATTCGAAAAAATATCAACCAACGATAACTCAATGCAAGAAATAAGTAATTTTGTAACTTCGTTTGCAGTTAAAGACTCCTGAGGGATCCAGTTACATAGACAATAAGAAGATAAAAGAAAAATAAAGTTGACTCCCTTAAAGACGAACTTTGGAATATTACGTTCGGGTATCCGTCGGAAAAAACAAAAGCCAACTTGTGGGTACAAATCAAAACAGGCAGCAAGTCATCGGGACCTAACAGCCCGTAGTCACGACATACAGTAATGTACACGTGAAATTCATAACCACGGCCGACATGAATCACTTGACATTGAAAACGCCGAAAGCCCTAAACACCCAAATTTCAGGGTGGTGATTCTCGCTCCCATCGATCCCCGTGGAAATGGGTCGGCCTCCCTTCGCCTGTGACCTTGGGTGGCGAACGTTTCCGAAAACAGCCGAAGCGTTCATTCATTCGGAGCCCAACGCCCACGTAAAGTGTCGGTTGGGCGGATTTTGAGTTTCTACGGTAGAAACCTTCCATTTTTTTAATGATGTATACTTAATGTCGCACGCTTTTTGAATGTTCGAGATACTCGTAGGCGTGCAGAAATGAGAGTCTTCTTTTTACCAGACTACGAAAAAGGAAGGGTAATGAGTTTCACAGCCTATGTATGTATGTGTCTATGTATGGATGTTCGATCGTAGCTCAAAAACTACTGATCAGATTTTGACAAATGAGGTGTCGATTAATTTGTCTTTACAGTAAGAGTGTCATAGGTTATGATTTATAGCCGTGGTCGCATGCCGCCCGCCCTAAAGCAGCCACAGGTCATAGCGGCATGCGACCACGGCTATAACCTGGACACGACTGTACCGATGTGTTAAATATTTTCTTATTTCATGCTTTTCAGTTGGTTTTTTCCGTAGTTGGGTTTTAGTTTTTTGAACTCTTGCTTTTATTTGGTTTTAAATTTCATAGGTTTAGTTACGCGTAGTACCTATTGTAATAACTGTGGTTTAGTGATGATAATTATTCTTGCTCAAATGTTACGTGTAAAACACAATGTTGAGTTTATTTGGCGTTAGATTTCACTTTTATTTTAAACCATTTTAGACAAAGAGATTTTAAAATAGAGTCTCATAATAATTTTGCTATGAAACTTTAAATTGAAGAAGGAGAACCTAACGTTTAGAAATGAAGACTGCAAGTACCTATTAGGCTAACAAAAAACCTTAGGTATACGAAAGTTTCTTAGGTACCTATATTATATTGTATCACTATTTAAAGGGATGTCAAATCAACTAAATATGTATTACATAGGATCAGTTTCTGAGTAAGTTATTATAGTGTGTCATATTTTTTTAATTTTACTGTCCATGCTCAAACTGTCTCAACATTCTTTAGATATTTTGCCTTTCTCTTTGATCAATAAACAAAAAAATTAAGTCAACCATCATGGCCAATAGTATTCAAGTTTTTGCTATAAATGGGCAAGCAAAAGGGATAGCTGATAGCCTTGCAAGGTTTACAATTCCCAAAAAGTTTCTTGATGTAATTATTGCTAAGGACCATGAAGCAAATAATTTTAACATTAATGATAGATCAACTGACGTTGCTCCTTTTAAAAGGATGAATGATGAAGAAAATTTACAGAAAGGTGTGAGAGTGAAGACTCATCCTTTTACGTGTTGGATTGATGGAAAACAAATATTATACAGAATAAATTGTGAACGTTACACAGAAGCAGGGATAGGTACAGATATAATACACAAACCTACATAAACCAATAAAGGTAAAGTATCCCAAGATGAATCCAAAGGTATATAAGTTATCCCAAGTGATAGGTAAACCACCTCTTTTTACTGCACAGCTCGATAAAATTCACCGACCAGATTTTTGAAGACTTTTATTGCGCTATTTCCGATCAAGGATTTTTAGAATATTTTATTTGGAAAGCATAATAGACACAAATATATGGGACTACATATCCTATCCTACTAATATTATATACGTGAAAGTTTGTGAGGATGTATGTATAGATGGATAGATGTATGGATGTTTGTTACTCTTTCACGCAAAAATGACTGAACGGATTTTGATGAAACTTTACAGTAATATAGCTTATACATCAGAATAACACATAGGCTACTTTTTATCCCAAAAACGCAGGCGAAGCCGCGGGCGGAAGCTAGTCCGTTATACTATATACAATGCAATACATGCTCCTTTAATTACGTAGATTTCTACTGTTTTCCTGTTATTCTTTACTTTTTTGAGAATTAGTTTTGAGAGCATGTATGAGTAGGTAAGTACATTGAGTTTGAATACTAAACTTGTTTGCTTGGAAAACACTTCACTGCTCTTAGTGTGCTTCTTATTCGGTAATATGTATAATTATTTCTGTTTGTCATCTTTGTTATGATTTTGAAAATTTTTATTACTTTCCAAACACGTAGATCGAGTATATTTTTTGAAGTTTGTGACTATTATGTTTTAATAATAGGTCTTTACCTATGAAATTGCCGTTTTGTATGAAAAAATTTAAACGATTTTTTTTCATGTATTTTTTATTTGTATTAATCGAAGTAATAACCCATGCAATCAATGCATCTTTGCCAATGCAGTGGCAGTTTATTGATGCCCTTCTTAAAGAAATCAGCTGGACGGGAGGCAACAAAAGCTTCAAAGGCATTTTGTACTGCCTCTCGTGTATTGAATTTTTTTCCCGCTAATAGTTATCCAAATTCTGGAAAAAGTAGTAGTCTGTAGGTGCAAGGTCTGGTGAATAGGGCGGATAACGGAGAGCTTCCAACCCCAGTTCATGCAACTTGGAGACCGTCTGCTGTGCAGTATCAGGTCGCGCGTTGTCGTGCAGGAGCAGCGGAGACGAGCGATTGACCAATGCTGGTTGGAGATGTGCCAGCTTCTTCATCATTGTGTTCAGTTCTTCACAGTACACATCTGCAGTAATGCTCACCCCGTTTGGTAAGAAGCTGTGATGAATCACACCGGCGCTAGGCCACCAAACAGTGACCATCACTTTTCTAGGGGTAAGTTTTCGTTTAGGGCATTGTTTAGGTGCTGAACCAGGATCCAACCAATTTGCTGAGCGCTTGCGGTTATCAAACAGAATCCATTTCTCATCGCAGGTAACAATGCGGTTCAAAATTCCTTCATTTGTGTGTCTGTTGAGCAGTGCAAGGCACGTCTCGACGCGTACTTCGCGCTGGCGATCATTGAGTTCGTGGGGCACCCATTTGTCAAGCTTTTTTACCTTGCCAATTTGACGCAAATGGACCAATATTGTTTTGACGCTAATGTCGAAAGCTGCTGCTAATTCAGCCGTAGATTGTGTATCATCAGCTTCCACAATCACGTTTAATTCGTCATTGTCGACCAAAGTGTTCGTACGACCGCGAGGTTCATTTTTCAGGTCGAAATTTCCAGAACGGAAGCGAGCAAACCAATAACAGGTGGTGCGTTGGTTTGTAGTGTTAGCTCCGTAAGCGTCATTGATGTTGCGTGCCGCTTATGCCGCGTTGCTGCCATGACGGTACTCGTATTCCATAATTACTCGAATTTTTTACGTATCCATGATGACAAAAAATATTGAAATGCGAAGAAAATGTAACACTAATCAATAAACAAATGACTACTTTTGGAAAAAAAATCCATGTTTTTTAAAATAAAATTAATTTGAAATTAGAATTCTTAGCCAAACAAAAATTATTTTGATTTGAAATGGCCAGTACTGCAGAACGGCAATTTCATAGGTAAAGACCTAATATTATAAACTTTAGTTTTGCGAGTGGAGTTATATACCTACTTAAATCAATAGATAGATTACCAGTCAAATTTATTTTTAAAAATTTTAATGTTATATTCAGGTGTATTTAGCAAAAGTGTCTACGACGGTTCTGCTGACGTGATTTATGATGGAAAGTTTACAAAGATATGTTCTTCCGATTCATCAGGAGTATTTCTAGATGTTTGATAAACGGCTTTGGAAATCGCGGAAGATGTATTAGAGCAACCTGCAAAAGACAATGCAGGGTCGTCTTATCATTTCATATCAATATTTGTATAACCTTTGGAAAATTTATCTCTATATCATTCGCTGTTAGATGACATTAGTTATGTCGATATTAGATAATTAAATACATCTCAAGGTCCGAATGGTGGAATTTTTTGGGAAATATAAACTGGTTCTGTCTTCCGTAGTGTATAAAATTTGGTAGTCGTGTTGTGAGAATGATAATGAATATTTATTGGTCGCGTAGTCACAAAAAATAAGCACTAGAAATCTTTAAAAATGAAAGTTGGAACAGGTTAAATAGATGCCTATATCATCGTCATCATCCGCCTAGCCTTTAACTAGATAGATGCCTATGTATATAAAGATAAAAAAATACTAACAAATAATCAAGTGATTATAATTTTTATTATCTTTATTATAATTTGAGAGACTATGTAATTCATTTTATATTAAAGGTAGGTACTATGACCGCGGTTTTGCCTACGTAGAGGTCGGAAATTATCTCACGGGAACGTAGGTATCTACTCCCGGGATAAAAAGTAGCCTATGTCATTCTTCGGCCCATAAAGTACCTACTAGATATCCCTACGCAAAAAATCATGGCGATTCGTTGCTCCGTTGCTGAGAGAAAGAAGGGTAAACCCTCAGATCATAGAAATCTATGATCTGAGGGTAAACCAATAAACATACTTTCGCATTTATAATATTAGTAGGGACAATAAAGGTATGTAATCTAAACTAATATTATAAAGGTGAAGAGTTTGTTTGTTTGTTTGAATGCGCTAATCTCTGGAATTACCAGTCGGATTCAAAAAAATCTTTTTGCATAGGTAGGTATGATAGAGAGGGGCTCGTGGCTAAATGACGGCCGCGCTGATCGATCGATCTGCGAGGTTAAGCTGCGCTTGCCGCGGTCAGTCCTTGGATGGGTGACCGTTCTTTACACATCGAGACCCCTCCATGCCTGGAAGAGCACGTTAAGCAGTCGGTCCCGGTTGTCATAGGAATATCTTTGACAATCGTTACAGGTAGTCAGAAGCCCTAAAGTCTGACAGCTGGTCTAACATTCGAATACCGGTATTACCCATTAATTGGGTTGTGGAGGTCAGATGGCAGTCGCTCCACGTAAAACATTGATATTCAGCCAAAACTAGTTAGACTGGATGCCGACCCCAAAATAATTTGGGAAAAGGCTAGGCAGATGATGATGAGGTAGGTATGCTAGTCAGATTCATGAAGAATAGTATAGGCTATTTAACATCACGCTACGAAACCGCGGGGAACAGCTAGTGGAAGGATAGGTAGGTATAGGGAAAAGACCCCTCCCCTGTAGTGGGACACTATAAGTACAAAAAACCTACGTATTAAAAGTCAGTGGACCCTTAATTTGCATACCTTGGTTTATTATTAGTTACTTCTGAATATAAATAATATTCTAAACATGATGTGCCAAATATAATTATCAGCTGATCAAGGGTAATTGAAACGTGACGTCAGCAACGAAGTTTAAACACGTCAGTGATCTTGAGGTATCGTATAATATTTTTTTTTTAATTCAATGCATCCAAAATAATGTATTAATTTGAATAAGACAATAACGACGACTCGATCTTGTATTTAAATTTAATCAAATATCTCCAAGTACCTAATAAGTATAAGAAATTAATATTTATAGTTCCAATGCAAAAATTGTCATTCTATCTATTCTGATTTTTATGACATCCGTGATCCGATGTAATGTTTAGTAGTATAAATAATTCATTCAGACATTTGATTAAATACCAGAAAATTCAGTGGCACATAAAAGGAAAATAAATTACAGAACGAAAAGAAAACTTTAGGTAATTAAATATAGTCATAAAAGCAAAGAAAATCTTAAGTATGATAATTTTTTTATCAAAGCGAGTATAAATAATGCCACACCTAATTATATTCAGTGTATATTATTAGCTGATATTATTAATAGTCTAATCAAATCTACTATTGGATACAATAAGAGTATTAATTGTAGTGATAACGCACAAACAAGCGCTTCAGCCAATCAGATGTAGCTACAATATTTCATGAAGAACTGGATTAGCTGTGGAAACCTGTTTTTGGGTGCTAATGTGCGATATCTTAAACAACCAGAAAACGGTGCATCAAAACTAGAATGAGAAACTCGGCTAACTAGTTTTAGGATCAGTTAAAAAAAAGAATAGCCTTGATGGCAGAAACACCTAAAAAACTAATCAATTTATTTGAAACTTGAAACTTTGATGACCTAAACGAAACATTGGTTGGTAAAGAAACAAAAAGTAAGGAGGTAAATTAAATCGCTTTAAAACGTATCTATCGAAAAAAAATTAATGTTAAAAACTTGTCTTCAGAAATACAATTATAAGTTAAAAGGATTTTTTTTAACATACTGAAGAAATCACAAATAAAAATGTAGATATTACCTACATCGCAATCGCATACAGTTCCACATCCAATGCTCTTTATATAACATGAGAAAGTTCCATAGAAATAGTAATCCATCAATGAAAGCTGAAGTTCAACATCAGCGATTAAATCTAGTAGCCATAAAAAACAAAACTCTGAAAACAGTTGCACTATTTTTAAGCCTAACAGACTTCAAAGACCGCGGCCTTTTAGTATTAGCACTTGTGATTATTCAAATCGACAGACACCAATACTCAAGTGGCGTACAACTACTGGATGCATGACGTAATACGATAGCAAAACAGTCAATATTTGATATGGAGCCATTAGCCACGGCGTGCGATAACACGCGACAAGTTCACTAATGAAAACGGGACACAAAGATACTGTCGTCGCTCGCGATCGCGAACAAAACGTGTTTCGCGAATAAAATAGTTTTGTTAACGCTAAATGTTGCACTAATTTTAACATGCTTTTGGATTCAATAATGTTGCCTAGTTTTGGGGTTATTTAATTTTATCTATGGATTAACAATTTAGGATTAACAATAAGAATATTTACTACTTTACTTTTGGCTGCAATACACGCGCTGAATTTATTAGACATTTAATTTTATTAAAAAAAAATGGTTTATTTTAGAAGTCTACATCATTGTTGTTATTTTTGGAAAGAATTTACCAAACAGGAGATAAGCCAATCTGTTATTACTTGTTCTTAGTATAGAAATTGTAATTAAAAAACACCATCTTGCATTAATTACAGAAAAAAGAGTTACCTTATGGAAACCACAAGAGTTATTAAATTTAAATGAAAACGCTACACACATCATGTATAACGTCAGATTACTTTTGATATTAAGGGTGCTCATTAAAATGAAAAACAAAAAATACCCTCTCACTTCTGCTGAGCGCATTTTTTGTATAATTATGGGCTGTGATAAGGTCAGAGCGAGGTCATTTGAAAGTCCCTTTTCCAGTATTTGGTTGTTCATTGATACCGATTACAGAAGTGAATTGGAGCAAAAACTTAAGGATATAAGTTATTAAAGAAAGTAAGATTAATTTAAACGTTTCAATGCTGCGAATTATGTTATAGGTAGAAACAATAACATCTGGTTGAGAAAAACAGACAACTGTGAAAGATGGATTTTCAATAAAAGAAATGAACGTCTCATATTACAAATATGAGACGTGCAAAACAGAGTGCATAATAGGATTTACTGACTATTATAAGCTAGAGCAGTAAATATCAAAATCATGAAGAAAATAAAAGGGAATCTTCACGTAGATGAAGAAGTAAAAATTCAAAACATACGAGAAAAGTCACGAGGTTATCTAAACGTTTGACCTTGTCTGCAGTAGATCATGCTACCGACAGCGCATATTTGTTCTAACACTTCCGTAAAACAGACTACTTGTTGCTGCCTGACAATAGAAATGAAGATGTAAATGTTGTTGTCTTTGAGATCAACAATGGATATTAAAATGTCTGAAGATCAAACAAAATTAATTAACCGTTATTAGGAACGTAAAGATCATCAGTGTCATCACAATATTACTTTTGCACGTGGAAAAATCGAAGTGCCTCCATCTGTTTGTAGTTCATCCTTGCTTTTTTAAGCTAATTATTATGAATATCATCCCGTCGATTCCTGTCACCCGTAATTGGAATGGAATTTTTCTTTGCAACATAGATAATCTCAACATTTTAACACTTTGTGCTTCGTTGTATTTTATCCAAACCCGTTTTTGTTTCACGCGACATGGGGTAATATCATAAAAGTCGTCATCCAAAACACTGTTTAAATTCAGTTTGCTTTGCAATTGCTTCATTGCACTTTGTAACTGCTTGTTTCTAACTACACGAAAGTCACACTAGAAAGGGCCTTATACCTATTTGTTTTATTTTTCTACGAAACATTTCTAGCTTTCAATACCAAATTGGAAAAACGATACATTTTTATGTGTTTGATTTGAAGGTAGATCCAAAAGCTATAGAAATACCGTATCGAATTATTATCCTGTAGTTATTTATTTCTTTGATATTTATAGGCGCACTTTCGCTAAAACATCGCATCTCCGCGGTGGGGTGCCGGGGGAAGACGTCGGAAGGTTATCAAACGTGATAAGAGCACATCCATCACTCACCGCGCGACTGTCAACGAATGCTCTAGGGTTACGCTGTACGTGGAAGATTTTAAGTTTCGAACCACGAGCACGACATATATCACCAATTCAGCATTGACACAACATTTCTTGGTAATAGAAATAAATTGATATTTTAATGTTTAAAGAGGCATTTTCATGCCTGAAAATAATAATTTTGTTTTGAGTTACCTACTTTGCTGATAAAGTAAGATGTAAATGACCCCAATGTCATCGGGAAAACCGAACATAAATTAGCTGCAAGCTAAATTGATATGATTTTTGTTATGATACAAATCAAAAAGAAATAAGACTAAAGGACTACTATTTGTTTATCTCAAAGATTTATTTAGATTATGGTCTCAAAAATCGTGAATTTAATTTGATGAAGGAATACTGTGTGAACATTTTAATTCAATGAAAATTAACTTTGAGTAATAGCTACATGGAGTTTTCTCCGAGTTTCGTCTAATTGAAATCTGAGAATCTTTAGGGTACACCGACTGACGACTGAACGCCCACACCGCCCTTTGAAGGAAACACAATGAGGTCTGGGAAACTGAAATTGTAAATGAAATTGTAACATTCAATGTTGTACCTACCTGCTAAGGTAATGGCTAATGACTTAAATTAAAAATCGTCAAATGGCATCAAACAATACGTGTACCACCTATATTAGCTAGAAAGAAGTGAAAAGGCAGATACTTGAGTACTGCCTATTATGTTTTTTTATTAATCAGTCGTTTATTTCATAATTTAGAGGCATTGCACTTGAATGAAGTTATTTGAAATTCAATGTCAAGAATACAACATCTATTTTTAGTTTTACAATAAGGATAATGTATTAAGACTACTCGTAATAGTAACCTTTATTTTACACTTTACTTAACACTAAAACAAATAGTAAGAAAAATCCGCTTAAGTATTCTACATGAAGTGGACGAGATTGTTCGCTTTACGCAACAACTCGTGACTCTTATTACGAGTGTCGCAATCAATAAACGTAATATGTCAATTTGAATCTACCAAACAAACGTGAACCATCCTCTGATATCAATAAAGTCACAAGTAGACTAACAGCTCTCGGCTGTATTTCCTCGCCAGCCGAATACGAATATGCTTTTTCCTAGTCTGGTTTCAAATTATCATTTTATTAGAGCCTTAACGTTTCATTGATCCTTTTGATTAACTAGGTATTACATTAAATGTCATGCCAACTTCACGATGCATGAGAGTAGGTACTTACATTTAATCGGTTCAACACATGGATTTTTCTGTCATTCTAAATTATCTTTTAAGTAAGGTGACATTCATATAACAATTATCTTTATCTTCATGCAGGTATGGATAACAGAAAATAGTTTCTTTTCAACAGTAGCAGGTAATAGCGCTATGAACGTAATATGAATAGGTAAAGCTGTTGTTAACACTAACGATATTCATAATGCTAAAAACAAAGAATGAATTAAATATTTTCATATTTACTTAGTAGTAGAGTTCGGTAATAAAATGAACAATATTAATGAAGAAAAAACAAAAAAGACAGTTGAACACGCACGCCGAGAACCCACAAGCGGACCGCTGGCGCATACCCTCACATTAGCAAAAAACGTGTTCGTACACACACATACAGAAGCAAAAACTTTGCAGATGTGCTCACACGCATCGTTGTCGAGCAAAAAGCGACCGGCGTGTCTTGATCTTGCGTTGGAGTAGCTTCACCCGTTTTGCTTATTATATCTCCTCAGTTCTCATTCTTTCGCATGATAAAATCTTTAGAATTTAGCCTTTCTAAACCACTTTTGCTTCATAGTTAAATTGTAAATATTATGTGGGATTACCTACTACAATTCTTCAAACTTTTAAAATGTTAAGAGACAGTTGGGTTATGGAAGATAACGTAGACTAAAGTCTTAATTTGCTCAAAATGATTCGATAACAGCTCAAACTTTTGTAATCCGTCTTCCGATAAA
Organism: Thalpophila matura; assembly: GCA_948465475.1. Classification (NCBI taxonomy): domain Eukaryota; kingdom Metazoa; phylum Arthropoda; class Insecta; order Lepidoptera; family Noctuidae; genus Thalpophila; species Thalpophila matura. The sequence goes on along the minus strand of OX419177.1, from coordinate 5,218,159 downwards.
GTCTTCAGTCGTGTGAAATGTCTGCGAAGATAATCATCTTGGCTGCGATCTCCCGGCCAGTGGAAGGCTCTTATTCTGTTTTATTTTAAATAATTTCACTCATTTTATTCTATTCAGCACCTGTGCAATTATATCTTTATTATCCCTAAGCTGAGCTGTCGTAGTGGTAACTCGTTTTTAATTACTTTTAAAGTACACATCTACTTATACAAAACAACTCTCGAGACATACCTAACTCGACATCGTCGCCCATTATTTGAACGTCAGTACTTGGTGTAATGTTGTCGTCATCATAATAATAAACATATAGAATTGTAGAGCAACTGATAGGTGCATAATTATTTATGTCTACGATACTATTTTAATCGTAAGTGCATCAGTGAACAATGTATTTTCCGATTTAAATATACCTATGCTTGTTACCGAAGACATGGCGTAGAAAACTGAGAATGTAATTTTGAAAAACTATTGTTATGACTTTAGAATGTAGTAATTATTTAAAAAAACACAATAAAATTATTGAATTAGCAACTGTTCGTACAAAAAACGAAGTACCTAGCAACTCTTTTGAAACTGGAATACCTATCTATTAAACAAACAGCCACTGTCCCTATTGTTAATTCAAAAACACTCAAATTAAGCGTCTAATACTTGTTTTTATTCCTACGTAGGTAGGTACATAAGTGAAACCTGTTTGTGGATTTATGTAAAATGTCAAACATGAAGGTCGATGGTGCGAAGAACCGACGACGACACCTAAGACTTCCGATACATTGTAACATTGATATGATCAGTGAAGAAATGACTCTTGAAAGAAATGCTGATAAAATATTCGTAAAGGTCAAAGCTCAAAACAGCAGTGAATACGGAAATAGTTTCGCAATTTGTCAAACTTTTATTTAAATAAATTAAAATGGTACTTATCATCGAAGTAAACCATCGTACGATAACAATAGAAGTATTATTGACAAGGTTTAAGCGAAATTATTTTGATCGCCAATTAATTTGACTTAAAACTATTATCAAATTAAAATAAATAAAACAGAAGGTTCAAGTGAATGCTCACTGTATTAACTATGTTTAAATTCTTAGAGAAAATTAGCATAAAACTGGTAGTGCATTCACCAGTTGGAGTCTGAGAGTTGTAGGGCAGGTCATGGCTGAATGCGTAAGCACAAACGGATGTGCAAACGATAACATTATCACTATTCCACAAGTCTGTATGCAGCAGAAAGAGCTAGTTGAGTGAAAACAAATATTTAATCTCTGCTATCTTCTGCACCATTGAAAACGTGAATGTAAATTCTTATTTCAGTGCAAGATTATTCAAACACTGATATTTGCATTTTTATCGAACTAATTGTTGGCATTCTATGTGTAACCTTGTCATAAGTCCTACGTTCAATTGTCATGTTTGTCTGGAGTGCAGTGTCTGGCCACTACTTCAAGTACCAGGCTAGCAGCGGATCGTGGCGGTGTCACGTTACGCGGTGGCTGTTGACACCAGCGCCTGATTAATATTTATGATACGGCTGAGCATCTCGCATGGCCGGTTCGCTCACTCGATGCGAATTATCTTCGTCCTACTCGCACATGTACGCAATTCTTGTACGCTAGACAGAACACGAACATAGTAATATGGCAACTGCTCTTTCAACATTCGTATGTGCGTAAGTGCGAATGAGAATCCCAAATCTTCTTAATTTTTGTTAAGTTTCGTTTTTGCTTCCAGTTTTTTTGGATTAAACGTGTTTTTACCTTGGTGATATAGCACGATGAGGTTTGGTAAACATTTGGGCAAGTTTTGTTTTACATATTTATTTCATGCATATTTTTTACCATTGGATTCATACATGAGTTTGGCCTTAGTAGTTTTCAAACAATAATAAAAGTTGACATTTCGGTTGTCTTAATCTCCTTATTGGAGTTATAAATCACTTGATCGGTGTCAGGCCTACTGACCATACGATTGCAAATCGAAAGAATTGAGTATGTGGAACGAGGCGTGGGACCAACGCCTCGAACCTGACCGTATCGAGGTATCTCAACCGGACAGACTCGACTCGACTGCCATTATAAAAAAATTGCAACAGCTATAAGGGAAAACCGTGTTGTAGAAATTACAGTCATTTAGAAAAGGGAACACTTGTAGCATGATGTTTGTTGAGGAGATAATTAAATGCTTTACGACAATTTCTTGGGTACTTCATTTAAACTTAAGCAGATTCATGTTCATTTGAATTAATCATTGGACCGTTTCATTAGTCACTTAAACAGTCTTGCACGTAGTAAATTGAAACGCATCCAAATTACTAGCTTGATCTCCTTTGCTTTAGCAGTCTCGATGACGGCAATCAATGTCATTTGCTAATTTGTTGTTTCGCTCGTTCAATTTGCTTAGATCTTTACAATAAGATGCGCGTTTTAAATTCGTACGTATGTTTCAGTTGGCAGTGCATAATAAATATATTTTCTCATTGTGTTTCCTGCACGAATCTCTCACATTAACAGAATTATCATTGTGTTTGCGACACCATTATCGTTGTTTGTCTGGACATTTTCCGTGAGCTCGCGCGCTTCCAGCGCCGGCCGGCGTTCGCGAGACTCTGCTTCAAGGTCACGTTATCGTGCTATCGCCAGCCCTGAACCAATCCAAGGTTAACAGACGAATATCCACTTTTTGAATGTAGGTACACGTCGGGGTCTAGACTCTCAATTTTTAAAATCATCGACATCAACACGTCACTAGCATGTCCGTCTTACAGGAACTCGGCAATCTCGACCGTCGCGCGCCGAGTCTTTATTGTTAATTTGCGAACGCTAGTGGAGCGCGGTCCGGACGCGTACTCTCGCTTTTGAGTAGCAATACCGCAATATAGTCTCAAATCAAATTAGCTGCGTGTTTACATTTTATAAATAGAGCGCGTTCACGTGGCGCCGCAGCGAGATAAGCGTCCGTCGACTCGCCGACATCACTCACCGTGCGCTGTTAACATCCTCCGCGGGGTGGCACGGGATCCTCCGTCACACTGACACTCGTGCGGGATATAAAGCACTCACAAACGGCGCACTAAGTTGAGCGGCACACGCGAGGACTGCACGGCGCGACACCCACAACTAGAATGCGGGTGAGACGGCTCGTCGCGGGGTGCGGGGGGAGACCGGCAGCGACACACGGCTCATACGAAGGCGCGGCGACGAGGACTGCGGCCGAGCAAGAGCGCGCTCCCCCCCATTGGTTGAAAACGGGGTGACGTCACGCCAAGTGGCCAATCGTCGCTCGGTCCTTAGTTCTCGCCGCCTGCCGGTAGAGGCGCTACTATCGAGGAAGTCGTCCGCCCTACAGAGCTTTCTTCAGCTAGGGCGTGTGCTTTTGCGGGCGGCCGGCACGGAAAGAAATCACGGCACCATGAATTATGTATTATTATAATATCTGGTATCCTCAACTGATCAGAATAATAATTATTATTTATAGTCACAACCTTTCCGTTTATAAAAACGTTTCAGGACCTGAAACGACTATTCAAATCAGATTTGTACGCAGGGTTCTTATTAAGTAAATATCAAAAGAGGTTTACATACATATACCCTAATTAAACATGAAAATAATTTAAAAATCAACTCGACACGGTTGTTTAATTTCTTTTTCAGACAAAAAATAGCAAACCCCTGGTCTTAAAGTATACTTTATTGGAGTCACTAGCGGTGTTTACCTTGTTCATGTTTTTGTTTAGAGCTCAAATTACCAAGTTTAGTAAGACAAATGAAACTTTCAGTATCTCTTAACAAGCGAAATATTTAGATATATTTGCTAAACTAACAAACAATTTGTTGAACAAGAAAATGAACTTTGTGAATACAAGCTAGGTTGAATGAATTTGATTTAGTACTTGAATGGGTAGAAGTTGGCGAAAATAATTATTTAGCTTAGGGATTTGGTTTACTTGAAATTTTTTATGTTATGTGACGAGGTCTGATTGATATTTAGGAAGTGTGGGCAGTGCCAGTGCTAATTTATGACGTAATACTTTATTTGACCAATTGAAAATAAATTGACGTTTGATATTGTTGTGTGAATGAGCCAAAAATAAATGAATGACGAGTTATAATTGAATGATTCAAGAATATGATTATTGTGAAGAAATAAGATGGAATTTAAAAATAAAGCCGCTCTAGGTATAGATAAAATTGTACGAGTACTACTTATTGTAACTGTCGTGAAAGTTTTATTTAAGTTCTGCCTTTATATCCATTTTAACTTTAATTTAAAATATCTCTGATTCATTGTAATTTATAATTACGAAAACAGAATAGTACGATGGTAGGTATAAAATTATCTGCAATTTCTTGCAAATCTTTTTTTTCCCTCAATTTGAATGAGATCCCATCTGGTATTGCTAATTCTTGTCAATCTTCTATTCAAATTGTGAATCTGGTATTATTCTCCATTCCAGTGACTTAATGCTATTAAATATTTTATACGTTCATACTAAATACCTAACATTTTTATTATTGCATTTTTTTGTATTACCTATTTACAAGTAGGATCAGCGAAGCGACACGCAATGTCTTAACTGCAAAACTGGTATTCGGATGCAGCCGTTTCTGTTCGTTTTAAAGAAAGGCTTATTATTTCTGAAAGTATTTGTTTTTTTTGTAGATTGCCATATTTATCGACCACATCGTATTATAGACTCTTTGACTTTTGTTTTGCGCTAGTCTAAACAGTATTGCGCTGCTTCTGCCGTATACCACTTCTTTTTTTTTTTTTTTTTTTTTCCGTGATGGATATCCTCATGGATGTCCCCCGCCCCGGGGAGGGCGGAGGGGTCTGTCAGACTCTTACTGACTAAAACCACCCCGGTGTTCCTCCAATTACCTTACGCCGGGGGCGCGGGAGTCGCTTGCGCATTCGTCCGCACCCCCGGCAGGTATTGGCCCGCCAAATGAAAGGCGGGCCCCGTCACCCTATGCGGCCGTCATGCACGGCCGCAATTCCTCTAGAGAGGTGCGTGCGGAACACGTCGCGCCACCGTCTCGGGCCTGTTTCCGTTCGGGCGACGGACGCCCCAAGTCCGCCGCCCGCAGGCCGCACCCTATGGTGGCCGGAGATCGTTGGCCGCCCTACGGCGCCCGGTGCGTCTGCTGCGGATGGGGAGAGAGGACACCGCCTCCCTCTCCCTTTCCGCCGCCTCCTTGGCGTCCATCACCTCCTCGCAGAAGGAGGCGACGGCGTTCCAAGCGCTCTCGCTGCCGACCATGGCCTCAACCACGGCCGGGAGCGAGAGGCCACCCGCAGCTCCAACCGCCGCGACGAGGTCACGGCGCTGCACTGCCCAAGCTGGGCACTCCTCCAGTGTGTGCTGCGCCGTGTCGTCGGGGCAGTCACCGCAATGGTGGCAACCGGGCGTCGGCTCCCGGCCTATACGGCACAGGTACTTTCCGAAGCACCCGTGTCCAGAAAGCACCTGTGTAAGCCGGAAGCTAAGGGCGCCATGCCGTCTCCCGAGCCACTCCCTCATCACGGGCCTTACCGCCGCTATTGCGGCGTGCCCGGCCGTATAGCACTTCTGTCTTATCTTGTGTTGTCCCAAATGACTGATCACGGCAAGCGCAGCTTAACCTCGCAGATCAATCGATCAGCGCGGCTGTCATTTAACCACGAGCATCTCTATGAAACCAACCTTGAAATCACAACAAAATCAAGCGTTCTATATAAAAAAACCGGCCAAGTGCGAGTCGTACTCGCGCACCGAGGGTTCCGTATCAGTTTTGGACGTATAAAGTGAAAAAAACCGGACCGCATAACAAACTTTGTTTTTGAAGGAATTGTGACGATTTTGAAAAAACTACTTACTAGATCTCGTTCAAACTAATTTTCGGTGGAAGTTTACATGGTAATGTACATCATATTCATATTTTTTTTAGTTTTATCATTCTCTTATTTTAGAAGTTACACACATTTTTCCACTTTGGAAGTGTCTCTCGCGCAAACTATTCAGTTTAGAAAAAAAATGATATTAGAAACCTCAAGTTTGAAGACCTATCCGTAGATACCCAACACGTATGGGTTAGGTGAAAAAAAAATTTTGAGTTTCAGTTTTAAGTATGGGAACCCCAAAAATTTATTGTTTTTTTTTATTTTTGTGTGAACATCCTAATGCGGTTCACATAATACATCTACTTACCAAGTTTTAACAGTATAGTTCTTATAGTTTCGGAAATAAATGGCTGTGACATACGGACGGACAGACAGACAGACAGATAGACATGACGAAACTATAAGGGTTCCTAGTTTTACTACAGAACCCTAAAAAACAGCTTTTCAATACATTTTGTGGAGTAATAAGCATTACTCCACAAAATGTATTGAACTAATAAGCATTACTCCACAATTTTTTGAACAGCTGAATTTTTTTCGTGATATCAAATTTGGTCCTGTAGGTAGTTAATCGAACTAGTATCGAATACTAAATACCCTTCTTCATCAATATGACCCCCGTTTCACCTTACACCCAGTATAATAGAAAAGTGGTAGTTCAAACGATTTGTTCGACTGATATGTGACCTTGACCTTGACCATTGACGGGTTTTCCGGTCAAGGTCAACGAGAAATATTGACCAAATGACATGTGTCATTAGTTCATTACTTATAATGTCGAGTTTGAAGGGGATATTAAATACTCATAACTCAGAAACTACGGTCGTTTAATTTTACGGTCACTATTTATCAAAATGCTTAGAAATTTCTGAAAATTCATTTTAATGATTGTTATAGATGCTAATACAAAGACTTTACGATGAAATCCTACGAATATTACAAATGCGAAAGTTTGTGAAGGTGTATTGGATTTGTTATCTACTCTTTCACGCACAAACTACTAAACAGATTTTGATAAAACTTTACAAAAATATAGCTTATACATCAGAATAATGCATAGACTATAAAAAAACTCTTAAATATTATGCAAAATCTGAATTTACGCGGGTGAAGCTACCGGGCGGAAACATGTGGTAAGGAATAAGTGTGTTTGACTTTTTCAGGAATTGATGAGATTACGCAAGTTGAGTCTATATTAGGGCTGTTCTAATCCTATCTACTGTTCAAGCAATAAGCTGTTGAGGAAAGCTATTGTGAATTATGACGGTCAAGTGGTCAGTCTAAGGAATATGTGGTACTGTGTAAAGGCATGGCGCCGTCCGGTAGGGTTTACATGAAGGTAAATAAGGTTGCGGTTCCTTGGTTTCCTAAATTTTAACGTTCTGTTAGCAATTATTCATAGTAGGTACTTGTAGCACCAGGAAGAGGGTAGCTGCCCCCTCCCATAGTAACTGCCAAACCGAAGTGTAAGTAATTTTAGAAAGAAAAAAGCATTTTAATTCATTCATAAAAATACTCCGCCTCTAATTGAATATCTTTTAAACTACGAGCATTTTCATCTCGTACACCTATCCTCTATGTATGTTTTTCTTGCCTGCCTGCAATCTACTGATGTGATGACATGTCAAAACATCAAGATTTCTGTGCTGTATCTAAGTTTAATATGAACGTATTATTACATATAAACCTTCCGGAACAAATTTTCTAAATGGTGGTGAAAACCGCATTAAAATTAATTGTGTAGATTAGAACTAAGCGAACAAATAGACATAATTATGCGAAAAATAACTTTGTTTTTAAGTACTATTTATAGATAAATTTCACTCAAAACATTCCCGATAACAACTCACGACATAACACGAAGAGTACCTACCTTTCATAAATCCGAGTGTCGGTAAATATTCAGAGTAAAGCAATTCAGTAGGTACCGCATAGATCTTTGTCATTAGAGTGTGCTGTAAACAAAACCCTTAGTGGTGCCCGAGGGAACGACAGCTGTCTCCAAGCCTCACTCCTCGACCATTAAACACCCACGTTGGCTCACAACAACCACGAAAACTACAACACAAAATCAACCTTAAAATCTCTATTTCAAAGTCCAATTTTGGCAACTCCAATCCCAAAGTTCTTTGCACTACGTTTACATTTTGGCGAAATCTCAAAATGAGTTTTATTAAGTGCAACGTAAGATTGGTTTTGAAATGGCTATGTGTAATTATATTACAGGAAATTGTATCGGAGATTTAAGTAGAAAAAGTGTTAGTAAAAGGAATAAGGATTCCAATGTCGATAACCATTTTCAAAATTGTTTGTACTTTTTTAATTAGTGACAATTGAAGTTTGGTTTTTATAAAAGATCTAAGCTATGATTTATTAAATGACAATCTACTTAAATGAAAGAAAAACTTTTTGGACACTAAAGTATTTAAGATTAATTTATTGTTTTTCTTAAAATAATAAATTATTCTTATGTTTATCCTGTGTCGGTACTGAACTGTGAAAGTTATAAACTTGAAAATTAAATAAATTCTGTAGGAACATTTTTACACTATTCTATGGAAAAAAACTGCAGTTAACATCCTTCAAATCTTTTAATTATTTAATTTATAAGGCTTTTCAACCCTTTGTATTTATTTACGATAGGTAGTGGCACATGTCGAAATCAATAAAAGTATCCTTGAAAAATTAATGGTTCGGTACGTAACACAAGAGATTAGAATTACCCCTAATTCAGCAAGAAAATATGCCAGTATTTCAAGAAGAAAAACATTAAACACTCTAATAAAATAATAATAATGAAACGTATTTCAGGCCAAGCCCATATACTGTTTCACAATTTACAGTCAGCAATATCCTGGTGGTTCAAAATAAACCACAAGGATTATTGTGCAGTGTACAACTTACAATAAAAAAAATCCAGCCGAGTCGAAAACCTCCCCATTTTCTGAAGTCGGTTAAAAATAAAAAAATATTTTTTTAATGAGAGTGTTAGAACATTGCTAAAATGCTTTTTTAAACCCTTACTATGATTTAATTGGCTAGGAGTTCACATCAACAGTACACCAACCAGGATCTAAACTGAAGACATCACTCGCCAGTCTGCGCCGCAACCGTTAGACTATTGCGACTAAAAATAAATGAAGCAGGAAACGCATTTAATTTCATTTTAATTGCATACGCAGAAACAATACCTGGAAATGTTAATACAGGCTGATTGGAAAACAGACTTTGGAATGGGTTAAATTAGAGCTCATTTGGTTTGATTGAAAGGCAAAATTTCCAAAAAACATGAAAAGTGTCACAACTTGGAAACAATCCGACTGAAACTTTACGGGTCCCAATTTCTTGAAAATAGCTGTAGTACCTACCTATGTGCGAAATGCTAATGCTGGTGGCAGTTAAATCGATTGCAGCACACATTGTGGCAGAAATGTAAAACATATCGGAGCTGTCTTTGTTTTCTTATTGTCACGTTAGATAAATTCACTTTCTTTTCGCTGTTAATGTGCCCAAGAAGACAAGACTTTTTGTGATAAGAACTGTATCTATATCCTACTTAATAGAAAAAACTGTTTATATCTTATGCTTTCAAATTCTGGTCTTATTTAATAATAATTATCTATTGTTTATAACTTATAAAATATTAAACACAATTCTTTATTTTTTTTAAGATGATTTATTTGTAAGTTTTTTATTTTTTTATTAACTGTCAAAATATTTCACGGGTCTCAAAATGTTGCGGTCGCTAGATCGCACCCCTGTCATAGCAAATAACCTCTTTCAAGGAATAGGTCGAATTACCAATCACCCTGTATACACAACGAATAAACTTACATTAAAATCGATGGGAAAAGGCCACGTGTCTGTATGGAGTGTGAAATTAACTAAAATTATGAGCGATAGTTCAACATAATGTCTCTGTTTCAAGAACTAATGGAAGGTTGAAACTATTGTTATGATTGAAATGTTTTATTGTTTGTTTCTTGTCATTGAGGAAAATGTAGCAAAAAGTAATATTAGAATATGTGACACATCGTAAAATTCATTTAATCATCATGCTGAAAGAAATAAGTTATGTTTAGATACATAACATCATGCCTGTATTGTGAAGGGATAGGCAGAGGTATTGTATAGGTACTATAATACACGCACACGGCGGCGATCTCAAACTATATCAAACGATTGGCAGTCGCGAGTGCGCTTGCACTCGCTGTACGAAGACGCGTGTGTGTGTGTGCGTGCCTTTTCGCTCGTTGGATGTAGCCGGCCCCTTGTATGTATTTACTTTATACTCCAGGTACATAACTTTTTTTTATTATTTAATAGGAAATAGGCTTCCGTTTGACCACCATCTTGCCTGATGTTAAGCGATGATGTGGTCTACGATGAAGCACGGTTGCCTAGAAGAAAACTAGAATAACTAGAAACATTTATTTATGTTAATATCGATGACAGAAACATTCCAACTTTATTTGCACAAAGTTAGTTTCCAAACTCATGACAATTTTCCCACAATTATAAGTAACTTAGTAACTGACTGGAACCTACCATTGTGTTGAATTACAATTAACTATGTAATAGCTTTAGAAACCTTCGGGGTTCCTAAAACAATTATTTAGTTTTAGACACTATTATTATTGGGAATATTGTCGTAAAAAGCCGAGGTTTTTTTTTTTTTTTGAAGGGCCGCTCGCAGTTGGCTTCAAACAGCCGTCACTGCTTAACCGGTCATCTGGTGAGGACTTACAAATGCCTCCAGCCAGGCTTAACTAAATACTAAATGAAACTACAAACTAAGCGACCACACGCTCAGGGCACCCCCTACTGGGGTACGGGCCTCGGCTTCTCGGCTTAGGGCGTCGCTGGGGGGAGGGCAACTAGAGGGGGGGACTACTAGCTGGATAGGTTCATTATTTTGGGACGAATTTAAATCTACAGGCTCAGCGCGGGCTGGCTCGAGCAAGGGTCGGTTTGGGGTCTGAGTCATACTCGGCGGCGGACTCGGGTCATGATGGGGACGTCGCGACGGGCCTCGTCGGCGAGGTCGGAATGACGGCGGTCTGTGTTTGTACCTACGCAGAGTGCTAGTCTCCCTGCTGCTCTCTTGCAGTAAGGTGATAGCATCATCGGGAGTATCTAAAGCATGCCTCGGACGGCGAATTTTGCTAATCTGAGAGGGGGTGTATCGGGCGGCTAAAAAGCCGAGGTGGTAGGAAGTTTTTTTTTATAAGACGATGTTGGCAAACAGGTATACAGCCCGCTTGATGGTAAACAGTTACCATAGCCTATGAAACGCTTGCATCACTGAATATAACAAGCGCGTTTCCCCCACTGTCAACACAGCGCATCCTCAAGAGCTCTGGCGAACACCACGGGAACACAATAGGTGCTACTGAACATTTTGGAGGAGCTCTGGTGACCTACTCACTACAGGAACACAACACTACCGAAGAGTGGCGTTATTTGGCTGTAGTATTTTGTAAGGTAGAGGTACTTCTCCAGTCAAGTTGCTTCAGATTTGAGCTAGATATGGATGTATCATACCTCTTTTAAAATCTTATTATTATTGATAAGCTCGCCCTTGACCACTACCTACCTCACCTGATGGTAAGCGATGATGCAGTCGACGATGATGCACGCTTGCTTAGAAGTAACCTACCTATCTCCTCGAGACTTGAAGACTCTCAGGTTATACTATCAGGAAACAGACGGCAGGGAGGTCAACTCCTTAGCGAAATGCACAATTATAAGGGTTACCGAAGCATTTTGTACAGTTTCAGATTTTTTGTAGAGGGGCTCGTGGCTAAATGATAAGATTGATCTGCGAAGATAAGCTGCGCTTGCCGCGGTCATTAATTGGATGGGTGACCGTCCTTTACACATCGAGACCCCTCCGTGCCTCGGAGAGCACGTTAAACAGTCGGTCACCGCTGCCTATCTACAATACCTACCATAGATTGGCATCGGAGGTGAACATGACGAATTCTGATATTTGCATATAAATCAATTTGTAGACTTATACCTAATAATCCTCTGTAGTCGGGTAAAAAAACAGTTCAATCTTTTATTACACTATAGTGGAAAATATTTTTTGACGTCGAAATTTAAAATTATTCTCAACGGTTTCAGATTTTTTACTAAAAAGGTATCATCCAAAAACCAATGAAGTATCTACACAATAAATAGTAACTTCCCCTCTCTATTTAATCAACCGTCGTAATAAAGACATATTATTAACCATCTCCAGGCGTCTCACAGCAGTGTACTATAAATCTGTCAGGAATTAAACACTCTGTCCCTCTCGAATTACGTACCTAATAAAAAAACTTGTTTTCTTAATAAAAGTAGATTTCATTATAAATCACTCGATTCTAAGTAGGTATGCAATAAATATTTTTGATATGAAAAATAATCAAGGGTTAAAAAAAACTTTACAAATATCCATTTATTTTTCTTTATTAATGGGTATGAATTCTTATAAAAAAAAGTAACGTAAAGTAAGTAACATTTTTTTTTGTGTAGTGGCACAGATAATATAATACTATACGTACAGATGCCTCATCTCATACAAAGAAATGTGACCGATTTAGCGCGGGCTATCTTCGGGCTATACATTTCTCCGTGCTTAAAGGATTTTTCAAAATTTGAACAAATATTTTTCATGATGTATTTTTTCATGTTCTCAATTTTACACAAACTTCAATAACAAATCGATACATATAACGCCATCTATTATGAGTTATTTCAACAAATGTTCCTTTGTTCCTGATGAGACCCCGTGGTAGTGGTAAAATTAAGATAAACCAAATAATTTTCAAGATGGAGCGTGCCAAACTCAATGATTGTACTACAATCTTGTACTTATGTTTATATATCAGCTTAGCTTAGGCGCGTGCTAACGTTCAAGCACCATGGCAATATGCAGGCATAGGAATCCATGAGGATTCTATTTTTGAACAGTTCCCCTCGCCATTGGCGCGAGCGCACTCCTCAGGGAGACTTTTGAGTTTAATGTACTAATAAGTGTAATGGAATTTTTTTTTTTTTTTATGGAGAGGATTTCTTATCGGAAATCTGGAATTTTGTCATAGTTTGAATCGCAAATGGATATTAATGTCTTTAACCACATAATAAATATAAATAGGTACTCGTTATTTCAGCAACAATAGGTAATTTTAATATAATACCGGCCGTCTTATACTTCAATAGACAAAATAATGGATCAATCTACGCGACAGGTTTTTCTTATAAGATCTATTCAAAATTGAGGTTTCTGTAAATGTAGGTACAGACTCACTATGTATTAAATGTTTAGATTTTTTAGGGTACCATAACTATCATGTGAATCGGCTGTCGCTGAAAAATAGCGCTGTGGCTCTGTTCCGTGTATAAGTCATAGCCTCAGATCATAGAAACAAGGAGATATGCCATCATAGCAAATTAGTACGGGAACAACTGATGCCACTTTTAGTACATTTTTCGACACAATTTCGTGAATAATTAAGCGCTCCTTGTGAATAAAAAATCTCCACGCATTGAACATTCCGCACACCCTCAATCTAACACTGTTAATCGTCACTCAACACTAGCACTAAACTAAAACACTGTATTTATACCATCGATCGTGTTCGGTTCATCGCCAGCGCGTACGTTTTTAATATGAGCAATTTGCATCAAGCTCGATAGCGCCTTGGCACATCTCCTTGTTTCTATGATCTGAGGTCACAGCATTATGCTGAGCGATAACCGTTTTGCGCTGAAATAAATACCTATATCTTTCTTTAAAACTGAACCTTCTAGGTAGCTTTAATTTTTTACGTTGTAAGTACAATTTTTTAACAAAATGGTTAGTCACCGTTGACGTACCTATCGATTTCGAATAGTTTTCAGAACGGTAACAGCAGTGAATATGTAAGCATTATTGGAACTGAACAAGCATCATCATAAGGGTTAAGCAAACTTGACAAATGTATTCTAATTGGTAGCACTAACCCTTTTTTCTTTGGTGTAATCTGGAGTTTATGAAATCTGACAATCGAAAAACAAAAAATATCAGACTATTCGTGCCAGTTTACCACTACCATGGGGTCTCATCAGGAACAAAATAACATTTGTTGAAATAACTCATAATAGATGGCGTTATATGTATCGATTTGTTATTGAAGTTTGCGTAAAATTGAGAACATGAAAAAATACATCATGAAAAATATTTGTTCAAATTTTGAAAAATCCTTTAGGCACGGAAAAATGTATAGCCCGAAGATAGCCCGCGCTAAATCGGTCACATTTCTTTGTATGATATGAGGCATCTGTACGTATAGTATTATATTATCTGTGCCACTACCTATTTCTAAGAGGAGTAAACTCGCACGCGGACCAGTTTTTTAGAGTGCCAGTTGCCACCTACGCCATTACGATACTGTAGTTGTAGAGCTATTTGTCTTTTCAATTCAATCATCCGGTATCATACTAATAATATTAGAAGTGCAAAAGTTTGTGAGGATGGATGTATGGATGGATGTTTGTTAGTCTTTGACGCAACTACGAAACGTATTTTGATGAAACTTTACAGTAATATGGCTTATACATCAGAATAATATATAGGCTACCTTTTACCCCGAAAAACGCAAGAAAAGCCGCGAGCGAAAGCTAGTTTTACTAATAAAGATAAAATTTTGCGCTTCAGTGTACTATGGTATGGCCTTATAAATAAAACCAATACAATCATCCGGCATTTTTAACCGACTTCAAAAAAGGAGGTTCTGTATTCATCCCGTATGTATGTATGTATGTAAGTATGTATGTATGTATGTATGTATGTATGTTTGTATGTGCGCGATTTTCTCAAAAACTACTGATTCGATTTGGATGGGGTTTTCACTAACGTAATCTACATACTTTCAGGAAGGTTTTTATTAATAAAGATCAAATGTTGCACTTTTTAATTTAATTCGTAAGAATTTTCTTGATTAAATACGGTTTGTTGTAGGGTTAGGACAGGTTTTCATAGAGTGCAACCTATTCATCAAAAGCTTTGCTGAAAGCATTAACTGGATTGAGTTTTTTGTGAAACCTGTTTTGTTTGGCTGTCGTTTGTTGTGATCGGTGTTGCAATGACGCACAAGTCTATGTTGATGACGTGTTTATGACAAGGTTAATTTTATTTACAGTTGTGTATTTTTTTTAAATAAATTAGCAACCTATCGTGAAACTCGGGATACTGTCGTATTTTATTTTTAATGTTTTTAATTTAAATCCTAAACAAGGAATCCCTATCCTACTAATATTATAAATGTGAAAGTTTGTGAGGATAGATGGACGTATGAATGTTTGTTACTCTTTCACGCAAAAACTACCGAACGGATTTTGATGAAACTTTACAGCAATATAGCTTACACATCAAAATAACACGTAGGCTACCTTTTATCCCGAAAAACGCAGGCCAAAGTTCTGGCAAAAGCTAGTTACGTTATATACAAGGGTGTTTGAACTCCTAAAATTTCCATAGCCGGCAAACTTTCAGAGTAATCGCCAGTCTATACAAGGCAGCTTATGGGCAGTTTCCGCTGTTACAGTTAGCACGTATGTGTACACAAAACGCTTAAACAATTCCTACCATACATTAAACCAGCGGAACGTGACCGCAGCGCCCTCTAGTGGCCGACCAATAAAAACCGTGAACCAATCAGAACAACATCACGGCTGCTGGAGGAAATGCAATATTATTGTTATTAAACAAAGTATTGGTTTACGCTTCATTTGTAATTAAAACAATTTGGAATTGCTCATAGGGGATTGTAAGAATTAACCGGGATTGGAGAAAATAATGTACACACTCAAGAGTAAGTCATAATAATGTTAAGATCGTCATCATAATAAGCGAAATTAATTAGGTAAATACCGTACAATCAAAGTTAAGAAAATTTATATTGGACCACTGCAACTAAATGAAAAAATAAATCATTAAAATTGGTTTAAATTAGCGAAGATATAAGTAGTGTCACATACATACAAATAAAAAATATAGGAACAGTCGAATTGAGAATCACCTCCTTTTTTGGAGTCGGATAGAAACACTAGAATGGTTTTCACACTGATGTTGTATCAGGCATAACTTTGTAGATGAAAGTAAATACCGTAGCCCAAAACATTTTTTTGTTACAAATCTCATTTTTTTCCTTATCTCAGAGCACGTTGTTCAATGTGGTACGCATAACGTTTAACCTTTCGCCTGTCTCATTGGAGTCTCCCACAAGGTAACACTGACTTACATCTTCCATCGGAAAGACTTCATAAGTACCATTCAAATTAAGTTCTAATTGTCATGCATCTAAGGTTGAGTCTGCGACATGTTTGGTTGTGATATAAGATTGTTTGTTTTGATTGTTTCGTGCCCGGACCCACGTGGTGTAACACATGTTGAGGACCATCGCATCCCGAGCCAACCCGGGAGACGGGAGATAATACAAGTTAGGGGAAATTTGTCTTTTCCTAAATGGATTTTGAATTCCAAGGCCCTGGATGTTTTACAGAATAATATCCATTTAGTGGTTTATTACGGTCGCTGCGTATAATGTAACTTTTAGACCCAAAAGATCAGAGTTTGTTTTATAATTATTTCCCGTTATAAAAAGTGTTGAATGAAGTTTAGATTTCGTCCTGATTATTAAATTTTTGTAAATGTCTTTATATTGAATGTTGAGAAAGAATAAAATAAATGTTAATGTTAAAAATATTGTTTAGTGAATTTTCACTAAAATAATGTTACTTACAAATATTAAAATGTGAAAAGTAATATTGGATTTTGAGCGCGTTCGATATAAACCGATACACTCTCGTACTTTTGAGTACCGTACGTGAAGATGCTACATTGCCTTAATTAACAAAATTTACAGTACCTATGTATTTCTAATGCTATACTATATTTATTTGGCCGTGAGACAAAGCATAAACAATGAAGATCTAACCCGACCGAATACAAATACGCGCCTTGCACTGTAAACTATTGATTTTCATGGGTCATCTTAACTTAACAGTATAATAATGGCAGCTTATGTTGCTATTATACTGACAAGGTAAAATGAACTAAAATATCAACAAATAACGGTGCATCGTGTGATTTTGAATTTAGTAGGGTTAGACTTATATTGTTTACGTTTTGTCTCAAAGCCAGTTGAATATAATGGCCAAATACTATGTGCAGGTGCTGACCGTACCTACTCGTATTTAGATTTATATACCTAGTAGGAAGGAAGGTTTAAACACATATTTTAATACTGTTAATCGAAGCTATGACATTTTTAACACCATTAATTATTTAATAATCCTTTAAGATTTATCAGAAACAATTCAGTTCAGATATCAATTTAAACAATCCTACTAATATTATAAACGTGAAAGTTTGTGAGGATGTCAAGATGTATGGATGTTTGTTACTCTTTCACGCGAAAACTACTGAACGGATTTTGATGAAACTTTACAGTAATATAGCTTATACATCAGAATAACACAGGCTACTTTTTATCCCAAAAACGCGGGCGAAGCCGCGGGCGGAGGCTAGTTTTAGCTACCTAACTATTATAATAAGTGTAAAAGTGACACACAATAAAATGAATCATCGTCGTCTGAATAGTGAAAAAAGTTAATTATTACAAAACAAAATTCACTTCGATATGAAAAGAGTCAATGAATCAGAAATTCTCATGAATTCTGAGCGGCGCGGGCGCATACACGTGTTGCGCACATTTTGTGAAACGTCCCCGCTAGCCCCCGGCCCTCGCACACGTAGCACCCAACCCCGCTAAGGGAACCACTGAAAAAATCCGACCACAATCTTCTTTACAAAAAATTGACCCTTATTTCTATTTACATAAGGTTCATATTTTTACAATGTGAGTACTGGATTAACGGTATCTGAAGGGACATTACTTTTTTCTTCAAATAATTTGGATTAGGTCGTTGACCTCTTTATTTGGCACACATTTGCCATACTTTTCTTTGTGATGGTGTCTGTTTTCATTAGTTGTTGTTATGTCCTTTAGACCATTTCTATAAAAATATTATAGGTAATTGCGGAATGTTATCCATTATTCTAGTCTATTATTTAAAAATAAGGTTTAACTCAAAACTCACTTCTCAAGACCTACTGTGGAGGTCGAGGAAAACCAACAAAACAGACCAATTTTTTTACGCTGTAAATTGAAGATTACAATTTATTATCGCAAGTATAATGCGTGCGCATTTACCAAGATTAATTTATTTAGCACAGAAAAACATTGAGCAATCATGTATTGTTTGTCATATTGAAGAATCATTAAAGATCTCCAAAATCTTCAAATTCACTATCGCATTATTCTCATATCTATTGATTCTTCTTATCTTCCTTTCGATGACACTATCAAGGAAAAACTAAAAAAAAACCTCTGAACTTATCGATACGATTTCGTTTTTCCTCCGATTTTTTATTCAGTTCTAATTCCGCAGTTGTGAAAGAACCATGTTATTATTATTGTCTATTTGTTCTGTGCTGGTAGCTTTGACTATAGGCCAACAATTGCCTGTCGTGTCGATCGCACAAGGTATTGTGATAGGGACTAGAGCATCCGAGGGGGATCACTTCGAGTTCCATGGCATACCATACGCAGACTCAACTTCGGGCATCCACCGATTCAAGGTAAATCATTATTATATTTGATACGGGTATCAGATTGATACTTTTATGCTCTAACCGAGTACAACTTTCTGTAAATAATATTTTTTGTTATGATAAAGATCTTTTTGATTGTTCTAGAAGTTTTTACAGATCATACTTAGATGAATTTATGACTATCGTAGTTTTGTTCAAAAATTAGTATTTTAAATATTCATTTAATTTCAGGCACCATTACCCGCCCCATCTTTCGAAGTTTCTTTTATAGCAAACCGAAAAGACGTTAAATGTGTTCGAGCCCTAGGAGTCGGGTACGAAGGTACCGAAGATTGTTTAGTGGCAAACATCTTCACACCAACTTTAAATAGTACAAAAAGACTGCCTGTCATGGTTTGGATTAAAGGGAAAGAGTTTGACAAAGTAAATGAACAAGAGCTTTCCTTTCGAAACTTTGTAGAAAAAGAAGTCATTGTTGTTTCTCTAAACTACCGCGAATCTATCTTGGGATTTTTATGTCTTGGAACCGAAACTGCTCCTGGTAACGCCGGATTAAAAGACATTATTGCAGGATTACAGTGGGTGAAAGCAAATATCGCAAGATTTGGAGGAAACCCCAACAATATTACCCTTTTTGGGCACGGAAGTGGCGCAGCTGCCGTTGACTTAGTCACTATGTCCCCCATGGCTACAGGCTTAGTACAAAAAGCGATCGCTCAAAGTGGAAATGCAATGGCACCTTGGGCTGTATCTCGAGACAACTTGGAATATGCTGTTCAAGTAGCTGAAGCTCTCGGTCACGAAATAACTAACATTCAACAGTTGTCAGACGTCTTTACTAGAACTAGTGTAGCAGCTTTGATGGGTGTTATTAATGAACTTGACTTGTCTGATAATTCATTGGCTTTCGCCCCTTGTATAGAAAGAAAGGAATTGGAGGGCGTGGAACCTTTTCTAATTAAAACTCCTTCTGAAATCATTAGTGATGGCGAATTTCTGCAGATTCCTTTAATTATTGGATTTGTACAAAACGAAGGTACCATCAGAGCCGAAGAGGCGCTAGAAGATGACTGGTTAGAACGAATGGAAAACTCATTTACTAAGTTCATACAACCAGACTTGAAATTCGATACCGATATTCAACAGTCGGACGTAGCTAATCAAATAAGAAATTTTTACTTCGGGGATGATACCATTGATTTAACAAGTGTTGATGAATATGTAAAGTATCATGGTGATACAATGATGGTAGTTTCATCTATAAGGGAAGCCCGAGATCGAATGAACGCTTCTACAGCATCGATTTATTTATACCAGTTTTCTTATCACGGAACTCTCGGAGAACCATTTGTAGGACCTTTGAGATTTGATTCTGCAGCTCATAGTGAAGAATTGGCTTATTTGTTCCACAATGCTTCTACCAGATCAGTACCCTCCAGAGAGCTTACAATTGCAGACATTCTTGTAGAGAGATGGACAAATTTTGCTAAAACTGGGTAAATATGCTTAGTAATTATGTTTAAAACATTTAAAAAAATATGAAAATTTTATAAAATGTTTTTTTTTACAGTAACCCATCAAGTGAAACCTCACAAGTGACTTGGTCACCGTTTACACAATTAAGGCCTAGTTTACTGCGAGTGCTCACCGATGACGAAATACAAGCTGCCGATGAAGCTACCTTTGAAATATTGGTATCAAACCCTCACGCGGCAACCGTAACATTCTGGGACCAAATTTATAAATCTCATTTCCAGGATGCCGAAAGTAATTGGGATATAATTGACAGGGTCGAGGATGATGATGACGATGATACTGACGGTGATGGGGATTCTGGGAACGGGGATGGTGATAACGGGAGCGGTGATAACGGGGGCGATGATAATGGGGGAGATGACGAACCAGAGGATGATGATGATGATGAAAATAGCACTGATTCCGCATCTACTACTGTTGGATACACTTTCTTAATAGTCAGCCTATTTTCAGTACTGAGCAAATTCCATTCCTTGCAGATATTATCATAAGAAACTTCTCGGTAGACTAAAGTGCTACTGCTGCTGTTTTACTAAGTATTATCATAATCTTCTTTGGGTTTCGGACAGAAATCCATATGAAGGACTTTATTTCTTTCGTTCATCATTATTTTATTAAATCTAATTTTAGGTGTAAGTGTACGTTTTACATCATAAACAATGATGCTATCTTTCCATAGTGCAGCATTACATAAGTATCATAGTTGCTAATTTGTAACAAATCATATGATCAACACATCAGTTTTATAGTGTTCTAAAGTGTCACTTTATAACGTTCTTAAACAGTGTTTATTTGTAAATTGTAATAAAAAATATTAAAATTTAGAAAAGTAACAAATGTGCGTCTTTATTAAGGGTACCCTTTAGATAACATTCTTCGAGAACAAGATAATGTTATCAGTGTTGAGATATACTTCATGAAGTTAGACAGGATTATCAATACTATCAAATTTATAGATCAGTATATATATATATAGATAGATCTTGTTTTTCAAACCATGGATCGCAGCATTTTTGATCTAAATCAAGAAGAGCAATGCACAAAACTTTGCTCTACTTCATTTAGTTTGGGTTTGTTATTTCATATAAACGAATATCATCAAATAATCTGTCTCTTATTATTTACACAGATTGTGATCGCTGTTTCGTTATTAGCGCACATAAGATTATCGGTGCTTATTTCGGTAATCCTGTAATCACTTTTAACTTCTCTGAAGAGAACAGTTATTTCTTGCCAGTTATCCGTCTGCAAAAGTTTACAATATCCGCAACCGATTCACCTATTTCATCAGATAAAGCGCGGACGCCTACACATAATTTCCTCTAAAAGACAAAGTACTAGGGTATGGGAAGTTGCGTGGCGGTGCAAAGTTCACAGGTCGCGCCACCCGTGTCGACTCTCCGAGGTCAGGTCATGTGCAGCTACGTGGGCTGATAATGTCACATGGTCATTTTTAGCACTGAATAGGGGGGGGGGGATCAGTCCTCTAAAACGAAATTTGCACGGAAACTAAAACTTAAATGATAAATGATATTTATTTTGTAAATAGGTTAAAAATAACACTTTTACACGTCAAAACATTTTTTTTAAGCTAGATGAGTTCGGTGTTTCCTATATGACTACCTTTGAGAAGAAACACCGAAACAAACTCAAAGGTTGCAATGGTAGGTAATTAAAATGTTTTTACGAATCACGTAGACAAAGCTGAGGTTTGTTTATATTTGAAATAGAATGGATAATACGGATAAGGAAACTTTATATGGAGATATATGCCATTTGCCAGGCGTTGACTACGGACTAAGGATAGTATAAAAAATATATTATGGTTTTAGGAGATTGTTTTTGTAACGTGAAAAGAATTTAGCCGTTTCTTATAAAAAAGGCAAGGTCGCTTGACAAAGGACACGGCGGACGCCCATAGAACGCTGGGCTTCAGATTGTGTATGTCGGTACAATAAACAATTAGTTTGGTGTGATCGAGTATTTCAAGAGTATTTAAATTCATTTTTTATTTGTTTTTGTACCTAATTGGATTAAAGAGAAATCTTTGTATTTGTGACAGTGAGGTTAAGTATGGTGTGAATGATCCAATGAAGTACAGCCCGACTAATGAGTTCTCAATTCAAAGGTTTTAGTTGCTGTCGACATGATATTCTATGGAGGCACGCGCCAGCCAGCATGCACCCGTTTTGTTTTATTGTTTTTTTCAAAATGTCAACGGCATAATTATTTTATTTCTTATTTATTTCGATTTTTTATTCCAATTCTTAATCTCTAAGATAAATTAGGCAAAGAACATAAAAAATATATTTTTATTTTTGGTTAAGCTTTTATTACTGTACCATATCAAGCCCAAAACGTCCTTTGGAGAATATCAAATTATCAAATTTCAGGGTTGGTCCCATAGAATTTGTTCATAATAATGGTACGTATAACGGCCCTATTTCACCGTGTATAATGCAAATTCAAGTAGGTAGGTACGGATATAATAATATGATATTTTATTGGCATAACCAAACTTTTGTCAACTTATAACACAAAAAAATGACCACATAACTTTATGCAATGTGAAACCTTTGATTACACGAAACTTTGGTTATTTCTCAAAATAGTCGAAGTAGCGTGGTTACATATTTTTTTCAGTGTAATACATTAAAATACAATAACATCCAGATCGAGATGATTATACTAACAAATTATAAAATCAGAACTAAATATCATAAAGTTATTAATAACATAACGAGCTACTTGAAACCATGATTGTTTTATTAAAATGGGAGTTAAGTGTGTTTATCAGTCTCGGTGCGTATAACTCGGTGGAAGCTATAAACTGCAGATTTGCAGGCCTCTCCTGTGGGTCCCACATCTGTTTCTGCATTGTACGTGATGTAAACAAACTTTCAGAAAGAGTTTGCTTTAATTTTGTGGCTGTACCTATTTGTTTTAGTTTAGTACTGTTCAAAATTTAAATCAGTGGCATCCTTACTGGGGATTAAATTGCTTTACAAATAACTTAAGTTGCTAACTTGGAAATATTGAAAAAAAAAGCTGCTATAAAAAAAACTGGACCGCATAACTAAGTTTGTTTGTAAAAGAATTTTGATAATTTCTTAAAAACTGTGCTGGTTACAAACATCGTTATATATTATTATCTTTTTATATCATTTTTGGTGCAATACCTATTTAGGTAAACTTTTATCAACTCTAATTATTTCAGATTTTTCGCATTGCAAACTTCGGAGATCAGGAATGGTCATTTTTTTGGTCATTTTTCGTCATAAATGTCGAAAACTATTATTGATAATTTTTGCATGTGCAGATAAAGCCCTTTCATATGATATATACCTTTCATAATAATTATGATGTTGCAATAAGTATTTTCTTTCACACATTCAAACAATCACGATTATTAGAGGTAAGTAGTATCTCTACCTCTCGATTATTAACATAAAATCTACACTGGCCTGCTAGACTAAGGGGCTATTTCACCAACCTATCAATAAAGGAATCTGTCAATTAAGTTTAAATTTTTGATAGATTTTGTATAGAAAATCTGTCAAAAATATTATCTTTAGCTTATTGAACTGATATTGATAGGTTGGTGAAAATGCCCCTTAGTATCACACTTTTAAAATTGCAAAAACTTTTTAAGTACACAAGATATACTTTTGAAACAAAAAGGACTCGAAAAAGAGTTTAATTTTGTACATAAAAACCGAAGCAAACCTGGAACCCCGAAGACCAGCGAGTAGCCCCGAACCGAGAGAGAGCATCGAGTAGCGAGACTGCGATACGCCCGAGAACACATATAGTGGGATCAAGAAGAATGGTCAAGAATTTTGTTTACAGATGAGTCTCGATTCTCACTTTACACTTCTGATGGAAGGCGAAGTGTCTACAAGAGACCTGTAGGGCATACGCGCCGCGACAAATTTTGTCGACTGTTTTGTCTCGCTCTTACTCGTGCGAATACGAGACAAATGCACGATAAAAGCGTCGACAACATTTTGTCGCGGCGCGCATGTTAGGTGCTCTGGTGAGCGATATCTGCAAACCTGCTTCTCAGATTTTATCTCTTTTAGACTTAAAAATGTTACTAATTTATAATTTACTATAGTTTCAAAGATAGCTGATAAAAATTGCTATAAAACGTTTTTTATTTGAAATCTCTAACTTCATCTATTGTTTAGAAAAAGTTGAAATTTGAAAAGTGTAGTACTTAGTTTTGCAGGCCAGTGTAGTAGTAGTAAGATTTTGACTCTGTCCAACTACAGGCCCCAACTAAACATTTTATGGGTTTTGCAGCCCAGTTAAACCTTAAAAGATGTTCTGTATGTTTCGAAAGGAAATTATATCAAGAGATTACATACGACACCCATAAATCAAAGCAAAGGTAATCAACTAGGCAAATCAAATTATCGTATGCCAATATTATATCTCCGTACGCGATGATCAATAGTATCTGGATCTGTACCTATATTTATAACAGTATCTATCTGCCGGCCTAGCATGACCACGATAGAAACGGGTTTTGTCTACACAGAAATAGACAAAGTGACAGATTGTAGAAACATTTCTACGTTTTATGAATGAAACGGTAGAAATGTTTCTACAATCTGTCACTATGTCTATTTCTATGTAGACAAAACCCGTTTCTATCGTGGTCATGCTAGGCCGGCTGGTTACAATTAAGGCTGATTTTTCCATCATCAATTATTTCTATCCGTGAAGTAAGATTGACAGATTTTGTATAGTAAAACTATTTCAAAGATTTAAAATTATTCCTTGACTGAAACTACGACTGAAAAAATCAGCTGTTCCATACACTTTGTTGAGTTATGTGAACATAAATGTTAAAAACAGCTGATTTTTTTTCGCGATTTCAGGTATGGTCCATTAGTAAAAGTTGTTCATAATGATGAGTACAATGACCCCTTTTCGTATTTCGACTGACTAAAGTTACACCCAGTATATACAAAATTTGCAAATCTCAACTTTATTCCTTGGATAAATGTTATGTGACGATAGTGAAATCGGCCCATAATAGGATGTTTTTGTTTCCTACCACTCTATAAATTCAATCAATCCTTCTAGAATTTCTAGAATATTATAAAATCTTGAAAGTCTTCAGTTACATTAAAATGATTGTGTATAATATGTGCGGATCTGAATCATTGGAACAACAGCGCGGTGCTCGTCACTCGGTAACCTGAACAAGGTGCGTCGGATGTGGAGCCACATGGCCCGCAAGAGACGGCTGCGGCACGCCCACCCGCTAGAAACTTGTGGAACTACCTTAACACGTTATAAATGTATATTTTTGCGAATTTAAACATGTTAAAGCCATGTTATGCTTAATTAGTGTTATCATAAGAGGCGTAATAAAAATAGTAAATTAAAAATTTAAAAAACCCGACTGCCAAAAAACAACTAAAAAGTTCAAAACAAGAACACTTTTCAAGCAGTCTGATGCAGTTGGTGGCAATTATTTGTGTTAAATCTTAGATTTTATGCCACCAACTGCATCAGACTGCTTGAAAAGTGCTCTTGTTTTGAACTTTTTAGTTGTTTTTTGGCAGTCGGGTTTTTTAAATTTTTAATTTACTATTTTTATTTTTCACTTTTTAGTTTTTAATGTAGGTATGTTTTCGTAATCTTCTTTTCGAGCCCTTCATTTTGATACCCCACATGATAGGTTTTGAGGAAAACAAACTTTTGAAGACGGTAAAAATCGGCCATTTTTCACTGTTTTTTTGTTTGTATATTGTTAATACTTGAAATAAAAAGTTAAATCAATAAGTAAGAATTAGCGAGAATGATTGCTTTGTTAAACAACTTTAAATCGTTATATATCCTAAACTAATATTTAAAATGAAAAATGATAAAAGGAACCTAAAGATGATTTTAAATTACCTATTCAACGACACCCCACTTGACATAGTTCATCAACTTTTTTTTTTTTCATTTTGACAATATGGCGTCTGGTTGTCGCTGTGGTGAATTTTGATTACTGTTATGTCTTTAGTGACACTCGCAAGGTTAAGACGAATCGATTGACGTAAGAATTATCAAAATCGGCCTACGCATTTGGTCTCTAGAACGCCACATAGAAACAAACATACATACATACATACATACATACATACATACATACATACATAGACTGATAAACACATTACCCTCCTTTGCGTCGCGCAGTCGGGTAAAAAGAGGTTTCCAATTTCAACTGATTCGGACATGACACTGTAGCTTAGTTGGTTAGAGCGCTTCCCCGGCTTAGGCAGAGGTTCAAACGCTGCCTGTCAGTTGTTTTTGAACATTTCTTATATATTTAATAATACCTTAACACGTTTTGGAACACCGTACGCTTGTAAACGTTTATAAAATAATATATTGCAACTTAATTAAAACTCCAAAAAGATTGCACACATTATTACCTAAACCCAACTGATGAAAGTTTTTTAGTGATAATTAAATTAAATAGAACTTATTTTATAACCCACTAGTTGTTGCTCGCGACTTCGCTGGCGTAAAAATTACAAATCTATCCCACGGGAATCGCAAAATTTTCCGGAATAAAAAGTAGCCTATAAGCTATTCCAGGCTATGATCCCTGTGCCAAATTTCATCCAGATCCGTTCAGCCATTTTGGCGTGCTTGAATAACAAACATCCAAACTTTCGCATTTATAGATAATATTTGTATTATAAGTTGTCCAAATTATCCGTCATTTACTTCCTTCGCAACAATAAAAACTAATTTTCTTATAAGGCTATCTGCGGGAACAACCCTACTCTCTAAAATGCACCAAACTTTAAGAAGGAAATCAAATTCCTTAGTATCCCAGGTATAAATAATTTAAAGAACGCGTGTACAATAATCTAAGTTTCGCTGCGTTTTCCACATTCATAGATCTTTTCAAATATGCGCGCACTTTGCAAGTAATGCCTGCAAACTTTTCAAGAAGCTATATCTGACTTTACTCAGTCTAGGTAATTTAAGAGCATCTCCATTCCATAAGTTCGTCTCTCTTTCGTGCTAATAATTCATATGGTTTTATAAAAGAAACAGGGTGTGCAAATTACGAAAATTTTGAAACACTATATAACACCATGACTTATTGAGGTTTTACAATACGGCAACGATCTATTTAATAATAATAAAAAAAAAATTGATCAAATGAGCTGTTCAAATAATCTTTTAACAGTTTTAACAGTTAATAAGTTTCTTGATAATATAAATAAAAAAAAAACAATAATAACAATATATCATTATTTTAGTCATATCCACACTAATCTATACATGAAACAGTGAGTAACATTAAAAATCGTTGGGGGCACGTGTGGAGCAATTTCAGATGAATGCTAGAGTGCCCGCACCTAATGCATTGGTAGGCAGTCATAAATATTGTTTCTTAATTCATTGCTAAGGGATCTTTCAGCAAGCAAATGATTTTGGTATGTATCTGAATTATTTTTTTTTTTAAACAAAAGAACAACATAGTTAAAGCTTGCATGGTTACGTAAAGGTGCTGTTAAACGGGCTAGTTTTTTGACAATTTCTTGCTGCAATTGTATAGCCGTGAGTTGAGATCTATATCGTACAGTAAGTAGTTATTTTGATGTATCATCATTTAATTTCATTGCATTATCGCCTGGCTATATTGCAAGTCAAGATTGAGGAAATTGTTCTACTGAGTTGCACGATATAGATCTCAACTCACGGCTATACAATTGCAGCAAGAAATTGTCATAAAACTAGCCTGTTTAACAGCACCTTAACAAAAATCAAAACATCTTCATCTTTCAAAGAAATAATAATAGAGAGAAAAATCGAGATATATCACTTCAGTGTCCATCAGTTTTACTGTTAATCTATGCCTGATCAATTCTCAGTGACCGTTATCAAAGATAATATCAACGCCGATAACTAAGAGTAGTATTTGGTTAAGCAGCAATCTTATACATACCTATCTATCATAATCGTTATCATTTCAACAATAAGAACGTCAAACAAAGGATTTGATGATCGCTGTATTTTGATAATACTGTATTGCACCAGCATGCTGGTTCAATAATCATGTAGCAAAATCGTTATCAATAGCAAATCATCATAGCATCTAGCAAAATCGTTAGTGCATCATCATTATTATATAATAGCGAACCATCCGGTTTTACACAGGGGAAATTTAAAAAATGTAGCACATGTATTATATTCGTAAACTTTCCTCAAAAAATCTCTAAATGATAATGAAAACTGCAAAAAAATCTATTAAGTACCTAGTTTAAAATGACTTAATCAATATACAGACAAACGACTTTGTTTTATACATTTTTATTTTAAGACAAATTACTAATTCAATACCCGCAAATGTTCGCAAATTATCCGACCGTATCCAATTACTTTGTCTAACTCGCATAAAAACTTAACTAAACACCAAATTACATGTAAACAAAAAGTTATGTAAAAACAACCAAGGACATTAACTAAATAATGGGTGATCAATATTTTTTTCAAATTTTCTTACGAACTGTTAACGAGCGAGTGAAAGTTAACGATTTGACACCATAGTTCAATTTTACGGTAGTTATAAAACACTTCTAAAGTTACTACCGTACAATGTTACTCTAACAAAATTAACGGATGACTTTCAAAGTCGTTAACATAACCGTTAATAGGTCTATGAACTTTTATTTACAATATTCGGAATATTTTGTTTAATACTGGTTTTTATTTTAGGTAATTATCAAAACTAATAATAATAAAGTTGTAAATAACATCTTATGGGGCTCTCGTTAGGCGGCTAGATCAAGGGCTTGATACAGAAGGCAGTTCTCCTCGATACGGCACACATTGTGAGGAGGTTCCTGTCTCTGGAGCCCTAACCACCGGTAGCTTGGACCCTGCTCCCTATTAATACCGGTGGAGTGTATTTTCTATAATGTTAAATGTTTTTATAATAATTTTATTTAAATTTAAGAAATATTTAAAAATGTAAATTATAATATGTAGGTACACAAAATGAATAAAGGTGTTACGTTTTATTAAATTAAAGCGACCCTGACCTAGTTAAAAGTACCTCAAAATGACAATTAGTTTAAAAATATTTAGAAGTACCGACATCATTATAATTTTAAGTTTTTCTCATAATAATAAAATAATTATGTACCTAGTTACATACTCTATTATAAAAATACTAGCAGAGTACCTCAGAATAACCCACCCACTTTTCACTTTCCCAATATCTTCAACCAACAATCCGACGGATAAGTAGAGGATAACAATTTCGCAATAATATGTTAAGGCTATAAAAACAGAACTCCTGCCTACCTTGTAAAAACGTCTCAACCACTTAACAAAAATCCAAGAACATACCCTATATTTCTAAATATAGGGTATGTTCCATACATGGCGCGATTACCGTAATGACCTGCCCCCGTATTCACAACGCTTCGATTTGATTCCGATTCGGAAAGTCGTATGTCTATCTCGCTCGCTTTCGTAATGCCAAAACAAGATAGACGTACGACTTGTCGAATCGGAATCAAATGAAGCGTTGTGAATACGGGGGCTGATCGTAACGTCGACCCATCTCATCTCATGTGAACAAACGTTTACAACCTTCGTGTGAACTAACGATTTCTCAATATAGCTGCTGTCTGTTGCAATCTTCGATCGATCGTTTGACTAAAAGCACAGATTACCTCTAATAGATTGGATACGATATCGCCACATACAGGTGCAATCCGTCGTTCGATGGATGGTTCGTTGCGATGATCGCCCCGTCTATGGGTACTTTAACATATCGGTATTTCATTTCCCCATAGCATTTCTACTGTAGTTATTTTTATGTAATGACTAAAGTTTTGAAGGTTCTATGATATTGTCACAGGTAATAGCTTGAGTGTCAATGCCAAAGTATATTTACATGTAGACACGGTTTATTCCAGCAGGAATTCGTAACAAAGTTACTGTAAATTAAATCATATGACAGTGAAACACTCGTACAATATTGTAGAAAAACTGGGTTGCGTAGATCATAAATTGCGGTATTACGGTAAAAAATAGTAAAATACACTTTATTGAAAGTACAATTCCGACTCCGGCGCCGACCGCAGCGGCAGATGCTGTCGCGCACTGGAAGCGACACTAGTGGTTCCTATACATTTTCTATGAGATTGTATGAAGGTACATTCTGAGCGCGGCGACACTATCCCCTGTCGCCTCCAGTACCTACATTATTTTGTTTTGTGCCGCTGCCGCCTTAGGAGCCAACTTACCTGCCTTACCTTTAGGAGTTCCATACAACCAAATATTTTAGCACAAATCGTTCTTTCCCTGTATTTATACACACATCAAAAGTATCTAGGGATCAACATATATCTTCGAGTTAAGATTTGAATGTATCGGTCTTGTCTCCGTGTGGTGCAGCGATACCGTCCTCCATGGCGCTCAGCCACGGTACCAGTGCTTCGGTAACGTGTCCAAAGTCGACTGATAACACTCTGACTTGTATTCAGAGCTAAAGCTACAGTACGTTGCCGGGAACCAGCTTCTATCATTCCCACGGCTCTGAGCATTTCTTCCCTGCTTAAATGACGTCGCCGCTCCATAATAACGTTGGTTTTAATCAGTAGTAGGGAAACAGTAGCACTAATAATGTCTTCAATGCGTTGTATGTTTTTATAGGGAAAATATTGACAGCTTATTTTCATCTTTTACTCGAATTTGATTGAGAGTTCCTGATTCAAATTATGAAATGCACCAAAAAGGATCCATATAAATTTATAAAATCATAAATTTATTACAAAGCCACATCTCAATCTCAAGAAATCCGCATAAAAATGCTTGATCCCTAGACACTTTTGATGTGTGTATGTCTTTAATAAGAAAAACATTCCTCTAGTGCTTTCAAGGAAACCAGTTTATGGGGTCCCCCGACCCCACACGTTTTTCTTATTAACTCTTCAATTCCCATGCCTTTGTTAATGAAAAAAGAAATCATCTCTTCTACTAAATAATAAAGATACTTACATTTGGGACAACAAGAAAACAAAAAAAAAAAGAACTACCCCACA
Organism: Thalpophila matura; assembly: GCA_948465475.1. NCBI lineage: Eukaryota > Metazoa > Arthropoda > Insecta > Lepidoptera > Noctuidae > Thalpophila > Thalpophila matura. The sequence goes on along the minus strand of OX419177.1, from coordinate 5,187,018 downwards.
CTTTTTTGTGGAGGAATTCGACAAATGGCGTATAAGTAGTACCTATACGTCGAATTAGATGCTACTAGTTATAGGCTTTTTATCAAAATAGTAGGATTCAAAAATAAAATTGTGGTGTAGTCGAAAAAAATTTATTAAACAGCTGTCACCTACAGCCGGCCTAGCATGACCACGATAGAAACGGGTTTTGTCTACATAGAAATAGACAAAGTGACAGATTGTAGAAACATTTCTACCGTTTCATTCATAAAACGTAGAAATGTTTCTACAATCTGTCACTTTGTCTATTTCTATGTATACAAAACCCGTTTCTATCGTGGTCATGCTAGGCCGGGTGACACTGGGAATTGGAATGTGATACTACCGCTTAAGCAAACATTTTAATTACCTGGTAAAAGTCACGGGAATCCACTGGATGCGGGAAGCACAGGACCAGTCAATGTGGCGACGCTTGGGGGAGGCCTATGTCCAGCAGTGGACGTTTTCGGCTGAAATGATGAGATAACCAAACTGTATTATTCCTGTAAAAAGAACATGAAACGCGTAGATACTTACCTACTTACACCTACCTACATAAGTACCGTGGGAGAGCCATGCTTCGGCACGAATGGGCCGGCTCGACCGGAGTAATACCACGGCCTCACAGAAAGCCGGCGTGAAACGACGCTTGCGTCGTGTTTCACCGAGTGAGTGAGGGTACCGGAGGCCCAACCCCCCCCATGATGTCGCAGTTGATAAATCCATTGTTGTGGGGGGGGGGGGGGGGCAAAACTGCGCTCAACAATGCCCAAGGCAAGAGCAGTTTTTTAAAGGCCGGCTACGCACTTGTGACTCATCTGGTGTTGCGAGTGTCACTTGCCATGCGGTAATCACTTACCATCACGTGATCCGTCTGCTCGTTTGCCTCCTATAACATAAAAAAAGTACGTAGACGGTGATGGAATTCTAGTACACTGTCCGAAACATGTGTGCTTACAACCTTTTGTTTTACTACTGGCATTGTGCCGAAAACCGCAACAATGTGTTCCTCATCCAACACAGAAATTGTACACTATTGGATAGAGTTCAATAATGTTGGTAATTTGGGCATCAGTCATTTATTTTTTATTCAAGAGTTTATTAAGCAACCCTAATTCCGAATTGCATCAACAAATCAATCATTTTTTGTTTGGTTTCCCTTCCATGAAATTTTGGCTATTTTGGCATGGCAATTTTTTTTATTTTATTTGCTTTTATATTAAGTTGGACAAACTTTGACTGACCTTGAGGCTGAAATTATTGTATTTACTCCAAGGTAGCTGGCGAAATTCAAATAATTTCGAAATGTTCATCCAAAATTGTAGTAAGCGCCAAAAGGCCACATAAACTGACCGATTCAAGCCTCTGCACTTAGATTATCTAGATTCCGCACTATCTAAAAACAATGGCTCCTTGAATGCGGCAACTCGATATTGTAGTGTGTATTGACTATTTGACACGATGCAGCTTGTGTGCGTGAAAAAAACGTTGATGTCAACTTTTCAGCTTTTACCCGATTAATAAAAAAAATATTTTATGCAGTCTAATACTCTAGTACCTACCTACTCTAGTAGTTAAAAAATTATAATAGTTGCTAAGAAAACTGACGCAAGTATGCCATTCTAGCACAGTAGGTATTACTTGCTGCATTTGTCTAGTACGTCGGCGGTATTTAGTCGAAGCGCAGTGGAGAACAATCATTAATTTATGCCTCTGCACTTAAAAATGTACCCTATTCGCATTTCTCCTTCAATTAAAACTATATAAGAAAATAAACGTGTGAAAATTTCAAGTAAAGTATCCCCCTCACCAGCCGTTCAAGACGTAACATACCTACCTACCATTTAACCGATTGAAAACCCTGCCCACTAATAATAAAATTGCATTGTCATACTTTTCAAGTTAAACCACTTTGTCGTGCGCTACGAACTGTCCGAGTTGTCAACTGTAATGATTCCAAGCTGATGTGTGTTGCCAGTATTTATTTATAAATCGCCCTATCGATCGGGTTAGAGTTCCGCATTTCCGTAAATACATCTACCAAAGGATCCTTGACCGACTGACTGTCAGAAATATCCACCATCAAAACGTGGGAGACTAAAATACTAGGGTTGTTATAAAATTAACCTAATCGCTATACCGTCTGCTAGTACGTTCTATTTATACTTTTGAATTATAAACTTAATTTCACTCGGTAATGAAAGTAACTTTGATGAGAATTCTTTGGTGTGACAGTGGCATATAAAATTATTTCGCATAATTAAAACCTGGACTGTTGTTAATCCATATTGTGTTTCAGCTTTCGGTTGAAATTTAATTAATAACACGTGTATCAAATGCGTGGACGGCACGTGTCAGCATTTCTCGTAATTATCTCTGAGATATATTTTTTTTGTTTTAATGTACTGAACCATTGCCGTTCTTCTAATATAACAGTGTCTTGATATCTGTGTAATCAGTGTAATGCATCGACAATTGAACTGAAACTACTTATAGAGAACTCTTGAGAACCGGTAGTTTGCCACTTATTACCGACAAATAGTGATATTGTCCGTTTCTTTTCATAAATTGTTAGATAAGACGAAGATATAGGATGGCTATTTATATTCATAGGGGTCAAATAATAAATTTAGGCTTAAAGCATATAAGTAAGGGAGCGGGGGGCTTGTTGTAACAGTTTTTGGAAAAAAAAAATGGTAAAAGGCAAGCTACAAAGTATTTCATGTTTTGCAAGGTTAATAGGCTATATGTCTAATAAGATATTTAAAGAATAGATCTATTATTATAAATTTATTTATAAATAAAATCTAGTCCGTTCAATAAGTGTGTAAGTTACGAAATTATTTGGATAATTTCAAATTAGTGTTTTAACATTATTTTTAATTTGACAATAAGTTAGTAAAGTTTAAAACGATCGAACAAACTTTTAAAATTAGCGCTGAAAAAACAAAACTTTCTGATACGTCATAAATACAACAGTAACCTACAATATCTCGAAAAAAAAAACGAAAATATCCATTGTTAAATTTACAATGGATAATCAAAACAAAGTCCGAATCAATAGGATTCGGACGAGAAAAGCGAGAAAACTAAGAAATAATGTTACAGAAAAATGATATCGGAGATGCCCTGAATTATAGACGGGGAGCCGGCTCCGGCGTCTCTCCGACATGCTTTCAGAGTAATGAACAGACAAACGGTAGTTCGACAACACTTATGATGTTCGATGCTTCAGACTACGCTAGAGTAATTGCGGCTATATCCGGAACTATTTTAGTTTTATATCAATGCAGTGTTGTATGATACTGTAGGTTTTAAGATGGATTTCTTAGACTATATTTTGTGATTCTGGGTTGGAGAGTGATTAAAAAAATATTTGTGCAGTTGTGGTTTCATCAAGCTCCTAGACTCGGTCGTGCCTAAAACATTTAGTTATAGTAATATGAGAATTGACTTTAGACCTAAAAATTAATTACCTACTAAGTTAAAAAAAATATTGTTAGGGTCATTTCCCAGCTCAACTAAGCAAAAACAAAATCGACAAATATCGGTCCCCATACACTTTTTTATCGTTCACGCTTCTTACCGCATTTCATAATACGTGGTGGGGTGATAGCGATTTGCAAAAAAAAAAAAAATTAATGTAGGTAGGTACTTCCTGCTTTTATTTTCTAAAAACAAGATCCATATACTCTATTTATACGTCTTCTATTTTTTCATTATATAAGACTAAACCGTAGTTAGAACTAGGTAAATGGCAAAATCCCTACGATACGCTCAAAGATCACTGTCCATTTTTCTGCCAACCGCAGAAACAGGCTATAGAAAAATTATAAAGAAATTATTTAAAAGTCTTATTGTGTTTTTAAATTAGCCGTTTTTGTGTCCAGTTAATTGCAATAAACTCGCCCCCTTTTACATGATATTTATAGCTAAATATGGATGTACTACACACCTATGTTATGTTAAAGTAACAACAAAACCCAACGCACTTACGTTTTTAAATAGCCTAGGTTTTATAGCCTATTGTGCACTAATCTCTATTCTCATATTCTGAAATCTCTCTGTCGTTCTAAAGTTTGCTGTAACAAAACTAAATTTAGAGTTAAGTTCGCCTCTGTACTACATAAAATATCCACAAAAAAGTACATTTATTATTTATGTGTAAGATAAATATGAATATGAACGTATCTGTAGATGAAAATGCATAGTTAACCTCACCACTTCCATGGCATTCATAACATAGGCGAGACAGTAAACAAACAAACAGCGTTTAAGTATAATTATTGGGTAACAATCTCGCTAATCGGTACTATTAAGTGAGCAGTTCGTCGAAAGCTTCGAATGAACTATTCAACTAATAAGAGACACGATGCATAGGTGATGAACGTGTATTATAGAAAATGAGTGCATTGTTTTGTGTTGTTTTTAGTTAAATTTTCGGAGTATAAATAAAAATATATTGGTCAATCAAATATAAACCAATATCTAGTATCCGAAATTCGTTTTCTTGAGAGAAATATCTCAAGGACCTATAGGGCAATTCTTCAAATTAAAATGTTCAACATATGGTTCCGTTGTAGTGTCAGTGTCAACAACGACAAACGTGGATATTAATTGCTATGAAACAAAAATTGATCAAAACCAAAGCGGTATTTTGCTAACATTCTGTACTGGTTGGATACCTGCCGGGCTAAAATGCGCGCTGCGACAAAATTATGTCGAGGCTTTTATCGTGAATTTGTCTCGTATTCGCACGAGAAAGTGCGAGACAAAATTTTGTCGACGCTTTTATCGTGCATTTGTCTCGTATTCGCACGAGTAAGAGCGAAACAAAACAGTCGACAAAATTTGTCGCGGCGCGCAAGTTAGCCCTGCTGGAAAAGAAAAATCTTGTGCTTAATTAAATGACAAACTAGCTGATTAGCAGAATACCATTTTTAGTTAATTCAAAATCTAATCTCAGTTCAGTCAACTGTCAAACATAGTGCCAAATTAATTACGGGATTAGCCTTCTGACCAGTATTCTTATTTATACTCCAAGATTTTTATAGGGATGTTAACTACTTTTTTTTATTGTGAATCTGTAAACTATTTGAAAAAAGAAAATTAACACCAAAAAAACCGATGAAACATCTACAAAATTGGCAAAGTTATAAGCGTTTTAAAATGATTTGCTAGACACGGACGGCACTACCTACTAGTGACGTAACACCACCTACGTCCGCTTCGCGCGACAAAGACGGAGCGATACTGCCTCCAAAATCTTTAAAAGCGTCTATATTTTCCATTTTGTGACAGATTATTATTTTTGCTTTTACTTTTTTGTTGTGCCTATTCCTTCTTTGAAATAAAATAATTTATTTGTACTTTTTTAATAGTAGGCCACTACCGTATTTAAAGTCACTATATTTTTAACTAGCTGTTTCCTGCGGTTTCACCCCCGTTACTCGGCTCCTAAGGGTCGTAGTATGATGTTATATAGCTTATACTATTTCTCATGAATCTGGCTATCATAAACAAAAAGATTTTTTCGAATCTAAGTAACCTCCAAAATAGGTTCTCAGCCGAGAAATAAGGATTGTGTTTTAAGCAATAGGTAACCATTGCAAATTTATTTATTTTTAAGATCTATTGTACCATTTTCTTGGAAATAAATAAATTGAATTGAAATTATAATATCCGACCGTAAATTCCCAATTGAACTTCACAAATCCGCTGCATCGCTTTATCGCTGTCGGCGCAATCTGCCCGAGCGACGTATGTATGGTAATATGAAAACAATATTACCTACCTCAATAGGTGTCCCGTGGGTGAGTCACATGGCTGGCTATGTGAGGCGACACGTGGCCATACTCGTTAATTGTCACATTGTCCGCAAAGGCTGCTGGTACATAATAAATCATTGGCATTATTGTGTTGTAGATTTAAGCTGCTTTCAGACTACGCTATACTGTATAGCATTATAGCTCATAGCATAACAATATCGCGCACCATACATTGTTATGGACATGTTCACACTGTACTATACTATACTGGGTGGCAGGTTAGACAGTGGAAATATTTTAAGGGGTCATTGTACTCATCATTATGAACAACTTTTACTATGGGACCAAACCTGAAATCGCGAAAAAAAAGTCAGCTGTTCCATACATTTATGTTCACATAACTCAACAAAATGTATGGAACAGCAGATTTTTTTTTTGCGATTTCAGGGTTGGTCCCATAGTAAAAGTTGTTCATAATGATGAGTACAATGATCCTTTAAAATATTTCCACTGTCTAACCTGCCACCCTGTATATTATTGGCTTTGTATGGTGCGCGATATTGTTGTGCTATGAGCTATAAATATGCTATATATTATAGCCTGGTATGAAAGCAGCTTTAACGTCGGGTTTATTAAAAGTGCAAGTATTGAAGTAAGTAGGTATTAAGAGTAAAGTGTAAGTTTGTATTAAAGCAGTGGTGGCTCAGTAGTAGTGACCCCGACTTACAAGTATTATTAGGGTTCGAATCCCGGCAGGTGCATACTTTGTGCAACTTATTTCAACACAACTGCTCTAAACATGGTAAAGAAAAAAATCGTGACTTCGTGAGGCAACCGGTCCTTGAACCAAAAATTCGAAGACGTGTGACATCCACCAACCTGCATTGGGCCCGCGAGTGGGCCGTAGTCCACCACGCAGGCTGCGTGGTGGACTACGGCCCACTTCCTATCACAGAGAGCAGGCTTGTGTCCCAGCAGTGGGAACATTATAGGCTGATTATGCTAAGCTATGCATAGGTATTGAAATGATAACAGTAATCAATATGTTCAGTCAATATGGTCTCAATGTGAATAATCCGTCCCCCATCCAAGTCATCACAGTAAAAAGTTCAACTTAACCTACTAACTTACTTAGGTCTAAATAAGCTCGACGTGGGCCTATTTCAGTCAATTTTATCTCAACCAATATCAGAAAATTCTAAAAAGTTATGTCGTTTAGTGACATTTATATAGTTTATTTGTGACCTTCATTAATTGCAGTCATGTTTAATTCTGGCTAAATTGTAAGTACCTATTTGTGTTTGTTTAAGTATAAGTAGTTTATATAATTTTGTAACTAAATTGAAAATATGTTAAAAGGCACGATAGGGTCACATATCTGTTTAGGCACATATCTGTTTAGATAAAAACCCCTAAACAATAAAGGAAAAAAAAAACTTACTAACTTGCGCGTGCGTTTACACTTTGGAAGTCGCTTGCGCAAGTCAACTTCCGCAAATTTTATTGCTAGTGGACACTTCGCTAAGGCTGATTAGATTCTGTGGGCTAGACGAGAGACTTTTTGAAAGATATTTATTCAATATTTAACACTAGATCGATTAAATAAAGGACCAACCTTGATATCACAAAAAAATCTGCAATTCCATTCATTTTGTCGAATGATATGAATATTTTTGTATGGAACTGTTGATATTATTTTCCTCCATATCGACGGTACGACTAATTTAAGACTATTGATTTCACTGACAAGCAAAAGCTTCTTATCATAACATAGAAAGGTACAAGCTTTGATCCTAACGATTGTTCACTGCGTGTTGGTGATATTACAATGTTATTTTCGAGTTTTCTCACTTCATTTTCCTTCATCGTTAAATATCTAAATAAAGAAAATTTACCACATATGCTGAATTGCTGATATTTTATTTTGCAAAATAAATTGACTTCATTTCTGGCTAAACCGTGCGCTTTAGTCAAAAACTCAAAATTCAAATAAGTAGTTTTTAAAAAAATGGAGGTCATTCCTTTTTTGTCCACTTTGTTATACGTCGGATTAAAGTTCAGTTTGAAAAACTAAACGTATAGGTTATTAGGTACTATCACAACTAGCGGCCTGGTTCCAGGTATGCACGGCTTTAAACATTTAGTATATGTAGATCTTAATGTCTAAGGAAAAACCTAAGAACTTTCATACATCCTTCCTACCCCTATTTCACTTCCTTAGAGACCCCTTTAATTCTTTTCTTACAGTATTCCAGTAGCATGTTTTAAGGAACCCGCCAAATTTCAAGTTCATAAATTTTAAACATAGTTCCTGAGTTTTGTTATAAATTGTATGGTTAAAGTCTCCTTTAAAACTTAATGACCTTTTCTGCAACTGACTGACAGGGTGAGAGATTTAACGAGGGACATAAGAACATGTTGAAGCAGGGTAACCAGTACCTATTCGATAGAGGGTTGATTAACTGCGACTTAAAATAACGAAAAAAAAATCAACTGTTCCATACAAAAATATCCATATCACTCAACAAAATGTATTTTTTCCGTGATTTCAAGGCTGGTTTTGTGAATTCCCTCCTGCAATATGTCGCTCGTTTCACCTGTCACCTAGTAGATATATTACAGTTCTCATGTTAGGCTTAAAATCTATCAACTATGGTTTAATTGCAAGAACTCTATAAATGTAAGTCTTTAAATCTTCGGGCATGACATCCATAAAATAATCTATACTAGTCTACAATAATATTATAAATGCGAAAGTTTGGATGGATGGATAGATGGATGTTTGTTACCTACTCAATCACGCCAGAACGGCTGAACAGATCAGGATGAAAGGCACAGAGATAGATTAAAGTCTGAAATAGCACATAGGCTACATTTTATCCCAAAAACGCGAGCAAAGCCACGGGCAGAAACTAGTAAAAAATAAGTTCAACGTAAACAGAACAGAAATACAATGTGCTAATTTCCCTTTTCCCGGCAACAATCTGAAACTTATCCCACTAATTTCCAGTGGACACCAGCTAGTTCGGAAATATCTTGTCCTAGATTCGTATAAGGTCTAGTCTAAAACAGTCGGAGTGTTACAATGGATGTCGCTCAATTTTCATTAATAAACTCTCTGGTTAGGTTAAGCGGTTTTCTGTGTTCCATGGTCCGAAAATAGGCGCTGAAATGGCTGGATGCAGCACTGGATATGGTTCAAACGTCAGGAATGATTAAAAGTGTCGAGGATTGCATTTAAATTGTATCGCTTTGGCGAATTAAGCGCTTTTAGAACTGTTTTGTTTCCAATTTTGTGTTTATTTTGTTTTGTCGTTTGTTTTTTATGTGATCTAATAGTAGTCCAGAAATAGACGACTTTCGATAATTAAGTGATTCAAAAAAGGCAAGGTTATTAGTATGTGCTATATCATTTTAATTGAGTTATGAAGATGTTATTTAGTACACAAGAAGATGAGATGTTTTTTGGATTATTTAAACATGTGGTAATTATAATGATTGATTCTGCCCTAATGGGTAATATTTTACCTTAGCTAGCTAGCTATATATTTTTTTAATAGTATATACACATGATTTGTCATTACATTTTCCAAACAGTAGTAACAATTTACTCAGCGAAAAAACGAATAAAAAAACCGTTAAATAAATTGACCAAATTACGTATTTACACGACACGAAAATCCAAAAAAAAGAGAGTAACTCGACCTTGCGGTAAACCAAACCTCTAACCCGTATCCACAAAACACTGAAATAAAAGGCCAATAGGTTTAAGGGTCATTCTGAGCTAAGTGCTTGTGACATTTCAGCGTGTGCATAATTGGGGATGGAACTGACGTGGCCCCCCTTAGGGGGAGGAGCGTCAGCGCCGACGTGTCAAGTCAGGAACTGAATAATATATGGGCAGCGAACCGGATGGCTTTGCCACTTAGCGGTCCTTGAATAATGGATGCAGCAGCTATAGAGACGGAGTTGTTTGCATAGCTCGTTGTACTGAACTTTGTGTAAAAGAGGCGGTTATGGAAAATTGTGAGTGATTAGGCTTTTAAGGTTTGCAACTTTATAAGCACACACACTCAACATAGAGTGGATACGGTTTGGAGAAGAGAAAGAGAAGAGAGTGTGCGGAAATGAAAATGTCATCATTTATAAAGTTATATATAAGTTTTTAATGCATTGAAACTGCCTTATAATGACTTTTCAATCCTCAGAAAGGTACCGAAGGAAGAAAGTTCATAAATAATCTATCTTGGTTATTCAATAATTTTAGAGTTATGTGTTATTCAACCTTCTTAGTTCAGAAATGATTATTTCATTTTTCAGTTTCAATAAAAGCCTGATCTATAAAGGTTAGTTTATTCATCAAATGATTCAACAACCCTACCCAGAAATATCACCACCAACATAATTACAAACCCATTTCTCTATTCTATCATCACTTAAAAAGTTCATTATTCAGAACCGTAGCAGAGAGTATTAAAAACTAATAACTCAGTGCGCATGCGTGACGGCGCGCGCGCAGGTGTCCCGCCGGATGCGGCTGAAACGCGGGGCGAGAGGAGAGGAAACGGGGGGGAGGCGAGAGGAACTGAGGGTGCTCACTCCGTGTCGCATGTCGGATTTTATTATTGTTTTTTGTTTTCTTTCCTGTAGAGTGTAGGGTATCGAGAGATTTGTTTGAGTTTAACGTACTTGCTTGAATGTTTTGGGTTGTAAATTGTTTTTAATATTGGTTCTATTTGTAGGGTTTATTAAATAGCTTTGACTTAAATGTCTTTCAGGCAAAACTCTGGAGGGTATATATTCAGATAAAAAAATCTGTTACAAATCTTTTTAAATATGTAGTATAAAATAAATTATATTAAATAAATAATTATGTACACAATTTTATTTTAATTTATAAGAACTTTCGTTTCTTAATATTCTACGATAATGTCTTATTTGCGATTTTGTCAAAGTTATTATAATATAATAAACATTCTATTTTCATCACCTTAATATTTTAATACCTTGCAACAGAAGACTTAACAACATTACTTGGTAAAGTTTAATAAATAATGATCCACGCTATTAGGAACAATTACCTGGAGTAAACTCTCTCATTGTACTTGTGTATTCAAAGACTTTAATTACAGAGTGCCAGCAAATATGACTATTATCGATTCGTACGACCATTTTAAATGCTGTTTTGCTTTGACACAAACCCGATAATGTTATTCTTGTGAAAATTTACACGTGCAGTCTTTGATTTATGTAGTTTGAAAATATTTATTGAAGTTTCTGTTTTTTCTCATCTTATGATTAAATTATCATGATACTAGTCTTTATTTTGATTCGGAATAAACAGGTAAGTATAAACCTATTTTTCATACTTTTTTAATTTTTTTCTTAGATGCATACAATACAAAGAAAAAATATTATTCTAGATCACCATAATATTTTTAACAAACAAGAATCTTAATTCAATCAATATTAAAATTATATTTAATTTTGAATTAAATATAATTTTATTTTATGACACAGTTCCTAACTTGAATTCATGAGTTTCAGTCGGCCGATGCGCCGGCGCCGGTTTTCGTGGAGGGTGTCAGACAACGACGAAATAATGAACCCGCTATGACAATTGATTCGAAACACGTTTGACGCAATTTTATGCACTGTCAATAGGTTTATTTTTTCAGATCAGGGTCGCAACAATGTCCTTATTTAAAAAAAAAAAAAATACAGATAAGTGAGTAGCAGGCTGGATGTAGTTTTAAAATATTCTAAATCAGGAATGAAAGTAAAATTGAAATATTTTCTTGATGTCTTAGAAAAAATGAAAATGATTTTACATATTTAATTCAAAAGCAGATGACTTATTCTGTGGGTATTTGTGTATGTAATTATGTTTACTTATATTTTTTTATAAAATTATTTTGATATGTAAATGTATTTTTTTCAACACATTGGTTTTATTTTAAGTATTGTTGTATCTAATAATAAACAAAATATTCTACAAATACTGCCCAGAAAATCTTTCACGTTACTTAAAAAATATTTTACTCCAATATTCAATTGACTGGTTAATTTAAAGTGACATCAATCTACACACATCAAAAGTGTCTAGGGATCAAGCATTTTTATGCGGATTTCTTGAGATTGAGATGTGGCTTTGTAATAAATTTATGATTTTATAAATTTATATGGATCCTTTTTGGTGCATTTCATAATTTGAATCAGGAACTCTCAATCAAATTCGAGTAAAAGATGAAAATAAGCTGTCAATATTTTCCCTATAAAAACATACAACGCATTGAAGACATTATTAGTGCTACTGTTTCCCTACTACTGATTAAAACCAACGTTATTATGGAGCGGCGACGTCATTTAAGCAGAGAAGAAATGCTCAGAGCCGTGGGAATGATAGAAGCTGGTTCCCGGCAACGTACTGTAGCTTTAGCTCTGAATACAAGTCAGAGTGTTATCAGTCGACTTTGGACACGTTACCGAAGCACTGGTACCGTGGCTGAGCGCCATGGAGGACGGTATCGCTGCACCACACGGAGACAAGACCGATACATTCAAATCTTAACTCGAAGAGCTCCAACAATAACCGCCATGATGATAGCCGTGAGGCTTCATCACTCTTCAGGGAACTTAATTAGCGACCAAACAGTCAGAAACCGCTTGCATGAAGTGAACCTTCATTCCCGAAGACCGCTACGGGTACCACCTATAGCAATGCACAATCGTAGGATTCGATATCAATGGGCTCTTGAACACAGAAATTGGGCAGAAGAACAATGGCGTTTCGTGTGCTTTTCTGATGAGTCTCGTTTTGGTATGAGACCGGATACAAGACGTATACGACACTGGAGAACCCCTGGACGCCAACAGCGATTAAAATCCTGCCAGGAAGTCCATCCTTATAGTGGTGGAACCATCATGGTATGGGCGGGTATTTGGATCGGCGGAAGAACTGAGTTGATTTGGATCAGAGGCAACCTCAACGCTCAAATTTATGCTGAGACGATTGTATCAGACGTCATCGTTCCTCTACAAGTGCAAATCGGTCCCTTATTTCAGTTAATGCATGATAATGCACGACCGCACACCGCAAGAGTTGTAAGACAGACTCTCGCCGCAGCTAACATCAATGTCCTGCCCTGGCCTGCTCAGTCGCCAGACTTGAACCCGATTGAGCATGCATGGGATATGCTACAGAGAAGAGCTCTGCCGAATATGGAGGGTATCCAGTCGCAAGAAGACCTTTTTTTGTTGTTGCAACGAACATGGGCGGCCATTCCACAGCGTGATTTGGATGAACTCATTTTGAGTATGCCAAACCGATGTTCTTGTGTTGTTAGTGTTTGCGGTAGAAACACGGATTATTAATTGTTTAAGTTACCCAATAAAATTTTAAAGAAAACTGTTATTTCAGTCTTTTTTTCGAACTTTAATGTTAGTGGTTCAAATGTCAAAAATCCCTTTATTAGGAAAATGGCAAATTTCTTTATTAATGCAAAGGTGACTTGGTTTATCGTTACTGTGACAAACGAAAACACTTTATTTGATGAATCCTTAAAGAAAATTTTAATTAATATCAATCAGGAGAAAAGTTATTGCAAAAATATATGTTGATCCCTAGATACTTTTGATGTGTGTATCTGGAATAACTCGTTTATATATTAATATTACATTTAGGTACTCGTACGTCTCAAATTGCCCCGGGATCACTGAATCAATTAAGTAAAGGCTGCAGTCAACCTGAAAATTAAGGTCAATTTGGAAAGCGGGATCATTTCAGGGCGGATGTATTAAGGGTAGTACACACAGCAACGCAAACGCACGGGTCGATGACCGAGCCGATTTTTTTGTGCTCACCGGCTGCGTTCGCTTCCTGTCACAATTCTTTTTTATGTTGTAACACCGTTACAGGACGGTGTTGTTATTGTTTTACAGATGACTGTGACGTCATAATTTATATCCGTGAACAAAAAAAACGATTTTATTCAAAATTAAGGACTTGTTTTATTGAAAACTAGCGCACTGCCCCTGATTTGCATGGGTGCGATCTATTATTGTTTGCGATAGGTCATAACATTGAGATTTTTGTGCTGTATTTAAGTTAAATATTAACGTTATTATACATCAATCTTCTGGAACAATTCTCTAAATAGTAGTGAAAACCGCATTGAAATTCATTGTGTAGTTTAGAAGAAATAGGCGGATAAACGAACAGACATGAAAAGCGACTTTGTTTTATACTAATTTTAGAAGCAAGGGCATGCAGAGACCGATTTGAATTTAACTACTGAAATACTTAGTCTGTCTGGAAGGGAATTTATAAAGAGCTTAAAAAGTATTGTATTTAGATAGGTACAGATCCTTTCTCATTAATTTAGCAGACAAACAATTTTCTAAGAAAGGATATAAAGTTGTAAAGCAAGGATTTCATCCTAATAAAGTTATAATTGATTCTTCTGAGCTATATAATTTATTTATTTAGGCACTAGTTGTTGACCGCGCCTTTGTTCGCGAGGAAATTACAAGTCTATGCCACGGGAACCGTACACTTTCCGGAATAAAAGTAATGTATGTGCTAGTCCAAACTATAATTTATCTTTGTGCCAAACATCCAGATCCGTTCAGCCGTTCTGACGTGATTGAGTAACAAACATCCATCCATCCAAACTTTCGCATTTATAATAGTAGTTAAGTAAGATGAAAAATGAGGTTACAATATTTATGTATCACCAATCTTCAATCTATCTTCTAATACCTATCGAACAGTACCATGACTAGCAAACAGATAATGCACAGCCTCAACCGGTGGACCTAAAGATTTAAGGAAATATTCCTTAAGCAGGTACTCTGAAGGTGCACTAGGGAGCGATTTTTGGAAATTCCTTCCCTAATGGAGTGGAAAGAAGTGGTAATGTTTGAAGGAAGAAAATAACAACAGTGTGTTGTTTTCCGACTGAAACAATTTAACAAACTTAACAATCCATATTAACCACCTCATCTGAAAATATTATTACATTTTTGAACATTCGTCATAATCATTATCATATCATCCAAGACATCCACTGCTAGACATTCCCCAAAAATTGCCACAACGACCTGAACATTATGAAAAAAACTAGGTCCCTTATCATTCATTCACTCAGAAAATCAATATACCACATTCCCAAACAAAGCCATCGATATCTCGACCTACCACAACCCTGCATATCATCCTATATCGCCAACCAAGCATTAAAGCATCTCCATTACCCATTCGGCTGTTACTGCACTTGCTAATTCAAATTGACAGATCAGGCCGGACTAAAATACCTTTGCCTGTCTGGCGGGCGGGGCGTAGTGTGGGGAAGTGTGCACCACCCTTTAGTTCTCAGTCTATATTGCAGCTCGCTGTTGTCATAATGATTTTTGACAGTGCAGCTTTTACGCTATGTATTTTTTAGATTTTTATTCGGAGTTGATTTTTCATTTGGAGTTTTGAGAGAAATATTGTAATACCATCATAATAGCATAGCATAATCGGCCTATAATGTTCCCACTGCTGGGACACAGGCCTCCTCTGTAAGAGGGAGTGGGCAGTAGTCCACCACGCGGGCTCAGTGCGGGTTAGTGGACGTCACATGTCTTCGAATTTTTGGTTCTAGGACATGCCGGTTTCCTCACGATGTTTGCCTTCACCGTTAAAGCAAGTGATAATTAATTTCTAATACGCACATATGTTTATTTTAATACCTGCTCGTGGAATGGTCATTGAATTTATGCAGTTTTAATTGTGTAGCGACAAGGTAGTACTATAGGTACTCAAATTATAAATAAATAAATTAGAATACTAGAAATTAAATAAAATATTGTGAAGCGTTTAGTTGTTATACCTGGCCATATCCTTTGAAAGCGCATAATTTGTATCTTAATTAAGTACCACCTAGATACACAAATGGAATCGACATTCAAAGCAAACGCCCGTAAACTTCCACTGCTAAACACTTAGTTCTCAATGACAATTACACACTAACAACCAATAATTATGACTGTACCTAATCGTTATTAAAATAAAGGCTTTATTGCTATGAAGTTCTTCACAGTCCCGCATTTATCGGAAAGGAAAAACCATAGCGTTGCCGCGAAAATTAGTAGGCGCAAAATGTAAAGAGTTCAAGGAGTCATTACAGAAATACCCTATAATAAAGATTAAAATTACCGCTTTGCACAGCTGCAATCTTTTAGGGAGGAGTTGAAAAAGTATTGTTTTACAGGATTAAAGGTCGCTTTTATTGTGAAAAAATAATTAGTGTTTCACTTTTTGCGAGTAAAAAGGTAGAGTTCGACAGATTTAGAGTCAGGCGTATAACATGCATAAGAATATCCGCTGCAGGTCAGAATATAACATAATTATGAGAAAAATCTGGTAGGAAATTCTCAGAGAGTACTAGACACAATCTAAAAATATGTAAATTTTCCATATTTTATTGGATTTTTTTTTTAAATAACCTTGAGTTCATAACACGTATACTTTGTAACTCAATATAAAGTTAGGAACAAAAGCCTAATAACTTTTAAACTTTTATCAAGTTTTTCTTTTATAAAACCAATTTCCTAATTTTCACAACATCAAGATTCACCAACCGGATTTATTTGCTTGAATAAAATTCAATCGTAAGCGCGTACCATGAGAGCTACAAAAGTATTAAATTGCTCATCACATAAGGCTTGAAATAAAATAATTAAAAAATCCTTTCGGAGTCAACCATTAAGTATTATTATGAAGTTGGAATATTACAGATACCATCAGACCAAAACTTAGAGGTCACGCGGGTGGCCCTACGCCGCCTCAGAGCTACGCCACCCCGGCCGCAGGAGTGGACCGCGTCTCGCGCGGCGTAGCGCTAACTCGACCGCGAGCAAAATCCTCACAATCAATGTATAAATAATCGTTTACCAATGCGTCCGAAAACACGCAAACCACCGGCCGTAGTACGATATTTCAGGAAGGTATTCCCCCGTCCGTCAGACGAAACTTCAGCACATCCTATTTATAAGCGTCTATGTATAAATTCACTAAAAGTTAACACCACAACACACGTAACGAATATAAACTCGGAAAAGCCTCTATTAATAATCGACCGACTGACTTTGCTACCAAAAATAATAGTCTAATTGTGAAAAGTTTATGCGCGATGGGTCGTGGACCGAGGCTATCTTGGGGCGGCTAAACTTAGTGGTGCGTGCGAGCCAGATGGTAAAATTAGTGAGACGCCGTCTACTGCTCCTCATGACGCCAGCGCTGCCGGTCCATTCACTCACCTCCCGCCACCCATCGCGACCGATACGTAAGTAACTGCCAAACTTATGACATTCCATTTACGAATTGGCCGCCATGTTGCCAGGCCGGCCATCTTCGTGTCACTCATTTATAACCCGCCATCACTCACCACCGATGAATTTAGTGTGATGCACTGATTTACGCGGTGCATCTATCTCTTTACCAGTCTTTTCCGCTGGCGTTTTGGCTGAACTTTCAATGTTCCTATCATCCTTAATACAAGAACTTGCCAGATAGATAAGCTATAAAAACATGTTAATAATAACGATTTTTGTCACTATTTCATCAATTAACCCTTAATTTCGTCAATTGCTTAATAAAACTGCATGCGTTCACAACATTTTATTTTTTTCGTATAGCTATAATAACCTAAGATATTACTGTCTTTTATTTGAGTCTAACCAGCTTTGTTCCAAATAAAATTGTTTTTACGAGAAGTCATAAACGTAAAAACATGCTTGATGCCTTAATTTGTTTCCGGGGTATGAAAGTATGAAGGTTTTTATAAGAAGAAAACATTTTTCAAATAGGTACCTAATTTAATGTATAAAATTTTTCTTAACTATGAATTGAATGTCTTTAACAGCTACATTGGACGTCAACATTTTTGATTATAAATTATAAAAAAACTGTCGTACCGTGGCGTCGCTCTAACCACTAAGCTACTGTGTTATACTTACACTCGCATCAGTTTTTTTTTGTTTTATTATTTAAGATTTTTTTTTCTTTCATTCTTGTTTTCACCACACATGCAGAAAATATTATAGAAACTTATTGAAGCAACACGTGAAAGTAGATTCACTCGAATTTCAGGCCCTATTGAGTTTTGAAGCCTTTGACCCGGGGAAATGTGATGGAGCGGCAAATCAAAGGGTTTTTCAGGGGCTTTTGTTTTCAGCGGCCCATTAATGACGGGATAATTATATGAAATGTCCACTGGCTACGGTTTTGCCATTTTTTGGTGCCCCTTTTTATAAGTCACTTCTCACGCTTAATTTCTTTGCGGATAACTAGCGTACCTACAGCCCGTGGAACAGAGAGTGAAAATGTTATTAAATGTGTCCAAAATATAAGTAAAAACAACCTAGATAACGCATATGTCTCTTAAATATGCAATATTTATTTAGGTATCACAGTAGATAAATGTATTAAAAATATCGGAATTTTTTTGACATATTTATCATAAATGAAGTGGAAAATCTCGAGATATTAGCTAGAGATAGCTACTGAATATTATACTTTTACTAAGCAACATTTCTTTCTTAAATACTAGTCATATGTCCGATGGGTTTTCGTATCCCGGAAACCATGATATATTATTAAAAGTCCTTTCGTGCTCAGGTGCTCACCTACGTAATTACGTAATTTGTGGAACTTCTGTGCAAAATTTCATGCTTCCAAGCCCACCGGTTTCAACTGTTCATTGTCAGACAGTTAATTTTAATAAGTAAATTTTATTTGATTGTATCGTCTCTTTATTTTTCCGAATAAAAACGATAGCCTGTAGCCAATTTTGTAAGGAAAATTACTGAAAAACAATCAAATCTTTGATAACAATTTCCCAATTTTTAATATTCATTGCATTATGATGATCATTTAGTTCGACTCATATGTGTTTTTACGCTATTGAATCCTTGAAATCGTTTCTAAAAATAAAACTGGCAACTTTCCAGCAATAGAGTGATGTTAATAAAATGTATGAGATTTGGACGGGACGGTCAAAAAACTTGTGTAAACTCGGTCTTTTTACATTATTGCTAATGCCCGTTTTCAATAATGTATCTATCCGTCTTTTGTTTACTACAGATAAAATTCTAATAATAATAATTTTGGTTTCGGAAGTCGGTGGCTTTAGTTTTTGTTTGCTTTTTTTTGCCACCAACTTCCGAAACCAAAATTATTATTTTCTTTGTAGTGGATTTTTGAAGTCGGTTATTTTTTGTAAAAAAAGTTTTTATTTTTCCCTTTTTAGTTCTTTATCCCGCGTTAGATTACTTTCACGAATTCGTTCAACAGTAAATCTTCTACGGAGTGTGTACATTTATGCTTATAACTTTGTACATAGGAATGATTACATAATGTATTATACACTAAAACCTTCCTGAAAGTATGTAGATTACGTTAGTGAAAACCCCATCCAAATCGAATCAGTAGTTTTTGAGAAAATCGCGCACATACAAACATACATACATATATACATACATACGGGACGAATACAGAACCTCCTTTTTTGAAATCGGTTAAAAATTCTGACATTACTTCTATAAGCTTAAATAAGTCAAAAATCTCTAGTAGGGGAAAGATCTGATTGATTAAAAGTCGTAAATGGAGAATGGATTTAAAGAATGATTTTTTTATTATTATTAATTTTTTCCATATTTTTGTAAATCAAATCATGAATTAGTCATAATCTACTTTATTTAAAATTTTAGTTTAGCGATAGTGTAAGTTTAAGTTGTTTGTTTGTGATATTTAAATTAAACCATTTTGTATTAAAGGTGAATACGTGTGTTTGGTTATCCGGCTTCGCGCCTCAACGCCTCAACCGATCGTCTAGAAATTTGGCACACTGATAGTTAGTCTGTAACACAAAGAAGGGCAATAGGCAAGAAGGGGAATAGTTTTTATCTTTAGTGATGCAAGGGGTCGCAATCAGTAATTTTAACTTAAACCTAATAAACCAAGGTCAAATAAAAAACAAAATATAATTTTATTAATCCAAACGTGAGTGAATACATACAAAACAATTGTCATGTCATGTCATGGCATGCAACATGTTAACAGTAATAATACAGATCATCAGGTTTGCCTTGATCAATAACATACCTACAAATGTTAATAAAATTCAAAAATATATAATTAAATTATCTAGAATGTCTACTAAAATGGAACAGAATTTGTATAAAACAAGCTGATCCTGCGACTTCGCTCGTGTGGAAGTCCCCAAAAAGTCGTTAATTTCTTCATACAAACTTTACCACCCCTTTACCCTTTTAGGGATGGAATTCCAAAAAAGCCCTTGTGCCATTTTTCCGTACCAACGATGACTTCACGCAAGTCATTTAAGGGCCTTGGGTAACCCTTGAAGAGTTTTTACAGTTAATAACGGCACAATTTGACATTTTTATGTCTTCAACGACACTAGGTACTTGTCAAGTTTCACCGAGGCCTTTGAAAGCAAACTCAAGTAGAAGCACGGCGAGTGGGACCTACGTTGCACCAACTACAGTTGACGTTTCAACACCTGATTCAAGTCTAAATCAATTGTGACAGTTGAAGGGTATTTGGGCACGCCAGGACTGATGGCTTGCAGTATCTAGACTACTCTATAAGTGTGACTGTGATAGTCTTACATAGCATCACACCTTTGCTTTGAAATAGAAGACGAGCCTATTGCCAATTATCGGGCACAGTTCCAAATTCCGGACTGCTACTGGGAATTGAGCAACTCCCCAGGAACACATCTGTCAGTATCGGTATACAAAAATCCCGTTCTTGTAAAGATAATGGTAAATTGTGTCCTGTTTTTTAAATAAAAATCTGAAGTCAGTTAGATCAAAAGATCTAACTGACTTCGGCGGGACCTCTTCTTCAGGTTTTTACCTCTCAGCCTTTGAACAGGAATAACGTGCGCAGTGTGTGTACGTGTAGCTTGCTTTGCGCCTCGACAAATTAACATTTCCTTTCATTCGTCCTTAATCTACAATGTTGCTTATTTTTATGCTAGGCCCCGCCGACTTCAATATACATTTAGATTTTTATTTATGGAAGTTTAACATTTTTATTTCATAATTTTTAGTGTAGTTTTTGGAAGTCGGTTTTTTTTAAACCTGTTTTTATTTTTATCTTTTTAGTGTAGTGTAACAACACGTGTACTTCCACGAATTTAAATAGGTACTTATATTCATAGATGTTGGCGTTTCAGTAAACAAAAACAGTGTTTTTTCAGTTTGTAATAGCAAAAGGCTCGCTCCCTAGCCTACTATCAAATGCGACTTAAGCATAAAAAAATTGTGTGTACTATACACCTCTGTCTAACCTTGCGGGAAATATCGGCGTGATGTTATGTATGTATAATATCGAGATCGATTGCGTTCAGGAATTCATGTACCTACACAATATCACTTTTTCATCATCGTCATGATGTCATCGAGATACACCAAAAATACCGTTTATTACACCTGGTTAAAAATCTACTCATTCAAAGTTAATTAATAATTTATATGGGACCACCGCGCGACCTTCTTCTACCATATGAAAAAAGAATCACGTAAATCGGCTCATAAGCCACGGAGTAATCGGTGTACATACATGAAAAAAAAAAAAAAACCGAATGCAGAACCTCCTCCTTTTTGGACGTCGGTTAAAAATAGAAATTATCAAGAAAGGCGTTCTGAGTTAAGTACTTAAAAATATTTTTTTACTCGTGTAACGCTTTCTTACCGCAAGTACATTTCACGTAACGCAATTTAAAGTCGCTGACCTGCCGGCTTCGAAAGTATTCGTAAGACTTCAAAACTTTACCCCACCTAAACGTGACAATAAAAAAAATACCACCAAGTTGTTTGAAGTAAACGAACTTAAGAAAACTTTAGTCCGGCTAACTTGACGTTTTTATTTTTGAAAAACGTGTCGTTAGCTTAAATGTTTGCCATAAGGGGGTTCCTTCGCTTTGTTGTAGGAAATTGAAATAAAAAGTTTTTTTTTGTTTTGGTACAGTTAAAATTTAACATGTGGTGTAAAAAATCACATCACGTGTTCTGCGAGAATAGCGTAGAGCAATTCAATATTGAATTTTTTTTTTTTTCTTTAAAATTAGTCCAATTCAAAAATTTCATGGCTAAGTCATAGTCAAACATTGAACCTCTAGCGCTCCTAGGTTCGGCTTGTCAAACATCAGGTCTGACAAGTCAAAATCCAAACCAATGGCGTGTTTCAACCAAACAATGACTAACGAATTTATGTCTAATCCTAGACCAGACCAGCGTGGACAGTCAAACGCTGAAACTCAATTTGATGAAATCGGGGTTTGACCAGTTATCACACGTAACTAGGGTCCAAGAGCGAGCGAAGCGAGCTCGGGACCTTACGGCACCCCGACATGGACACGTAGGCAGGTTAGGTTCGAAAGGGTTGATAGGGGCTTCAGTGAGCGAGCAAAGAAGGTGAACGAAACCCCCATCAACCCCTTCGTGTAAGGTTACTTTTAACTTTACAGATAGAAATAGGAGTCCCGCCGGGGCTCCGTTGACCAATCCCTTTCCCCTGCCCCCGACATTTTTAACCTAATTTAGGTCTGACTGGCCCAACTTGATTTCATCAAATTGAGTTTTGCCGTTTGACTGTCCAAGCTGGTTTCTCCTAGGATTAGACATAAATTCGTTATTCAAAGGTCGAAACACGATATTTGTAAGTATAGGCCGTCTTGTCAGACCTGAGGTTTGACTAGCCAACCCTAACGCCTTAGGTTCGATTATTGCTACTAACTGACCTGACCTTTTTGAAGAACATCACCAATAAGCTAACCAATAAAATAACCTCCAAGCGTTTCCACTAACATCTATCTTACTTTCTTTTGTTAATCAGCTTTCATTCATTATCTCAACATGACCGAACCATTTAGCATACCTACTCTTTTTCTTTCAATAATGACAATAATACGTCATAATACGCTCCCTAATCACGTCTAATTTTCTATGCCATAATAATGCACAATCACGTTATTCCGTCAATTATCCTCAAGGTGAACCTCTTTCTACCACTATTTGCCATTACCCCTGTCCACAATGGCCGTCTATTGATTGTCTATAACGATATCCTACACTACTTGCGTATTCACTACACTACACGTGGAAATGTACAGTCACGAACATAAAAAATATATTCTCGAAGAGCTCACGATAGGTTACGTTTCAATCACAGTAGCCACGAAGGTACAATTACTTGTGTGCCCACATATACCGCTTGTTTCTAAGTTTTTTAAAGCCGGTGTACTATAAAAAGAATTATTATTTATTTATACGAAGAATAGATTTAAAATTAAAGAGGCTTGTCAGTGGTGAAGCGGTTTTTGCGCAGACCGTCGTACGAGTAATTAAAATATTAGTAATGAGCATTTAGGAGCTGGAAAGGTCAAACCTTTTTGTAAAATACTAGCCTTGGCAGCGACTCCATCCGCGTGAAATACTCTTCATTCCTTATCCCGTAGGAATTTCAAAAAGCCTTATTTCTTGTCTTACATCATCATGGAAACCTCTGTGCAAATTTCAGCTTTTTAAGTCCAAAAGTTCGGGCTGAACGTAGATGACTTAGTCAGTGAGTCAGAACTTTATTGTTGTTTACCAATTGATTGACTTTCAACCTCGTTCTGAATGAAGCTGTCCTAATGGTCCCTGTTCATAAAAAGGTTGGGTTGTTTATGAACACTGACCATAGGATTTTTTTGTTCGGTGCAGGGACCATAAGGTCCAAAGTAAAATTATTTTCAAATAATTTAATATGTATGGTACATATCCAAAGTAATATCAATTTGTTGTGGGTTTATAGCATTGATTCGCGGACCTTATATGTAGCTCTCGCGGGCCACCTGGGACCACCTTGGGAACCACTGGGCTGGGTGATTTTTTTAAATAAAGGGGTGAAAAGGAGTAAGAAAATGTGTATGAAGAAACATATTTTTTTAAAGTTACGATGACGTTATTAAAATAGTAAAATACTCTCCAAAAGAAATAAAACAAAATGTGTTTCATTGTTTTTGAAAATTCATTTCCTTAGCGAGCGAAGCTGCGGGGGCGGAAAGCTAATGATTTATAAGATTTTGAACATTGCGTACGTATCTGATATCAGCGTAGTAACGAGCAGAAACATTTCACAGATGAAACTGACATCACTAAAACAACACACAACACTTTTTATACCTACTGATGACGTAATCGTGGTGTGCAGAAGTCTTTCAAAAGTCCTGTGTTTTAATATGACGGCACCGGTTTTTGTGGCGAACTAATTAATCTAGCATCAGTTTGAGGGTGAATCCGTGTCAGTAAGTAGTACTGTTGCAAAAACGTATAAAGACATAATTGGAGTGACTATATTCATTTCAGTAATCAGTACTAACAGGCTTGCTATACAAAGGCATAATTAACATGAGCTAATTAAAGAACTACTTATTTAGAGTTGCACTTCAAATATAGTGTGGCTATTATAAGTTTCAGTAGCTAATAATAGCTACTGAAACTTTCACGTCAAGACTATATCAAATTAGTTGCTAGAGACAGTAGTTGGTTCAACTGTCAAGAGCCTAGCCCATCATCTGAAGAAGCTCTCACTAGGCAGGCTTGATGCAGAAAGCAGTACTTTTTGACACGACTTGTATTGTTAGAATATTCCTCTTTTTGGAGCTCCGGACGATTGGCAACCTAGATCCTGTTTCAAATGCCAGCCATTCTATTCTGTAATTCATAGTGACCGGAGTTATCAAGTTGCCCGTAACATTTCGTTTACTTATACCTACATATTCGATGGACGAAACAAAAATATAACTTTTTCTTAATTTTAGCATTGCTTTACCCGTCGTAACTTTTAAACGAAAGGTCTGATTCAAATAATTTAAAGTGTTATTTACATGTACATTATCAACTTTAATTATGAAACCATTTAAATGGATAAGGATTAATATTATGATACCAATTTCACCACTATTCGATTTCACCCGCGTTTAGATTGAATAATTTGAACAAAAAGTGGTCATTGTGACATAACCATAATAGTTAGACATATACGGTTGCGGACTTTTTTATAGGTAATAATGAGTACTTTAGTCATGTAGTACATAATTTTTATTTATCATCAATAGTTTTCTCAGCGCACGCCAAATAATGAAATTTATAAGCAAAATTTTGCTACCTTGGGTTACATTATTGCAATTATCATAAGGATCTCTAACTTTTTTGAAAATATTATATAGCCTATGTCACCCGCGGATAGTGTAACTTTCCAACAGTGAAAGAATTTTTCAAATCGGTTCTGTAGTTTCGGAGCCTATTCAATGCAAACAAACAAACAAACAATCAAATCTTTCCTTTTTATAATATTAGTTTAGAAAGGTATGCTGGTAATTGTATGAAAATTGTTTAAAATGAAAATGATGTATACTGAAATGAATAAAGGGTGAAAACCACGACTCCACACCAGACAGACAATCTGCAAAACTTGCAAGTTTCAAAAGCGCCAAACATCCATTTAGTATTCAAGCTACAAGTATTAGACAGGCGACAAGTTGAATAAACACAAACTTTCGTAGCTCCACGTCTGGAAGTACAAGTGAGTGGTACGAAGTAGCATTTATCATTTATTCACTGGTTTACGAGTGCACGGTGTCAGTCCAACCGATAGTTCCCGCGGATTTCCTGTTTCTAGACAAGACAGTGTTTGATTGTTACGGGTTTGCGAGAACGTGAACTGTGTTTCTCTGTGTTGATGTATGTACAAGGCTTTGTTGAGATGTACAGAAGTAACTTGGGTTGTCTCTTCTAGTTCGTTAAGTGTAAGGCCAATGTGCTGGCTACTTTATTTAATATTTGTATTTTGAAAAATATTTATATTTTATGAAGGTCACAAATCATCATCATTTAAAGGCTCTATCTAAAGTTATACCCATTTGTGCATGTTTATGCACTTTAGATGATCTCATGAGTGTCACTAACCACCAGTCCACCAGTCACCATCTGTACGAGAAGATTATTATCATCATCATCATCATCATCTTGCAATAAAAGAGTCTCGACTTGGTGACAGGTAAAAGAGGGACATAGTGAAGAACTAACCTTGGAATCACAGAATAAATTATAAATTTTTTGACATGAGAGAGATCGTCATATCGGCCATTAAATATAAATATTGTTGAATATTAATCTCCTAATGATGGCTTTAAAGAACTGCAATATTTTTTACATTAGATAAGCTCGCGTTTGCAATCAGCAGTGATAGCCTAGTGGTCTAACCATGTGCCTCCCACGGCGAATGGTTCGAGTTCGATCCCGAGGCACGCACCGCTGACTTTTCGAAGTCATGTGCGTATTAGAAATTAATTATCACTTGCTTTAACGGTGAAGGAAAAACATCGTGAGGAAACCGGCATGTCCTTGAACCAAAAATTCGAAGAAATGTGACGTCCACCAACCCGCACTGGGCCCGCGTGGTGGACTACGGCCCACTCCCTCTCCCAGAGGAGGCCTGTGTCCCAGCTGTGGGAACATTATAGGCCGATTATGCTATGCTATGCTAAGCTCGCGTTTGACCGCTATCTTATCTGATGTGAAGCGATGATGCGGTCGAAGATAGTGCACGCTTGCCTAGAAGCAAATTAATCACTCGTGACTTGAAGATTCCTAGGTTATAGCAATTTGGAAAAAACATGCTACAGTCACCGTATTTCCCACTTTAATATTTTTGGCAGTTGGGTCTATAACTGATAATTACTTATCTTATAATGCAGTTTGTTGGACTCTTCGTTTTACATATTCGATTAAGGGACAGAGTAAATAATAATAATATTAATGTTCAATTTTGTGGGTGGTTTGGGTTGAAATATCTAGGTAATTACTTTTGATGAGGGTTGATCTAAAAGGATCTAGGCAACAATTCTGACTAATGTTCTAATCATGTCAAATAATCTGATTATTTCAAAGGTCTTGTCAACAGCGGTTCTACGTTTTGATTTGATTGGTTCACGCTGTCATTTGAAATTGACCGGAACGCATAATCGTAGGCATATAAGATCACAGCTGTATTCCCCGTGAACTCTGAGATGTATTAGTATACCCACCAACTAACGGTTATAAGTCTCATGTAATAGTAGGATAACTAGGGACAAATTTGGGCCCCAGCTACCTAATAGAAAAACCCATTAACGCTTTGCCCGACCAGGGAAACGAACCCAGAACCCCACAATAAAACATTCGCACTTGCGACCCTTTCACCAATCGTTCTTTTCGTAAGATCGTTGACCTATCTTACAATCGCTCTTCCTACGCTACTTTCAAACTTATGTGTAGTAAGGTAGATACTCATAGATTTTATGTATACGTTATTATTTATGACGATTTTAAAAGCGGCATTTCGAGTCATTAACAAGTAAATTTTACAACCCCAACGAAACCTATGACTGTCAAAGAAAAAACATGGATTTATGGTTGTTTACACAACACAATCTGTAGGCTTGTGGACGGCTCATTAAATACGACATCAAGAAGGAAAATGTGAGACGTGCTGCCAGTGACCACGGCTAGGTATGGCGGCAAAGACTAGGAGAGGAGGAGGCAAGAGGCGACTGTTCTTTGTTATTACATACATGGCTTTAGTCTCGAATGTTCTAGAAAAGTCTGTAAAGATTTTTATTCACATAGAGACACGAAAATGTGTAATGTTATGACTAACACCGATGATGCACACGGTAGATTTTTTATAAAAAAATATAGGTAAGTAGAATGTGTAATACTTAAAAAAAAATAAGTCAAAAATACAACAACATATTCCGTGGGCTTAAACACAGATTATTAAATAGAAATAATCTTGTCTTACATTTTAATATAACATAAAAACACCCACAAATAATAAGATCCACCCCACACAAAAGAATAAAATCAAATCAATCGTCGTGTCTACGCAATTCACTCGAGAGCTGGCGGGGCGGGCGGTGAGGGGCAGGGCGGGCGCCGCCCAAAATAGCTCGCACGTGCCGCTCGCCACCGGCTGCCCACGCGCAGGCAAGATGGCCGCCGCGCCTGCGCGTGTGTGCGTCTGCGCTGCAAGCGATTGTAGCACGTAATGCGCGTTATATTGTTATGCATGAAAATCTGTTTATGATGCTTTAGATTCAACAGTGGGTGTGGTGTGGAAATTTTAGTTAGGTGTGAGGTCTGTTTTTGTGCTGTATTAACTTAGTTACCCTTTGACTATAAATAAGTATAAAATGGTATTTGCAAACTGTAGGTACATATATTATGTACTTTTAAATTGAAATAATTTAAAATGGAAATATAAATCATTTAAATTGAACTATGAAAGAAAGACATGAAAGTCGTAATAATTAGTAGCCATTTAAATGTGACTACTTATATGAACATAATAGACGTCGCTAAATGGTACCTTAATTTTTTTTATTCCATAGACTTGACAGTCTCGAAGATGGTTTTTTTTTAACCCTAAAATACCTACATAAAACAAAGTCTGGAATGAAAGCTATGAATCAACTTATCATCACATCCTGTAGGTATGCCAAACACTCAGATATTCGCACATGCTGCCACCATACCACCAGACGCAGACGGTACCGACATTTCAGGAAAGATTCGTGAATCATTTGCATCATTTAATGAGAAAGTCTGTTTGACTTGGGTTTGCGAATTAAATTAATTATCTCTAGTCTAGTTTTAGGCAGTGATGTGATGGATGTACAAACACAGCAAATACATGTTTGGAAAGAAAATGAAGCGAGTGGTTATTCTGGTCTGTATTTCTTTTTATAAAAGCAAAAAAAATCAAAAGGCATCCTTTGTCGATAAGATCTTTTATATACCTATAAAACAGTACCTACCATGACTGATTGACAGACAACGCACAGCTTAAACCAGTAGACCTAGAGATTTGAAATTTGGAGGACATATTCCTTGAGTACCCTAGAGATGCACTAAGGAGGCATTTTTTGAATTCCATCCCTAAAGGAGTATTAAAGTTTTTATGATGAAAAAGAACGACATTGTATTGTTTTTCGACTTCCACGCGGACAAAGTCGCGGACATCGCTGGTATTATTAATTAGCAATTTTACTTCGAAAAAATTACGAAAACGCCCAAAAATGCCTATAGTAAAAATACTATAGTAAAACTAGCTTCAACTAACGGACAAACCGACTGACAACTATTGTAATATTGTTTGACATTTCAAAAGTGCCTGTAAATGGTCTAATTGAAATAAATGTTTTTGACTTTGACTTTGACTTTGACTTTGACTCACGTGCATTCTTCAAAAATATGACAAGCGACTCCGGATGATTTACTCTGTCTCTGATTGATGTGGATTATAACTTTTTGTCTTGGACGAACGCCGAGTAGGCACGTCGTTATAGTCTGCTATCGACTCTTTGTTTTATAGACATTATGACAATTCACTGTCATCTTCATACCCATTTTCACTGCTGCGTATATCTTATCGTAAGATAAGGACCAGAAAACTGGAATCTAGCGTAATTTGCGTAGCTAAACATGAGGAGTTTATTAATTTTCGAGGACTTATAGAGTTGAGTCATCACCATCATCATCGACAACGACATCATCAGATTTATAGAGTCGAGTATACAACGTAATTTTGGTGACTCCAGGTACAATTTTATTGTTCCCTTTCGTTTTTTTGTTGGCGTCGGAATTCCAACACTGGCGAGAATCCCGACCGCAGTTGTAGCTCAGTGGCGATTCAGAAATTATTTTCAGAAATCTGTCAGAACTTAAGATAAAGGGGGCGGTTTCAGCCCCTAGCCCACCCTCCCCTTGATCCACCAATGCTGCAGCTACTGTCGCCGACTGCAAGCGGCACTAGCGGTTCTCATATACTTTTTATGAGATTGTATGAAGGTACATTTCGAGCACGGCGACAATGTCACCTATTGTCTCGACAATATATTGTGTTCTATGCCGCTGTCGCCTGCAGCTGCGGTAGCTGTTGCCAGTGTCGGAATTGTACTGAACTTTAAGCAGTATAAATTACCGATAGTCTAAAACTGTCCTCTTCGATGATTTTCCTATAGCTTTGATTATGGCAAGCAGTTCGTAATATATTGTTAAAATTGAATGGCTGTCTTATAAAGCATTGGAGTATGTTTCGTGTCTGTATGGTTTTGTTTTAGAGAATTATTGGAGCGCTGGCAGACGATGGGCCGACCACCTGTCACTGCGGTGTTAAAATCAACAAATACCTACTTGTATTTATGAGAGACCAACTTTCCGCCGCGCGGTTTCAATCGCCAGGTTCAGACTTTCAACCCCCATTTCATCCTTTTAGGGGTTGAATTTTCGAAAACTAATACCAATACCAATTTTCATGACTCTAACTTCAAGTGATGCTAACTTTCACCCCTTTTTTGATCCAGTTAGGGATGTCAAAAAGTTCCTCCTTAGTGCATCTCTAAGGTGTATTTAGGTACCTACTCAAGGAATATTTCTTCCAAATTTCAAATCTCCCGGTCCAATAGTTTGATCCGGGCGCTGATGAATCAGTCAGTCTGTCAGTATATTGTGATTAATACTGCTTAGGCCATATCTCCCAAACCGTTGAAATGACAAAGAGAAGAATGCTTTCCTCTTTGTGCTATTGTCATTATTTTTTATCATGCCTTGTCCATCTCGTGTGCATGAGATGAGCGTGAAACTCATGCCGTCGAAAAAAATGACAGTCATAAGTTCAAGCGGACTGAGCAGTCAGTTGGCAGTTTCGGTGCAGTTATGACTGCACAAAAACTGCATCCAAACTGCAATGTTGCAGCTAGCGTGCAGTTCAAATGTAGACTGTCTGTTAAGATTCTTACATTTGTAAGGATATGCTGTGACAAAGAAAATTGCTGTATCCTACTTATAGCTTTGCAACTTATCAGGGCCAGGTCACATGATAATTTTATTATTGGTGCTAAAAATTCTTTCAATACTACTACGAGGTGAAGTAGGAGTGTATGAAAATAAATTCTTACAACAATCGTAAATGTTATCGTTGTAAAATTTTATGATGATTTAGTGTTAAAAACAAGAGAAGCTGTTTTGCTCTTTCTTTTATCTTTTACGTTTTTATTACACTTTTACTTTTATTATTTGATGAAGTAGATGCCCATTCTTGCAAATTACGAATATGTCAAATAACATTCTTAATTTTTTCCTTCTTAGGGTAGGTAGGTATAGCTAAAATTCATATCTGAATTTCGTCTGGTATATAACTATCTAACTTTATCAAATAAGATTATTTTAATTAAACACAAGTATACGAGTATTTAGGACATTATGTAAATATAATATTTAGTTACAATAACATATTTTAATATAATTTATTTTCTTATATACCTGCATCGTAAGTTCACTGCTCTCCCAGGTACATACTGCGTAAGTCGTACGCACACATCGTCGTCGACGCGCATGCGCAGTGAAGCACGCGTACCGGCGCGCGCGCATCTAAATATAGCCGCGCCTCCCGTCGAGCGACGTTACCAACCGCTGGAGATCTTGAAGATTCCTTAATTATTGTTTTTTTTTTTCTCTTTTTCGCTGTTCGGTAATCTGATGATGGTTCGGATCTAAGAGAGCGGAGACATGTTTTTCTGACTACTGATAGATTTTTTTGGATCATGATATTAATTTATGGGTTAGACATGTCTTCTAAATATTTCGTCTATATGGGTAACACTCAAAGTCGTTTTGAGATCGCAAGAAAAACAAAAAAATAAACACCATAAAAAGCATTAATTTACTGTGAGAGGTATGAAGTTAAAATAATACTTGAATTGAAGAACAAAATCTTAACAATAAATCTAGTTCGAGAATCAATTTGGATTCATTTCCTACACATAATTAATATACCTTGAAGGAATTCACTTTAAATTAATGAATAAGCACAGTTAAGCACTCATTCACCCGGATGGTCGGCTTATCTCGCCAAAAAGCGTGAATCGCTAGATCAGCGCCCGCGCTCCCGATCGCTCAGATTTTGGCAAATTACCACTGAATAGCTACGTTCGTCACAGTCCGGATGGCGATTGTGTTTCGACCTATTTGTTTTAAGACTTTGTGGATGATAAAGTATAGACAGCAAACAGACGATCACATAAACTTTGGTATGAGATCACGCGGCAGTGTTGCCAGATTTATGAAGTATTAATGATAGGAGCTAGAAAATTGGTGGTTTGTAGCGGGAAATTGATTCCGGATGTGAAGAAGGCGGATGAAAGCGTAATACCGAATTTTTTGGCGCCATTTAGAGGACTGGCGTAGATTGAGTCCTA
The DNA here is from genome assembly GCA_948465475.1 of Thalpophila matura. Taxonomy (NCBI): domain Eukaryota; kingdom Metazoa; phylum Arthropoda; class Insecta; order Lepidoptera; family Noctuidae; genus Thalpophila; species Thalpophila matura. Next base: position 5,154,875 of record OX419177.1, on the reverse strand, counting down.
TTTATTCTCGGATAACATCATTTAGTTACATTTTAAATATTTCGCAAACTTTTTTAGCAATCGTATTTTGTAAAAAAAGACCAAGTTTGTAATCCTTGAAAGCTACGTGAATATTTAAATCCTGAAAACAGTTTAAGCATACCCACTATTTTCATGAAACCGATACCTACAAAAGCTGTAAATTTCAGAAAATCAAGCGTTAAGCTCAGTAGCTGTGTTAACGCCTAATAACCATGCTCGCATTTGAGTAGGTATATAGCTCGCAAGGTAATAAATCATCAACGGTATTTAGACATTTGCGATCACTGGTACTTGTTTGTGCATCGTTAACGCTACCTGTGAATGCGGTAAGCGTATCTTCCTCAAAGAAAGTAATAATACATTTTATCAAAACAAAATTTGAACAGTAATTTTGTAGGTAAAAAGCTACAACCACTTTTTAAGAAAGGATGAAATATTTTATCTTTATTTCAATAAAACGACTCGATCGAACGCTTATATTCTTCATTATATTGTTACAGGATTAGGTCTATATTTGCCTGAACAGTGCACAACTATTTAACGAACTACGTAAAGGTAGTTGCCTGAAATATAATAAAGAAATGCATTTGAATTGACATTTTTATTTCACGTATAGGTACGTACGATTACAAAAATCTGTGAAAATCTCGTAAAGCCAAAAGAGCAGAGTAAAAAATATGGAAAATTACAAAATGAAAAACATATTATCATTTACATACTGAAACATCTGTAACCTTGTAAAGGGAAGCTTGGTTACGTAATGTTGTTTACGATACTATGAGTAGTCACCGTAAATTGTCTGTTTAATGGGTAGCAGTATTAATGGTGGCACACAGTTTAATATGTGATTCGGTGGTAGCTGGGATATTGCTTGGTTAGTATTGCCACCTGGTGCACAATTATTTGAAGGAGATTTACTTGCGTAGTAGATATTAACCCAATGTGGGATAATTTTTGGGACAATTGTGACGATTCTTCTGTCGCTCTTCCAGCCTTTGCCGTAGTAGAAGATTAACTAGTCCCATATGATAGTACTCGAGATGTATGTATGGAAGTATGGTTACTTGTGTAGACTTTTTTAATACACTAAAATCTAAATCATCACCCATCATGTGAAGGTTTCGACTACAGAATAAATTTTAATTCTTTAGCCATTGGATGGATGTATGTATAGTCTATGGACGTTTGTTACTCTTTCACGCAAAAACTACTGAACCGATTTTGAGGGAACTTTATAATAATATAGCTTCTATATCACAATAACACATCGGCTACCTTTTATCCCGAAAAACGTGGGCGAAGCCGCGGGCGGAAGCTAGTCTGTACATATTTATTACATGGTCTGACTGAGTGATTGATCAACGACCATGCCACACTGCTAGCTCTAAAAAGCTGATATTTTGATAGCCTATTCCCATAATGACATAGATAGCCACTAACATTTTTTTTTGATATTCTATTCCTAAGGAGGTGAAAAGGGGGGTGAAAAATTTGTATGAAGGACCATTAGTGTTGTTGGGCTTTTCTTTTCAAATAATAATTATGTTGTATATCAACTGAATAGTCACCGTTTAAAGCCACCTATGCGACGCTAGTAAGTGTTTATTTATCTAACTTCTTTCCGTTTTGTTCTTCTAGAACATTTGGAATTCGCCATAATATGGCGTTGTCATGGATAGCGTTGAAAATTCCGGAGAATAACAAATGTTTTTTCCACGAAAAAAACAAATCGTGGTTTTTTTCGGAAAAAATCCGAAAAAATCACGGGACGAATATTTTATAAATGCACTTAACAATTTACTTTCGGGATAACTTCCGTGATTTTTGTTTGGATTGAGTTCCCGATAGGAAGTTATCCAGTAAGTAAACTGTTAAGTGCAGTAAAAAACCGTGAAAGTTTAAAACAATGAATATTTTTAATACCACAGTTCTACTTGTAGAACTAATAGTTACGGCTAAAGTAGGTCAAAAACTTAACTAGAATACTTTTGCAGTTTACAAATGATAATTTAATTGTGTCTCCAGGTTAGGCATATGACCTGGAGACACAATTTATCATTTGTAAACTGCAAAAGTGTCGTGAAAAATTAAGGGTAATATTGGTACTGATACTACTGATTGATACCTACTGTGTGGTGGTTCGCATATTTTTTTTTTGTTTATCGAATGAAATAACGACCTAATATTATTTTCCGACTTCCACGCGGACGGAGTCGTGGGCACAGCTAGTACCTAATATCTATGTGCAAAACTTACTTCTTCTGTGAAATATTAAAAATTAAGTAAAAATATTGGAAATTAATTGTTTTTAATAATTTAAGCAGCAAATATTATAGTTTATATACATACCTAACTGACACTGTCCTCCGAACTGACATAAATTCTGAACTGCATGATATTTTTTTTAAAGAAGGTAAGTACCTATCTAGCTACTTTTTTGAAATTGAAACCAATTTGGTAGTAAATTGATTTAATTGCAGCTTAAAACTTCCACTTTGCTATTTATAGTCTCGTCTAAAAATAGTGTACACCGGGACCTCCCGTGGGTGTTGTAAGTGGTGACTAAGAGGTTTTATTCAAAAGGATGGACATCCATCCACCTGTTTCAAGAACATGTCGCTAATAGCAAAACGCTTGCCAAGTCTGAATAATGACAAATCAATTGGACATTATTATATTTCTTAGAAATGTTTGTTGTTTCATATTTTATAAAGTTTCATGGAAAATAAATACTATAAACAGGATGTTAGGTTAAAAGAGGGACGTATGAAAGGAGGGTTTCGGAATTGGATACTAGTTCAATTAAATATGGAACCAAGTTTAAAATCACGAATAAAAATTGACTGTTCCGTACAAAAATATTCATATCACTCGATAAAATGTATGAACAGTAGGATGTCCCTAATATGGGAAAAAAGTTTTTTTTCTCGAATTTTGAAACGCACACCCTCTTATTTTTTTTTTGTATTGTTAAAACATACTTGTATACAAAAATATTCATATCACTCGATAAAATGTATGAACAATTGAGCAGCTGATTTTTTTTATCTAATAGAAAGCTAAATTATCTTCGAGTTTTTACTCCGAAAGGACACGGCAGACGCCCATAGAACGCTGGGCTTCAGATTGTGTATGTCGGTACAGATATGAAATTAGTTTGGTGTGATCGAGTATTTCAAGAGGATTTAAATTCATTTTTTATTTGTTTTTGTACGTAATTGGGTTAAAGAGAAATCTTCGTATTTGTGACAGTGAGGTTAAGTATGGTGTGAATGATCCAATGAAGTATACAGCCCGACTAATGAGTTCTCAATTTAAAGGTTTTAGTTGCTGTCAACATGATATTCTATGGAGGCACGCGCCAGCCAGAATGCACCCGTTTTTGTTTTATTGGTTTTTTCAAAATGTCAACGGCATAATCATTTTATTTTTTATTTATTTCGATTTTTTATTCTAATTCTTAATCTCTAAGATAAATTAGGCAAAGAACAATTAAAATATATTTTTATTTTTGGTTAAGCTTTTATTACTGTACCATATCAGGCCTAAAACTACCAACGTCCTTTACAGTACGCGCGTGTGTGTGTGTGTCAATGTGGGTCACGCGGACGAAGTCACGGGCAAAGTGCTAGTAATTATTCTGGATTATAATTTTTATGGATATTTCGGGCGAAAAATTTAAAAAATTGCATTTTTACACTAAACGAAAACATTGTTATATATTAAAAAAAAACGGTTTCTCTGTTCTTTATGGTGTAAATTTCGTTTCAAAGTTATTAAAGTATGGCAGTGCTTTTTTGGACATTTTTAGTGATATCGATTTTTTTTTTTACCTATATCTACAAAGTTTAGTTTGTCTCTCACTCTTCAGTTTGTCAAACTTTTTTTTCGTGACCTCTACTTTACGTTTTCTATATAAACTTATTGAAATCCCATAACACGACCCTTAATCCCTTAATCCCATGGCAAGCAATTTATTGGCTGTTGTGATTTCTAGCTAACATGATATTTGACACTGATACAGAACAGAAATCGAGGTTTTGGATTGCTCATCTTTGTAACGATGCGATGGCGAACAACAGTCTTAATTCTCATAGCAGTATTTAAACAATAGCTTCAAGAAATTCAACATACATACATCTCCAAGGTTTACACAAAGCAGCTGTCGCAAACGTGAGTGTAGGTACGACAGCTGCGCTTGCGCATTGCTCTCGTAAATTCACTTCAAGTGAGGCCCCGTAACTTTACTTACGGGATTTATCTAATGATGTTTTGTCTATTAACTTTTTAGAAATGGCGGCTCAATTTTTGGGGATTTCTCTGATAATATATCTCTCTGATCAGATCTCATTTTATATTTTGTATTGAAAACCTACAGGGTTGATGATATAATGAGAATACAGTGTGGATGAAATAGATCTTGAAGAAGTCGGTTAAAAAGTGACTTAATTTGGGATTGTTGACCTTATGTTTTTCAGTCTATTCTTGATTTATTAGAGAATTTTTAGGTTTCAATGAAATAATCTCTTTGAAAGTACCTAGCTGTATAAGTATCATGTGGGTGGATAATTTTTTTTTTATGTTTAATATTTTAAAAACATAATAGACAATGATATTCCATAAAAGTACTCATAAAAAATTGAAGTACCAATTTAACGAATAATTAGTTTAAAAAGAACATCAATTCTTTCTAAATGAATAATTGGCTCTTGATTCCCTAGAGGAACCCTTGAAACTGCTAAAGGAGAGCCACCCTAATGTATTTGGCATAGCGTATATATTAGTGTATGCAAATAATGTGACATGTGTCGTTTTTGATTGAGGTGTTTGGAGCGACACGTGCGCCGTGCGCAAAGTAAACTGAGATCCTTTGGCAGCTGCGTCTCAATTGTGACGCTTGACTCTTGGTGACTCACGCGCAATGGTCCATTCTGTAATATTATTTAATTAAGTACTTAAAAACAAAAGTTGTTTACAGGTACACTAGGAAAAGGACAGTTGGATTTGTATAATTATCCACCATCGAGCTTAACATAGCAAATCATTAAAAGCGAAAAAACACAACTGCAATCATTCAAAAAAATATCAATTACCGAATAAGTACTAGCAGTAGTAAAAAGTGCTGTTGCTTATTCAGGAAATATATAAAAATGCCTGCTGCAGGTAATATGTTGCTATATTTCTTTAAATCACAAAAAAATACAAAATACAAAACCAATCTCCTTTTTTTATGCAATAGATGCCATTACATACTAGGGGACTTGGCTCTTCCAAAGAGCTCATTTAAAAATTAAAATTAATAAAAAATACTGTAAAGAAAAAATAATAATGATTATAAATATTTAATGGACCTTTTTCTTTCTAATATGCTTGTGGAATGTGAGAAGACTTAACATCCTGAACTAAGATCGCTAGGCTGTCTACTTTGTATCATCCTAGACATGATCTTAGGAATCTTGATTGATTGACTAACAAGATAGTTTAGCGCAGTACCTACCCACAAACCGCAGTAAGTACATAAATAGTCCAATTTAACATCCACAAACAAATGCCGGAATTCCTGACCCGCGTAATTTTACATTAGTCTTTAAACCAATCGAATTGCTTTCAGAATAATTGCTCCAAGAAATTGTGTTAATGGCACAACAGACGAAACGCAAATGAACATTAGTAAGCGTCATTGAAAAATACTCCAATTCCTATTTCTTTGTGAGAAATAGAGAGGAGATGATGTCATTACATATTTGCGTCATTAATGTGATTCATTTAAAATATTAGTCGTCTTCCTATGTTTTATTATTTAAGAATTTCTTTCATGTCTAAATGATTATGTAGTCTACATCAATTTCTATGTTTTTTCATGTCATTGAATCTTACATCTTCAATCTTACGGTTTTTTTTTCCATAAAAGTTTTTAGTATGTTCGTTTTAATTTTAGAATGCATCCAAAACTAATAGTTAGGTACTATAAGGTATGCGTAAGTGGGAGGTAGGCACATACATCAAAGAGGAATTAAAAATTAAATATGCAACTTTTCATCAGTCTCTATAACAAAGTAGCAGTTTGTCTGAAAAGTATTGTACCTTAGACTCAAGATAAACTAAAACTCAAATAAATATCTGTTTGATACTGTATTTTTTTCAGCCTTTAAACAGTTATTTTATATAACGCATAAACATTAAGTAATTAACACCATTTAAAATTGTCAAAAATAAATGCAACAAATCGCAAATTCAAAACCTCATAATGACCATCATACCGGAAACCAAAACAAACAGCTTAAAAAACTGTTTCTAAAACATTCCCTCATCACTAGCGGACGTCCAAAACCAAAACACTTCAAGAACTAAGTGGATGTTCCATTGAGTTCAACCTAAATCAAAAGCAATAAATCTGTTATGATAGCACCCAACCTTTGCTTGTTGAATCGGCTCGTTTCAATCGTAAAGTCTACACCAATAAGCTAGGAATGCGTTTCAACTATGTCCTTAGTTCGTTGATCGCGTAAGCTTCGGTGGTTAACGGGGCGCGAGATGGGATTCGATTGTCGAATCGAGTCCAAAACGAGTACTCGAATATCCAAAATCGATTTAACTAACATAACGATTTCTGATGCTCATTTAACTTCAAGGGCAGTAGAAACTTGGATAGCGAATGATTGGATAAAATGCCCCCTGCAAAGTATTTGTCTGGACATCTGGGTTTTATCTAACTTAGTGTGCCTACATGTAATTACCGTAATTACATTTTAATTAATGTGTTGTACGTAGCACTTGCTATCTTTAAAGTTCATAAAGTACATTAAAAATATCCATTTCGGTCATATACCTACCTACACAATACTCCTAAAAAAATTTTATCGAAAAATTTTCAGCATTCGATAGATTTTCGCTAGCACTATCGAAAGCTCTCCCGCTAAGCGTCAAGAGGGGGTGATTTGGTGTGTTGGCCGAACGCCAGGCGGCGTCTTTGGCCGCGAGCCAAATCGGGAGCGTACAGTGGAAAAGAAATGGCGTCGCGCATCTTTGATATGCGTCAGAGGCGCACACGCAGCCGCCGGTAACATGTTTTTCATGATGTATAAAAGAGGTTTTATTGCGGTTGGACCATGAAACTGATTGCCATTGTGTAAAAGATAGATGATGGGCGTTAGTAACGGTTTTCAGGAGGACGCAGTTAATGACTGGAGAACTTACTCACCGCCGCCCCCCTCCCTAGTACCTCGCGTTATGTCCTCAGTCTTATTGGCTACTAAGAACTTATGAAGGTTCTTTCATTACCTACCTTTGCATAATCGGCCTATAATGTTCCCACTGCTGGGACACTGGCCTCCTCTGTGAGAGGGAGTGGGCCGTAGTCCACCACGCGGGCCCAGTGCGGGTTGGTGGACGTCACATGTCTTCGAATTTTATGGTTCTAGGACATGCCGGTTTCCTCACGATGTTTTCCTTCACCGTTAAAGCAAGTGATAATTAATTTCTAATACGCACATGACTTCGAAAAGTCAGCGGTGCGTGCCTCGGAATCGAACTCGAACCATTCGCCGTGGGAGGCACATGGTTAATCCACTAGGCTATCACTGTTTTTTTAGGCTATCACTGCTTTTTTATGCCCAAAGACAAAAGTGTGAAATTTTTCTACTTCGGGAAACTACCATTACATTACCTACCTTTGGAGACTAGTATACCTAAGTTTTATATTATTGTTTTATACTACCTTGTTTATTATATATATTTGTTCATGAGTAGATTTATTTTGTACCTTACGAGAGGCTAATGGCCAACAATGGACTACGATAGGCTAAGTTGATGATTAATACTTTTAACAAGACCGTAGCTGCAGTAATACAAAATTTACACTATAATAGTAGGTATCTAAACAGCTATAAGTCACTGAATGGTATTTGGATCTATTGACATGCGTCAATCGGCGCGCACGCAACCATAAAACGTTTTGGGAACCGCAAACTAATAAAATCTTTGATTGCGGTTGAAGAGTTTATAGAAAAATACTGTTTATTAGAAGATACCTAGATGCGAATATTTAGACATAATAGTTGTTTTTTCATGAAAATCGTATGGCATAACATTGGTAAGGAATGCTGGAAATCGGCCAGACACTAAATGTTTGTGATGGAAAAATATAAGGGAATAATATTATATTTCATTAGACTGAGCTAGTTGTCATCTACTTGTAATACTAAAGACATGATAATGTATTGACCAGAGGCGTACCTAGAGAGCAGGCCCGACGCATTTTTTTGTTTTATAGAGTACTAGCATTTCGCCCGCGACTTCGTCCGCGTGTCCCACAGGAACTGTGCATTTTTTCGGTATAAAAAGTAACCTATGTTACTCAGTGATAATGTAGCTTTCTATTAGTGAAAGAATTTTTAAAATCGGTCCAGTCGTTTCGGAGCCTATTCGGTACAAACAAACAAACAAAAAAATCTTTCCTCTTTATAATATTAGTATAAATTTTATATTCATTTTTCATGAATGTAAGTGATTTTTAATGTACTGCTTTAATTACAATATCTAGGTATTAATACCTCACTTATATTCATGGAAACTAAACAAATGAAGGCCTGTAAAACCAAAAAAATGCGTCGGGCTTGCCCTTTAGGTACGCCACTGGTATTGTCGTATCCCTAATAATTTTAAATCCTTTACGCTTATCGTTATGAGTGTGTCATTGTTATAAGTATTTAAGTGTCAATAAGTGATACAACCACCAAAAAAAACTTGTAAATACACACAGATATACTATTTATGTATATTCAATTCTCAGATCATAGAAACAAGGAGATGTGCCAAGGCGCTATCGAGCTTGATGCCTGATCTTGAGCAAATTGCTCATATTAAAAACGTACGCGCTGGCGACGAACCGAACACGATCGATGGTATAAATACAGTGTTTTAGTTTAGTGCTAGTGTTGAGTGACGATTAACAACGTTAGATTGAGGATGTGCGGAATGTTCAATGCGTGGGAGATCTTTTTATTCACAAGGAGCGCTTAATTATGCAAGTAATTGTGTCGAAAAATGTACTAAAAGTGGCATCAGTTGTTCCCGTACTAATTTGCTATGATGGCATATCTCCTTGTTTCTATGATCTGAGATTCAATTAGTTGTTCAATATGATAATGCTACACAAAATGTACCGATACATCACGTAGAGTACTCAACCGTAGTTGATTGATGTTTCGAAAAGTATTCAGGATCAATGTTCACACCCAACTTAGTTGTTTAAGCAACAAGTATCAAGGTGAAGAGGTTCGATTATTATTTTGACTATACCCCATAATATTACGTGGGTAGTCTATGAATCGATTGTTTCGTTAAGTGTCGAAATAGGCTTATTATTTCTGTGCTAATTTCAAATAAAAACTATATTGTTTTTATATGAAAATCGTATATGTAACAGTGGTAAGGTACAGTGGGATATCTCGCCCAAATCTGGAGCACTCCGACAGAGGAAGTACCACCGCCTTATACCGTTTCAACAAAATCATGAGTCAGCCCAAGCAAAAACAATTTGCGCTAATGGGGTTTTACAGACAGTTCCGACCTTCGATATGAACATGGCGTTACCAACATGATCCATCTCACGTCTTCCCATGCCTGCCTTGATAACTGCTCTCAGAAGGAACTGATGAACGCTGACGAAATATGTGCCAACATCGACACAAAAAAAGAAGAATAAAATCATGTCTGAAGCGGAGTCAAAAGTAAATAACAAGGGCAACTACGTGTATACTTAATTATTATTTTAATTAAGGTCATACAAAATTACGGTTTGGGGTTTTGGATACAAATAGCCCAAAAGTACACGTGGGTGCCGTAAAAGGCCACGAAACAATCATAATTAACTAGGTGTTGAACATGTTAATAGAGTGTTATAATATTATGTGGACTAAGCACCCTCCTAAATATTGAAATAGATATGTACTTGGTATTTGGAAAGCCTTACCTCTCCACCTTACAGAATACCACAGCCAAATAACGCTACTCTTCGATAGTGTTGTGTTCTTGTGGTGAGTAAGGTCACCGAAACTTCTAAGTGTCTTTGTGTTGCTGCGGAGTTTGTTGCGCCGTTTCTTCTTCGCAGCTACAACACTAGGAAGCGGTGAAGGGCGGGCGTTTTTGGGGGCTGTCTTATGTACATTGACGTTCAAAAAGTGCTAATTCGTTAGCCCACTTTGAATAAATGATGTTTGAATTTTGATTTTTTTAAGGATGCGCTGTGTTGACAAAAAGGTCTTCATTTTAAATGGTCGGCAAGGCGCATGCGTGATACTCAGTGTTGCAAGCGTTTCATAGGCCTTACATACTGAAAATCAGCGATTACTTGGTACGAAACAAATATATAAGTAGGGTCTGCAAATTATTCTTCTAGGAGATAATATATAATACGTTTTTACCCAACTGCGCCAGAAGGAGGGTTATGTTTTACGAGTGTATGTATGTATGTATGTATATTTCTATGGCACGCTCTGTAGCCTAAACGGCTTAATGGATTTTAGCTTGAGAGGTATCGTTAGATTCGTCTTAATTGTGAAAGTGACACTGGATATATCAAAATTATAAAAAAATAAAATGGCCGATTTTTGGCGTCTTCAAAAAGTTTGTTTTCCTCAAAATCTATCGAGTGGGGTATCAAAATAAAGAGCTCGAAAAGACGATTACGAAAACATATATAAATACATTAAAAACTAAAAAGTGATAAATAAAAATAGTAAATTAAAAATAAAAAAATCCGACTGTTGTTTTTATTGGCAGTCGGGTTTTTTTTTTTTTCTTTACTGTAAGCATCGTCATGAAAAATCCAGTTTCAGATCAAAAATTCAAATCAAACTATGAACAGACAATCCTGATTCCTGAACAATATCAAAGTGGAGCATACAGATTCAAAACATCGCACTTAGAAATCGTTGGCTGACAGACCTATTCTGAAGATTTAGACTCACTAAAACATGTCCAAAATTTTATAGACGACATTATCTAGTTGAACAAGCTGTCGTGAAAAACCGCACGGCGTGTTGGCAATGCGCCAGGAGCAACAGGCGGGCTGTCCTGTAGTTTTCGTGTCACGAGAAATATGGAAAAATATTGTTTTAACGTACTGTTAACACGTTATATTTGAAGTTTCTGGTGAATATATGGTTTAGCAGAAAAGAGAATATGTGGAGTAAGTATGTGGTATCTTCATTCTAGTGATTTCCCACTCTTCTGTCTGGTACATTCAGCGACAAAAGTCTGTTATCATTAACGCTCCGGTTTTTTAAATCATAGCTGAACACAAAAGTATTAAACAAAAATTGTAACAGATAGTGTTGCATTGTGACGTGTTGTGTTGTTACGTGTGGTCTTTGAAAAAACTTCTGTAAAACAGAAGACGACATTGTCAACTTTGGTAGTAAAAATATCAAATTGTGCCGCTATTAACTAAATACTCTCCCAAAGGTTGCCCGTCTTGCGTGACGTCATCGTAGGTAGAAAAAAAACAGCACATTTGTTTTCATACTGTTTGGTGGACATGCGGTTTCTAGTCTACTCTATATGTGTCCGATTCTTTCGGTTCGATTGGACAGGTGTGCGAGGCTTTAAAAAAAATCGATTCGTTCAGCGCGATCGGCACGGTCCCGGTCGGTCCGGACAAATGGGCGTGGCGACAGCTCATTTGTCCGTCTCTAAACGTATTGTATACACATCTAGCAGGCTATTACATCATAATCGTCGCTTACGAATCGAAGAGAGCTCCAAACAAAATAAATAATTTACCAGAACTTCTTGTTAGTGACGTCGGCACTGTAATGTATGGGGTACAAAGATCACAAACGAATGGTAAACAAGTTATAGTACCTACTGTGTAGTTTGTATATGAGGAATATGTTTGTTAGTACGTCTTTATTATTCAGAAGATTCAGTAATTGTTACTAGAAATGGTAGTAGGAATATATTTTCATTAGACAGCTTGACTAGCAAATTTTGGGTCAATACAGTATGTATACTGATCACAACGCTACTGCCAAAATTGAGATAAAAAAAAATAAACATCCGAATTGAGAACCTTCTCTTTTTTTGAAGTCGGTAAAAAAACTTAAAAAAGTTAAAACCGCCTTCAAAAAGATCACAGTAATGTAGTATGAAATGGTTTCGGAATCGATGCCTTTGATTTAGCTTGATTGGGCACCGACTTCCGAAACTGTTTCATATTGTGACCTTTTTCTAAAGCGGTTTCTTTTTTTAAGATTTTTATTTTTCTATTTTGAGTGACATAAACACGCGCGACTACAGCAATATCGTGAATACATTACCACTAACCGAAACTAACCACTTTTTCTGCGAATAATGATTTAGAGCGTCAACATAAGCAAAGTGAACTCAATATTGTTTATTAGAGGTGATTAAAAACTACTCAACCAAAGTTAATAAAATTTATATGAGATCGCTGTGCAAGCTATATCTACCAAATGAAAAAACAAAAATTAAAATCGGCGAACATATCGCGTATAAAAAAAATAAAGTCGAATAGTATACCTCTCCTTTTAAAGTTGGTTAAAAAAGTGACTGATTTAAATTTAAAATGAGTGCATCTCTGCACTCATATTTTCATGCTGCCACTCAAACATTTTAGAGTATCGCAGACAATTCAAGGAACGCTTGGGATTTTACATATTCTCATTTGGGACACGTTTTCTTCGAAAGCTAGGTATATCGCTCGCAAGTATTTTTCTAAGATTTATTCTCGACCACAATGCATTTTGTTTCTACGTAAAAAATATACGAAGAATCCTTTGACGTATAAAGATTTAAGTAGTTTGATTTTAAAACAAATTACAATAAAAATGCATAAAATTTCCTTATTGTTTTATGTTCTGTTTTCATTGAGGACACTTTGCTATTCATTGCTTCTTTTATCAACAAAATGGCCATGAAAATGTCAGCAACAAATAATTGAAAACAGCCCACAGTGTTCAACAAGCAAAACTTCTGGTACAAAATTCCAATATTTCTCTTAATATTTTATTTCTGTGATTTTTATTGTAAGCCGTGATTGCCCATAATTGAATATACATTACGTAAAATTTATTGTCCAATTTGTTAATTATAAATCAATTTGTTGGTAAACCGTAAATAAATAAATAAATTTTACACCGACAAATAAAAAATAGCAGCGGCCTAACAGGCTAGCCCGATGGATAATATTTTTTTGTATTTGTTTTTCATGAATGTAATCTTTAAATTATAGGTTTGCCCTGTAAGCACGCTATTAGAAGAATAAAACGCATTTCCTTTAATAAATACTAATAAATAAGCCAGGATTACTCAATAAAATTCTGACTTCGTTATTGTAACATTAATTATTATTTAAAAATGTCGAACACAATGATATATTTTTTCTATAGAACTCGAATAAGAGCGAATCACAGATAAGTACAGGAGTGTTGGCTTGGTGCCAGAACTGAAAGTTGTAGTGGTGAAAATTTATATGTGTGTACCAAAGTAGTACGGTCGGCAAAATAAATTTAGTTCAGCCTAGATTTTGTTGACGTCATCAGTTTATTGCTTGCATTGGCGATAAATTAGCATAATTTGGTGTTTCGAATGACTTAGATTCGGGTTTATAGGAATGTTATTAAAATCCAGTTCGAGACTTTTCGACAACATTCGATTAACGTTTGTTCATTCGAAACTAAGACTGTTCGAACAGTTTTGAATTCGATAAGTCGTTCATTCGAATAAACTCAATCGAACATGTGATAATGTCATTTAAATCTGAAATTAACTTATGTTTTATTTATAAATCAAGCCTCTTTCTATTTCTTAAGAAGCCTATATAAGCTAGTACATACGCTGTTTTATGGCTGCATTTCCATTTTTACAGAAAAATAAACATAAAACATCGTTAACGCTAGTTGTTGCTTGCCATGGTTATTTAACAACAGATTTCTTTCAAGTTTAGTTTTTTTACTAAACTTAAGCCTAACAAGCAGACCTGCTTTAAAACAAGTTTCTTTTCAAAAAATCAGAAGCCTTTTGTTAACTTTGTAGATAATTTTACACAAAGAAAATTGATTTTCCAACGCTACCTGCTAAGAGACGATGACCTCGAATGGACGTCTAGCCAAATGTCGGCGTGCCGATCTTGCGTTACGTCCCTAACAGATAAACAAGCGAGAACGATTTATGCATATAATATACACGCAACTGATTGCGTAGGTTACTGAAAAACTGATTTTCTGCCATAATTTACGTAATTAGCATATAATGTTTCCACTGTTGAAATTCAGGCTGAAAGTGAGCCGTAATTTGAAACGCGGTCTCACTGCGGGTTGGTGGATGTCTTATATCGACGCTGCGTCTACAATAATCGCTGTTTTTTGTTTTTGATGCAAATCTCGATGAAATAAGGATTAAAATTGCAAAACATAATATTATACAACATTTGGTGATTTTTTTGTTTTTAGGATTATGCCAGTTTTCTCACCATGTTTTCTTTTGCCGTTTGTAGAGCAGTGATGATGAAAAAAAATGCACAAAGTTATGTGTGTGCCTGAATTTGAACCCACGACCTACGACTCGCAAATCAACTGTCGCAAGTCACTATAACGTGCTTGGGCACAAATATATTTGGCGTAAAAAGTCGGAAAGTAGCCGCTGTGAGTCACTTTTGTTTTGTTTCCAACGTTTGAAAATTCAAACTCAGAACACTCTTTTTTTTTAAGTAAAATTGTAGCAACCTGGAAAAAAAAGGTAAGAAATAATGACGCATGAAATTATTTCCGCGTTTTTTTGTGTCACTGGAAAATAATAAAAGTTTAGCAACAATAAAATTTTTGGTTTCAGAATTTAAATTCATGAGTGAGGAATATCACCTCACGCAAATAATGAAGTACCGGTGCTAATTTGTGTGTCTTCCTAGGTACTTACCTAGGAAGACAGTCACGAATAGTAAGACAAAAATAAACTAAGCAGCCTAATTTTTGTACTAAGTTTTAACTTAAATATTACCTAAGTAGGTAATATTTAAGTTTAAGACAGGTCAGTAAAACCAGCGGCTTATGCTTACTATTATTAAGTCAATACCATCATTATTCTGTTGTTAAAAATGCATCGGGAGACCTCCAACTTTGGGAGCTACAAAGCCACAGACAGACAGACGGAAAGACATAGCCGTCCAACCTAAAGCACCCCTCGAAGTAGGGGGTTAAAAAGTGATAGTGTTACTCGTCCTGCATAGCTCTATCTCTCTCTAACATGGGAACAATTTATGGCAATAATACATCATAGTACGGCCTCCATAGGTACTAAGTTCAAAATTATACACAAAATATGAGTTAATTAGAGTTTACTCGCGGCTTTGCTCTCGTGGTTCTATAATATAGTAAAATAACGATTTTTTGCGGGACTTAAATACTCTTCGGCGCATTAACTATCTCTATGCAAAAAAATAGGTCGATATGTTGTTCCGTTGCTGCGTAAAAAAACGACAAATCAACAAACATACTTTCGCATTCATAATATTAGTTAGTAAGGATTACTCAAACAATTATGATAAAACCTGAAAGAAATAATAATTATATTATTTCCACTTTTCAACAGTAGGTACCTAACCTCTTTTGTTAATACGAAACAATGGTAGCTGTGAATTTTGCCAGTTTAAGCTGATTAATTAATCAATGACAACACAATAAAATTAATACAGTTCAAAAGACCTTGACTATACTGGAGATGTTTCGATGCCAGCTGGTTTCAATTTATTCGAACTTCTAAATTATTCGAAATTTGAAACAGATTGCAACAACTAATTCATTTTGAGTGTAAGTCCAAATCCAGTAGGTATAAATTTGTTGAGTCAATACGATGTACGATGGTTTATTAAGTGCAATTGTTCGGTATAATTTAGAGTCCACAGTGCAGTGCTCGGACAAAATAGTTGAATTTTTAAATATTTATCTATAAAACAGTACCATGACAGAATGACAGACAACGCACAGCCTAAATCGGTGGGCCTAGAGATTAGAAATTTGGAAGAAATATTCCTTGAGTACCCTAAAAGTACACTAAGGAGGGATTTATTAAATTCGATTTCTAAAGAGATGAAAAGTGCTCTTCTTTATCTGAAAATCTTTCTACCAGTACCTAGTAATAAAAAAATATAATTTCCTAAACTACTTTTAATATTTTTTGACGATTCGAATAAAAAACGACTTCGAATAAAACATATCTCAGTTGTGTCTCGGTAAAAGGTTACAAGAATTCGTTTTGTTTTAATACGATTATAACTTTTATTGTAATGTACGAATTTACGCGTAGACGTTTCCCGTCAATAAACATAAAAGTTTAATTATTATTTTTTGTATTATTTTATTTATTAAGTTGTTAAAGTGTTTATAGAAATTAGAACGTTCAGATTTATGAGTAGTTTAGAAATATACTGAGTAGGTATTAGATTTATTAACTGGATAATATTTTGTTGGTTGGCTATGAAAATCAAGATTTATTAAGATTAAATATGAATAATTATTTAAAGAAGCTATAAATATAATCATCATATTATTATTCAGAAAATTATGTACACAAAACAGAAACAGTTAACCAATGTTAAGTTTCTTAGGGGACTGTCCCATCCGTAAGTTAAGAAAATTAATTAAGAAGCAATTAATTTCTGCTGTTAAATACACTCCGCTAATTAAATACACCTTTTATCGTAACAATTAATATTTGTTTTTCTCCGCCATGACCGTCTTGTAAGCGCTGACTTATCTTTTGATAAATTCTTAGGAAATTACAATCTGTAACAGATGCGCTTTAATGAAGATTGACTGATTACAATGTAATGAATCGTTGTCAAAGTACACATTCATTTTATGGAGATGAACTGTTTTGCGAAAGAGAAAGACATATTTTTCGAAGATAGATTAATCATAATATGTCACATTAAGGTAGCGAAGGTCAAATAGCTATGAACAAATTGTTATTGCATGCAATAACAATTTGTAACAAAAACAAACACAACTATCTAGATTCTAGAGTACCTATCTAAAACGATGTATGCTAAGAGGAAAATAGAAATTTATTTCTGAATATCCTTAATTATACCAGATTCATAAATAAAGCAAATTACAGCTAAAAATAAACATTTAAATTATTCATAGTCACTTCAGTAACACATTATTATTCATGCAATAAACGCTATTAAAATAAAAAAAAAAGTTTATTTATAAAACAAAAACGCAACGAAAAATCGCATTAGTGGCAATGTTCTGACACACCTATGACTGTTTCAGCAATATTTATGTTTCCTAAGCCAAGAGCGAGTTATGTGGGCGTAGAATACTGCCGCCATCTTTGAATTTTATCGCGGACAGTCCCAATAAATTGTGTGTTTCGGAAACACGCTGCTCATTGCTAATTTATTTTAGTACTGAACTAATTGATTTTGAGGAAGTTCTACACATATTTTAATGATTACAGATGTACTATTTATGTTTATTTATTAGGTACATCCATGATCATATTAACTATCAAGATTTTCTCTTACCAATTTTGCTCAAACACGCTTTTTCACGGATTTTATCATTATAGAACAGAGCATGTTTTATTTATTTGCTAGAAACTTTGACTAAACCATTTATGTAGGTAATCTATTCTGCAGTTATTACTCAAATTGTTAGGCAGAAGTATACTTATACGCATACCAGTGTTCAATAGCCATACTCGCATCTAATATTAGTATTCAGATTGCGCATTATCCGATAGGTCTTTCAATCAGGATATTTATTTCAGAAGCTCACACCCGATACATTTTATTATTTATTTTTTTATATGAGATTTTGTCCTGTTTTCTTCTAGGCGCAAGGTTGTCCGCTTACACTAAATGACGAAATGAAGACGAGCCAGTAAGCAAAAACAAAATTAATGTAATTTTGAATGTCGTCAAAACATAAATTATTGGGTTCAAAAAACATGCCACTGGAACATATACTCTGAAGGTTATCATAATGTACTTACAAAATATAATATTTCTTTGTTTGTTTGTAACCTATGCTTTTGCAAGCTTGATCGGCGTGAATACGTAACAGGACAACATAGCTGAACTGTGCAGCTGTGAGCTTGATTCGAGTGAATAGGTACTAGGACAGCATAACTGAAAAGACTATGGGTGTTGTTTTGTATGGGAATATCCATCTGTCGAAAATTCTAACTATGAGAATATGGTAACCACACGAATGAATTTGCGGGCGATCCAGTCTGACGATATATTTGAGAATAACTAGACCAATGCCGTATATTACTTCGTAGACAAATGTCTCTTTAGTATAAAAGATACATAATGTAAAATTAAGAAAATACGCAAGATGAACAATTGAATCGGCGCAACGCTGCCAAATGCGGTAGATAATTGCGGTGCAGGGATCGGAGAGTATAGGAAAAAATACTGATCCCCATGTACTAAATTCATGCAAACGAAGTCGTGGGCAAAAGCTAGTTTAAAATAAAATTAACGGATACCTTTCCAAAAAGTCTTATAAATCAATTAATTAAAACCTTTGAAGGGAAAGAAGTACGAATGGCGATTTAAGATGAAAATAATATTATACAAATTTGCCGAGGTCGGAACGTCTTCAATCTTCTATTGCATAATCTTTATGAAACTGAAGCCATATTTAGATTGGAATGCTTAATAAAGTAGGTAGGGTTCGGAAACCATAGATGACCTTTCCTCTTCGAAAATGTCGTAACAATCTTTGTCGAATTAAGTGAAGGGGTGGGCAATAGGCTTCTCATTGCTAATGACAACATACTGAGATCACCAAATCGGATGATTTGGTCAGTATACCGACCTATTTATTAACAGCGGTATTTTAGAAAGCTCAAACCCCTTCTTTTATTATACAGGGTGGCAGGTTAGACAGTGGAAATATTTTAAGGGGTCATTGTAGTCATCATTATGAACAACTTTTACTATGGGACCAACTCTGAAATCGCGTATTGGCTTGCATTTGATCGTCATCTCGCCTGAGTTAAACGAGAATGCGGTCTACGATGGAGCACGCTTGCTAGAAGAAACCGATTCACTCTCTACTTGAAGATACCCAAACTGTAACTATCGTTTTCATAATGAAAGTGGAATCAATGCGCTTTGTTTGGGTTTTTGGTATATATCAACCATGAAACGATGGCGCTTTTTCGTGCTTCTGACCGTCCGAATAAAAAAGTGCTGGAGGGATTAGATCATGTAGATCCGAAGCACACTACCTAACTGAAATGTATCCGATGTAAGTCCGAAATGTATCCGTGTGTGCTGATAATAATGATGAACATCAACGAAAGTAATATGGCTTTACTTCCTGCTGCATAATTATTAGTTAGTAGTTACATCTAGTGCATCCTAGACTGTCACCCAGCTACCAATCCTGCTGCCTGAATTTCTCTTCTAACTAAGGCATGGCACTATCTTTATATCACTTGTATGAATTGTATGTGGCACGCCATTATTAAAGCTATCGATAGTATTATCGATAGCACAATCGAAATTGTTACTAGTTGTAACGGGTAACTATCGATAGCTGAACTATCGATAATCGTACAACCCTAGTGATTACGAGAGAGGTGAACGACAATATTCGATGTATCCACCTTCTCTTAGATGAAATAGGTCAAAGTCGAAACACCAAAAGCTGTTTATGCAAACGAAACAATGAAAACAGAGTTTAGTTGTTGGCCACAAATTGTACGAAGCATTTGATGGTGATAAATATGTAGTCAATTCAATTCTGACTTGTTTTGTAAACTTTGGCCATCCATGGTAGGTGTTTGTGTGTTTTGTGCCATGTGCACCATAGCGGCCTGGTTTCTTCATTTTAATTGACATTTACTACTTTTGTGGTGAGCTTTGTAAATATTTAGTACCTACCGTAGGAATGCCTATTTCGGCTGCCAAGCACCGTTGCTGTGTTCCTTGTATGCGTGCTAGAAAAATTGCAAGTTTATGAGACATTTCATTCAACTATGCCTATAGCACTGCCAATGCTTTGGCTAAGCCTTTGAAGCAGTGGCGTGCCTAGAGAGCAAGCCCGACGCATTTTTTTCGTTTTAGAGAGAATTAAGTTCATTTTTCACGAATGTAAGTGATTTTTGAGGTACGGATTGCTTTAACAACGACATAAGTCTACTTAAGCTCATGAAAAATTAACATAAATATCGTCTAAAGCCAAAAAAAATACGTTGGGCTTGCCCCCTAGGCCTGCTACTGCTTTGAAGTTGCACGAGTCTTTAAGTGGCTGTTTCCAATTCTCGGCAATGAGCCTGTTTACCAGCATTATTATTAAGTTCTTCCACTGAAGGGCTGAACTGAGGGGCTCGTGGCTAAATGACAGCCGCGCTGATCGATCGATCTGCGAGGTTAAGCTGCGCTTGCCGCGGTCAGTCCTTGGATGGGTGACCGTTCTTAACATATCGAGACCCCTCCGTGCCTCGGAGAGCACGTTAAGCAGTCGGTCCCGGTTGTCATAGGGATGTCTTTGACAGTCGTTACGGGTAGTCAGGAGCCCAAAAGCCTGACAACTGGTCTAACATTCGAATACCGGTATTCCCCAATAATTGGGTTGTGGAGGTCAGATGGCAGTCGCTCCATGTAAAATATCGATATTCAACCGCAACCAGTTAGACTGGAAGCCGACCCCAATCATGTTTGGGAAAAGGCTAGGCGGATGATGATTTTAAGTTCTTCCACTCTACCCAATGCTTTTAGGTTTTTCCTCCAGTTGGTCCAAGTATGGTTCTTAGTCTTCCCCGTTTTCTTCTTGCCTCTATTTTTACAAGCTTTTTTTAACTTGCCGTGTGTGTACCGGGTGAAATTTTGCAATGAATGTTAGACTAGTTTTTTTCAACCGATTGAGCTGAAAATTGGAACGCATATGTCACTTCAATGACAATGCAATAATATAGTACCTACCATGGAGGTGGTCTCATGATGGAGCTGGGAGGTGGCTATAGGAACTCCTCAACTTCTGAACATAACTCCATCGTGTTTGGGCTCGTTGGATTTATTTTTATAAGTAGGTACTATAGACCTATACAATGTCTAGGATCTCATGATAGAGTTGGAAAGTAGTCATTACAAAAGCTTGTGATGAAAAATGTTGTTCAACATTATAATTATTTGTTCCTCATAATATATTAATGTTAAAAAACTTATTCTGTCTTATTAAGCGGCCTTAGATTCTTTTTCACATTTTGTCAGCGTAAATCACATTAAAACATCAAATTTTAACCAAGGTTGTATGTCTTTAAGACACCGTTTTCTACTTTTCCATTTCCTAGATAAAATCTTCGATAGCATTAATATTTTATCTTTGCTGTTTCCTTCGGAGATTTTCCTGTAAATTTCCTCCACTTCAGCAGTTTATTGATTTTGTTTAGTTCTTGAACTGAAAACTTGTTTACTTCAATTTCTTTGTGGAAGTTTCTTTGTTGAAGAGTTTCTTCGTATTATTGGCAAGGTCAATGTTTTGAATCAATCGTGCGGAAACACGAAGCGATTGCTCTACAGTTCTTTACCAAAGTATCGCAAAAAGCAACTATAAAAAGACGTCAGTGTATATAGGGTCCTACCCTTCATACTCGAAATATTTTAAGAGGTGATAAAGATGCCATACTGACGAAAAAAAATTGGTCATAGCCTATAAAAATTACGCAAAACTTGAATTTAGGCGGGCGAGGCCGCAGGCGGAAACAAGTTGTAAGTACTTATTAAATGCTTTAATGACATAATGCGCATAATATGCGTAACGAGCAGGATGAAAATTTTTGCCCCCTACCATGCTTAGGGAAGTTATGTTTACCCATGGTTTCCTCGAATCGAAGAATTGAACCATTCATAGTAAATAGCACGTGGTAAATATTTAGCCGATCAGTCGCGGAAAGCGTAGCGTAGTCAACGAGAGACATACACCAGTCAGATTCACTGACCTCGTTCAATATGTTAACCTATTTTATAAATTTTTTGGACCAATCTTAAGGGAATCTATTAGGTAGATAAACAGTATTGAGTTCTGTACTCCTGAAAGTACAAAATCAGCGTATAGGCTGGAGAGTGTGATGATATGGTAGTGTCTTTCAATTAAATTTATACTGACAGAAGTGAATTTTCTAGACATATAAACTCACAATGAAACTTAAAAAAATAAACCTTTATTATAAGTATTGGATTGGAATTCTTCAATAGACTAAAACGTAATAATTATTCCGAAGTCATTAGTTATAAGTTATAACGTAGACTCATAATCAACAGCTATTATACTCGTTAATTTACATAACTTGATTTAATTTCAAATTATTTGCTTGTGCTAGTGCTATTGTAAGTGCTAATTAATATTTCGCTCGCATCTCTAGTGTTAATTGCGCCAGTAACTCTTTAAAAGTGTTTTTTTTTATTATGGATTAATATCAATAAAACTAGTTGTTGCCGCAACTCCGTCTGCGTAAAAATAGATAAAAAGTATGAATAAAGCCTATGTGCTTCTCCACGTGCCAGGCTAGCTTTTTGTCAAATTTCGTCTAAATCTGTCCAGCCGTTTCAGCGTGAAGGAGTTACAAACACACACACGCAAACTTTACATAGCATTTATAATATTTGTGTTTTTATTTTTATTTTGTTTATTTTTTTTCAGTAACAGTAACAGGTTATTTATAATTCGTTTGTGATTGGAGCCTCCTTTTAAGCATGCCTTTATTAGGAGACTCCGCTCTTCCATAACTAAATAGGGATAATAACACAAATGATAAGAATAACAATGTGAAATGTTTTTAGAAGATTAACAATGTATGTAGGTATATGTATAATATTATTATTTTATTTTATACTCGTATTTTTTAGAATGTGATTAGTTAAAGTGTGATTAGTTTATTGTAAATTTTTCCGAATACTTAACAGATACTGAAAAACATTAAAATGTTCGCGTTACACAACGATTGCTTTTCGACATGTGTAGTATGTATACTTATTGTCTACATATCTTTTGTGAAACTTACTCGTATAACTAGAACTGGATCACTGCCTTTGAAAATTATACAATTTCTTTTCAGATAGCTTATAATGATCCCTTTACCCTTCAGCATGTGCTAAAGACAGCCACCGTGGTTTAAGTCGGTATCCGGGAGAATATCCACATGAAAAAAAGAGCTTAGGAAAATGCCCATGTTTCTTTGTAGTTTGCCAAATAACGCTACTCTTCGGTAGTGTTGTGTTCCTGTGGTGATTAAGATCACCAGAGCTCCTGAGGATGAGCTTTATTGAAAGCGGAGAACCAGCTTGTCCCCTAAGCTATCAGCACAGCGAACCCTTATTTTAAAGGGTCATCAACGCGATGTTATTCTCGGTGTTGAAAGCGATTTATAAGGTACGGTAACCGTTTACCATTAGGTGGGCCATAAGTCTGTTTTCCACCATCGTCGTATAAACAAAAACACAATTATGACCCATTCACACACACTGGAACAAAATCCACATCATAATCCCAAAAACCCCGTCTCACGTATCAGAGTAACCTTTAACGCTATCGTCATGAGCTGGCTGCACACTGGGTGACTAATTCCTTGGCAACGAGCCAGTAACTCGACCTATATACTCGCCTCAAGTCTTCCTACTAGTACACCGGCCACTGGTCGAACTAATTAGGTTATGATTTTTATTTCATCGCTCTATATGGAAAGGTGGGAGGATGTTGGGTTAGCCAATGACGTGATGGCAGGTCTTGATATAAAATTAGACTTCGTAATAAGGGTAAATTCGAATTGATTCAATATTATTATGTGATTGGATTTGTAAGAAGATACTTAGGTATATCTTTGTCTTTAAGTAATAACTAAAAATGTTGACGCAAAGTTTCAGCACTTAAGAAAGTGTAAACACCACTACTTTTTAAAACTTTTCTCAAGTAATTTCGAGTTTGCTTCCATATTACTAACCTAATTACTAAACTAAAGCATGTTCAATTTAATCTGTCAAATAAGTGATCCGATTGGCCAATGTTTTTACGGTAAACCAATAACTGCTGCAGATTAATGCAGATTTAATAATCAGTTGCTTGACCTGGCTATCAAAACCTGAGGGTTAGTATATTACACAGGACTGACAGAACTACGCCTGTTTGATCTGTGCGACTAATGAAGTGGACGATACCTATATCCTAAAGTAAGAGCAGCTGATGACAGCTTTCAAAAATTATACCAAAACACAATTCTTGACACAAAATGAAAATAAACGAGCAAGATTCTCAGAGTTCAATGACAATTCCAGGTCACATCTAGTGTTTGCAGTGCCAGGTTAAATAGTGATTTATTTGGGTCATGACAGGAACACTGAGGTGTCTCGCCAATACAATGTTAGCTGTTACGAATGTTTAGAATTGAAATTTTAATACATTTGTCATAATTATGGACAGGTGTTTTACCTACGTTATTTGTTGTGTATTATTTCGGGTTATTGAAGGGTCACTGAGGATTTAACTTGATTTTCATTTTGTAGTTTTAATTTCACGTCCAATAGGAACTATGAACGATTTAAATATTCGATCTATATTTCTTGGCTATTCAAATAAGAGGTTAAGACAATGCGTAAGTTTAATAAGTGAATTGGATTGGAATTCGTTTACTAAATGTTTTTGATCGAAGATTGATGATTTCCAGAGAAACATAGGTAGTTGACGAAGTTGTGGGTATTCAAGAAAAATATAACTTGTTTAGCGCTCCAATGATGCGTCACATCTTTCATTAATTTTTTTTCATCAATCAATCATCCAAACAGAGTAAAAGCTCAATAATATTTTGCTGAAAGCTAAAACCTTTGTGGCAGGAAAAATGGTATTGAATTTCAGTGGTGTCGGAGTGCGAGTGGCTGAAGGAATGAGTCCGACGCGAGTGTGAAAGACTTGTCGGCGTCATACGCACGCACACAAAGACGAGTAGGCGGGGCGTCGCGTCGCGTGCGCACCCGACAACAGCCGGCGCCCCGGAGTACAGTCGACGAGAACGGTTGTTAGAGAAAAGCTGGTTTCGTAATATAACATTTTGTGTTTATGTTTCCTGAGGAAAATGTCGGAAGTCTACCGTCAAGGCATATCAAAGTTTTTTTGTCAGGAAATTGGTTCTATTTAGATAAGTCAAATCCATGAAGGTTTATTAGAATGAGTTTTATTTAATTGAAATTGTAAACCATATCCCTAGTTTTTTTTTACTGTAATTAAAAAATAGATGATAATAAAAAGATATACTTAATTAACTTACTGCGTCCAAATACTTTATGTCCAGATTATTTCAGATGTTTTCAATAATGATTCACTATTTAGAATGTTTCAGGCTATCCGTCAATCATTGCCACTAATCATTTTTTTATCACTTTGGCTGTGTGAATAGGCAAACTGTTAGCGGCCGACTGAGTTTTCGCTGTTTGCAGTAGCAAACTGTGGACACTCCATTTCAAATATATGGAAGGGCGTACTAAACCGATACGCCGCAAACTCAGTCGGCCGCTCACAGTTTGCCTATTGGAGACACAGCCTTATTGTCGAGAATACAGTTGTAAAACTAGGTCTATTTTAGTCACAAAAGTATAAGTATGGAACCAATCAAATGTGTTACAAATTTTTGCTCTCCACTGTATACTAACTGCGCCAACGCACGCCATATACGGGGCGCCGCCCCCCTCCGCGCCGCCCGCCCTCCAACACCGTTTGGCTCACGTTTCGACATAGAGTAATTAGAAGATGCGACATGATTAAAACCTTATTTACAAAAAAACAACCGATTAACAAACACCGCACAGTATAACCTTCCTGTGAGTACCTTAAGCCTTACTACGAGCGCCATTAGGTTTTCAGTTCACCTAGTGGAGACCTGGCCGCTGCGTTTTCCGGTACGCGGTCGCCACATGAACTCTGTAATCCACTCGCTTCAAAATTGTAATTTAATTAGCTTGTGGTTAACCACAGATGATTTCAGCGCTATTCTGAATCATCACTGTCTGACACGAAGTGGCCTTGGTGGTTTTAAATTCACAAGTTCTGATTTCTGAATCACACCCATTTTTTTTATTTCTAGTATGATGAAAATGTTGAAGTTGTGATTACGCTAATTCATTCATTTGAAAATGTGCAAGAAAAGAATTGTTTTATATTTTTATGGTTATTTGTCGTACAGTTTTGGATCCATTCTTAGTAAATTTAATATGTGCCATTTTGTATCGATAACAAGTTCTATGTTGAAAAACATTTTTCAATACAAACTTTTATAATGACTGCTTCCCAACTCCATCATGAGACCCTGGATATCATCTAAAATCAGACTACTCGTGAAGACAAATGAAACAAGTCCAAACTCGATGGGGTTGCGTCGTTTCGTTACAGAGTTCCTATGGCCACCTTCCGGCTCCATCATCAGACCAGCTCTTTGACATCATTATATTGCATTGTCATGCGATTCACATATGCATACAAAATTTCAGGTCAATCGAACACCGGGAAGTGGGTTAAATTTAACATGTAACATTTGATTACCCACAGACAACGCGACAGGTGAAACTAAATAAAAGCTTGTAAAAAATAATTCAACTACTCAAATAAAACAACAAAATCTTTCCTACCTAATGCCGCATCTGACGCCACCTTCTCTATGTTGCGCCCGCGCATGTTTGTTTACACGGCAGCCGCGGTGCATTTGTTTTTTCTCAACGCGCGATGTAGTGACTTGGCTCGCATCATATAGTTGAGTACATCGAGGTTTCCACACACATCACTGAAGGACAAAGAGTATTGAAGAATTTTTTTCATGAATAAGATAGATTTGCAATATTTGAATGTAGGTAAGAGATAGGTGTGATACATTTTCATAATAACATGTAGTTTCAGAATGATTTATGATTTAAGATCTTATTAATTTGGACTGATGCCAGAGTTTCTTGTAATATAAAAAGTGGTCAGTGCATTAATTAACCAGTTCCTTGTTCATATGTCTAAATGATTTTCTCTTTAAGTAAACACACCTTAATTTTATTACCAAATAATTTTATTTTTCTGTTACGTCATGCGTCGCTTAGGAATGTTGTCTTTCTGGATTTAAACATTGCTTATTTGCAACAGCTGTAGTATAAACAAAATCAATGCCAATAATAATAGCCCATCTATCGATCTGTTCCAAATTATCTTGCATTGTCTTAATTATTTGAATAAACCACCCGATAAAAGTTTCGCAGTAATGACGTCACATTTCGCAAAATCTGAAACAACATCACTATGAAACAGAAACAGCCACCCATCCAAAACTCAACCTCAGTTATGTATCAACCGCAGCCATACAACAGACATCTAAACATTGTTTAACGTTATAACCAATAATGTTGCTACAACCGTTCGTTGCACTGCAGTCAGTTTACTTTAGAACCAATGGTTAATGTTGTTAGGTAATTAATCAAATTATTAATGTTAATATCGGTTTTAAAGGTCATGTGTATGTGTATTTGGGATAGTATAATATGAAAAGTAAAACCGGTACGAAATGATAGAGTTCCTGCCGGGCTAACATGCGCGCCGCGACAAATTTTGTCGACTGTTTTGTCTCGCTCTTACTCGTGCGAATATGAGACAAATGCACGATAAAAGCGTCGACAAAATTTTGTCGCGGCACGCATGTTAGGCGCTCTGGTAAAAAGGGATCGTCTTTTGCCGCCAGAGAGCTTTGGTACGGCCAACGGATGTCAGTTAAATTACAGGCACCTAAGGCATTTTTACTTTTCCTTTATGGTTGCTTTTCCTCCAGAGATGTGCTATGCAATGTTGGTATGGATAGCACTGGTGCAAGCTGATTGAATTAAGCTACGTTTTTTATATGGAAGGACCCGTGCTGTGGATGCGAGCTATGGATGCGAGATGGATGCGTGCTATGGATAGTTGCCAGCAGAGCAGCTGCCGTTGTGGTCGGTCGCTGTCGCCAGTATCGAAGTACGATTGGAGTACGAGTTCGTAGCCGACTACAGACGGCAACAGCAGGCGACGTGTCGCCGCGACAGTACTTTAGACTTGCAATGCGAGTGTTACGATCCTTGGTCCTCGCCAAAGAATAGTTCTTGGTCCTAGGTATTATAGTAGTGTCTATGAAAGGCTATCTATAAGACAGTCAACGACTGACTAATCTTTCTAGATTAGTCAGTCGTTGCCCAAGCAAGCCAATTAATAATGAAGTGAACCTAAAAACAATTAGGATCAACAAAGGCACGCAGAATACTCGTGCACATACCACAGTCTAAGAACCATCAGTCAGTCATCTAAGATCTAGATGGAGCAATCGTACGGGGCGAAATGCAGGCGGAGTACTCCCAAAAAACCAAACATCCACATACAATCATTCGGGAGTTTAATTAATAAAGAATATCTATGGCGGTTTTTTCGACAACATCAAACGCTATGAATGACTCTAATATCGTTCTTATATGTACTATGCTCAATATGCTCATAAAATACAGCCATGATGAGCTATGTCCTGTTTCTTACTTTATAACGGACCAACGTTCTTTTCCAAATGGCTGTGGCCTCAGATCCAATCGGGAGAGGCTTTCACGAAGACAGTATAACTATAGTGTCTATAGTTCACAATTTGAAAGCACAATTTTATTGGCACAGTGGCTATAAGCAACTAGCTGCCGCACTACGTGTCGCTGGTTCAATTCTTGAACGGAATAAATATTATTTTGTATAACCTGTTTGTGAGATTTATGTTAGCAAAAGCGCCCACGGAACAGGATAATTCTAAGTGTAGGGCATAGTTTTCCTAAAAATAAATTATTGACTGTAATTTGATCCTCTAAGCTACTCCAAGCTGTTTCTAGTTATTGTTACGACGAGAAGTGATAATCAATATTCGATTCCAGACGGACGTCCTTTAGATATCCAGATTATTAATTACTTTTAGAATAATGCTGAGGCCCGTTTCTGAATTATTCAGCTGCTATATTTATTTTGTAGGTAAGCCTTAGGAAAACAAGACCAAATCGAGACTCGACGCAAACAACAATTGATATTAATTATTTTGGAATTGAACGAAACACCATCCTTGAACTGGGCCCCAAGTCTGCTAATGCAATTGTTATAATCGTGTCAGAATAGTGTCTCAATGGCATCGTTTTGACCAATGACGAAAGAGTTAGTCTTGCTCTAAGCCAATGACCGCTTAGGTTTTGATAGTAATGGTGTCATTATGACACCACTCGTACACTATTCAAATAGCAGAATTGGGGCCCTGTTGTCTGTAGGTAAATAATAAATTATACCTGACCTGACACATTGCTATTGCGTTTTTCGGCGACGGCACGGTACGGCGACATTATGGTGACGACACGGCGACGGTACTGCGATGGTATGGCCACGACATAGCGACAGTACAGCGACGGCACGGCAATGGTATGGCGACCGCCCGGCAGCCGGTAGCAAAAAAGCAAAAGAAAAAAAGAAAAAGAAGCAAAAATGTATCAAAATATATGGTGGGTGACGGCGACGGCACGACATTTAGGTACCGTCAACTGTCGTAATTTTGCCTACCGTCCCATTTTTGCCAAACATGAAAAAAATTTAACATCTTTTTCATTTTACATAAGTATAATGAAATAGATATTACATTTTTTCATGATATTTAGGCAAACAGGACGCTAGGCAAAGTTACGGCAGTTGACCGGTCTACATTTTTGCTTCTCCCGGCTACCGGTGCCGGGCCAATGGAACAACGACCATTCCATAGTAAAAAATGTTAAAATTTAAATAAAAAAATAAACAAAGGAAATAATTTTATAACTTAACGTACCAGTGGCTAACAAATAACTGTATCACAAAGACAAAGACACAGATACAAAGATATATTTATTTCCAAAAACATGTGTAGGTACCTACTTAATAATACTCGTACATAGTCACGTTTTATTTCTTAATATTAATTTTACTACCACTGATATCGTGAAATATAAATCAACCGTTACATACAAAAATATCCATATCATTCGACATGATGTATGAAACAGCTAATTTCAGGCGATTTCAGGATTGGTCCTGCAGTAAATCGAACGAAATGTGAATATTGAACACCTGCCTACTTTTCTTCAATGCGTCTCTCGTTTGATCACCCTGTACATTTTCTAAACGTGCCATAAACTAGCGTCTACCTTTCTTTACATGTTTTTTTCACCGGCTTCCCTTACAAAAACTGCTACCTTTAGCCACAAGTACCTACGCACGTTGAACACATTGTGGTTACAGGAACTTGGAAGTATATACTTTTACCGCAATCTTACAAAAACTTTTAGGTGTTGCGAAATTGTAAACAGTCGAGAAAACTCGGAAAATTTACGACACGTGAGATATCAATTTCAGTTTTAATATGACGCAAGTAAGTTTTCAGGAGTCACGCATGAATAAAAACTTTGTTTATACCACGTGAATAGAAAATAATATAATGATGTAAAATAAAGGAATGATTTTATTTTATGTCATTGTGATAATTAGAAAAGGCTCAAGTAAAGATTAAGGAAAATATTTAAGAAGGTATTTGATTAATTTTTACCTTGAATAATGAATATTGTGTAGGTACCTTTTATTAAATAACAATGCAGGGGTTCGGATTCCGCACGTGTCAGTTGCTTTTTAATCTCTTATATACGAGTATATATACATAATATAATTATGTTATGCTAGTTCAAGTAATGTTGGTACTTACGAATTTAATTTTAGAGAACACAAAACTACAAGAACTTATAGATAATAAGATACGTTCTGGATTTTGTTTCATCAGTGATATGTATGTATCTAAATAGTAAATATTATTTACATATACCTACTAAACGGAAAAAAATAGATATTTGTCCTATAGTTAGCCCAATCGTAATCTCTTCAAAAAGTTTAAGCCTTATTATTATGATATCTATAAACTCCCAAACATAAATCGCTACAATATCAAGCAATTTTCAATGAGTACAGAAACGAATGCCTCATAAAAACTAGCCGCGCCAACCCTATTAAATCTGCGTACGCGCAGTGTAATATGATACGCGCGCGCTTTCCCTATACGGCTGTAATGGCCGCCGTCGACCAATCACAGGCGTCGCCGTCTCGCCTACCACATTGTTGTGTAATGCTTATACTTTGCTCTATGTAATAGTTTCAGTTCTATTTATAAACATGATTAGGTATTGGGTATTGATTATGAAAGTAGATGAATTAGAAGATCCTTATGTGTTGGTATATGTATTTACCTATCTACATACCTATTAGGCATCTACTACATATAAAACAGTACCGAGACTGACTGACAAACAAAACACAGCCCAAGCTGGTGGACATAGGGATTTGAAAACCTATTTTGTAAATATTTATTTATATTTACTTTAAAAAAAACTTCAATAAAATCCAACATCAAGTACGTGACTACGACCGATTGGCCTGGAGTAGGAGGGCTCAGTTCCATGTTGTATAATTTAGGACATCTCGTCTAGGATCGCAGAGGCTTAACTCACAAGGCCGATAATACATTGCATCTTCTTGCCAAGAAGGAGCCTTACTAACGTGTTATTAGGTATCATATTTTTTTCGGAATGAAGCCTGCTCTATATGATCTGCTCTATATCTGCGCAGTGCGGGTTAATGAGTGTCACATGTCTTCGAGTTTTTGGTTCTAGGACATGTCGGTTTCCTCTTGCTGTATTGCTGTTTTCCTTCGTCGTTTTTAGAGCAGTGGTGATGAAAAAAACCGGCCAAGTGCGAGTCGTACCCGCGCACCGAGGGTTCCGTATCAGTTTTGGACGTATAAAGTGAAAAAAACCGGACCGCTTAACAAACTTTGTTTTTGAAGGAATTGTGATGATTTTGAAAAAACTGCTTACTAGATCTCGTTCAAACCAATTTCGGTAAAAGTTTACATGGTAATGTACATCATATATTTTTTTTAGTTTTATCATTCTCTTATTTTAGAAGTTACAGGGGGGGGGACACATTTTAACACTTTGGAAGTGTCTCTCGCGCAAACTATTCAGTTTAGAAAAAAATGATATTAGAAACCTCAATATCATTTTTGAAGACCTATCCATAGATACCCCACACGTATGGGTTAGATGAAATTTTATTTTTATTTTTGTGTGAAAATCCTAATGCGGTTCACAGAATACATCTACTTACCAAGTTTCAACAGTATAGTTCTTATAGTTTCGGAAATAGATGGCTGTGACATACGGACGGACAGACGGACAGACAGACAGACAGACAGACAGACATGACGAATCTATAAGGGTCCTAGTTTTACTACGGAACCCGAAAAATACAAAAAGTCTGCTCCACATAAACAAAACAAATTATTTTTTAATTTCTTGTTCACAACGAAACAATTATCGGTTTTACACATCACAGTACAGTGATTTTATTAAGCTGACAGCCCCTGATCAGTGATTTGATTAGGGTTTCAACTACTGGTAGTTGAAACCCTAATCAAATCACTGATCAGGCCAACTTCAACATTTAATACAATTCAACAAAGACAAAATACCTAACCATAAATTCTTAACGAAACTCGAGCTACCCTACTCTAGGGACTTAGTTGCTTAGCTACCAAGTGCACCCCCCTTCATCCCTCCCCACCCCGAATCCCGGCCAGAGCTCCATCCGGGGTAGCCACTTGTTGATCACCCGGGAAAATTAGCGGGAAAAATGGGTAAACAAACGTTTTTCAAAAGGAAAACGCCTTTGTAAGTATATTCTGAACTTGACAATGGGAATAAAAAGAAATTGTCTTTATGAGTAAAAAATACGGTGAAGGATGAGGGGAGGCCGGTACAATAAAATAGTAGCAAAATTATAAATAAGTAACCAGGCATTTACCCGCGACTCGGTCCGTAAACTACAATAAATTTAAAACGACTATCGCTTAGCATAGTGCTGTGACATGCACGGAGCAGAGCCACAGCGCTGAATTTTAGCGATAGCCGGTGCTGTGCCATTGCAGTCTATTGGAAAAACCCTTGATTACTGAAAAAATATTTATACTTATAAACGTGAAGGCCAAGCACGCAAGTACGGTCGCAAAATCCACTAACGAAGGTAAAAAAACATCGTATTTTCCCCAATGTCGCCTACTCCACGCCCCGGGCTTCACCAATGTTGCTGAATGTTTAGTTGTGTCTATTTCTAATTAGACTTTCTTTACAAATACGCCCACTAGACAGTAACACGCCTGCCCCCTAGCCTGGCTCCACTCATGGTTATGACAGACGGACAACAAAGTGATCCTTTAAGGGTTCAGTTTTTCTTTTTGAGGTACGGAACCCTAAAAATGAGCATAAATACCCTCTGAAACGAAAAAAATGCATCGGGCTTGTCCTTTAGGCACACCACTGACTCATAGAGACCCATCTATGCGATGTTTATACGAATTTCTAACAGTGATAACCACATCATGGTTTAGCACATATCTAAACTGAAAGCCAATCCGAACTCAATTGGAGGAAAGCTCAGATCATAGAAACAAAGGAGATGTGCCAAGGCGCTACTAAAATTGACGCTTTGATACGGTCACATTGACCGTATATAAAATGTACACGCTGGCGACGAACCGAACACGATCGATGATATAAACACAGTGTTTTAGTTTAGTGCTAGTGTTGAGTGACGATTAACAGTGTTAGATTGAGGGTGTGTGGAATGTTTAATGCGTGGGAGATCTTTATATTCACAAGGAGCGCTTGTAATTGTGTTGAAAAATGTACTAAAAGTAGCGACAGTTGTTTCCGTACTAATTTGCAATGATGGCATATCTCCTTGTTTCTATGATCTGAGGAGGAAAGCTAGACAAACAACGACGGTAGTTAATACAAAGGTACGCAAATAATAATAACTAATTAAACATTTCCATAAAATATTATAAATACAGAAAAAAACAAGTATAGAAAACCAATAATACACCTACACAACATAGTACGGAAACTAAACAATTAAACTAAATATTGAACTACCCACATACCCGATATAATCCAACAATTATAAATAATCCAATTATACCAACCTACCTGTAATATGGATGAAATTATCTGAAAAAAATGAGTTTATTATTATTATTATAATCCACAGAGAGTAGCCGAGGCCCAAAAATTTGGATAAGTGTCCGGGCCCCTAATCCTATGTATTTGGACTAAAATATTCAACACAACGCCGAAACTTATTGTTGATTTGAAGTTATTACCTATATCGATTTTGTAATTGTGGCAGGTAAATTGGAAAATGTATAAAATACCTACCTATATTAATCGAAATTTTGAATTTCAGTGTAAGAACATTTTTTGGAAGGAAATAGGTTTGTTGTCGTCCAGCATGTATTTTTAGGGTTCCGTAGCCAAATGGCAAAAATGGAACACTTATAATTTTAGAAGTAGATATTACTAACATACCTACTTATAATTGCTGTCGAAACAATCCAATGTGCGCGGTCCGACAGGACCGCGCACATTGGATAGTTTCGAGTTTGGAGTTTGTTTTCACGGTAATTCAAATAAGTAACTGTTGCTATCACACCGCTAACTTTAGCTTATAATATTTTACACTGTGTAAACCATTTTGTGCTTGTGGGGTTTATTTATATATTTTTTTAATATCGAATACTAAAATATACACACAAATGCACGTTATATAAATTACTGCAATACGAAGTAGGGTCACGTCAGCTAGGACGTGTGCGACGTGTCACTGCATTTCGTCTGACTCCGTTGCATAGAGATAAAGTTAAAAAGCCTCAGCCGATTATTAAATTGTTTTGAAATTTTTACAGAGAAAATGGATGTTAATTATCTGTCAAAGTAGCCCGTAACATTAAATATTTCTTACGTTCTTTGAAAATTGCAGCGCTGTTTAACGTTGTATGCTAATCAAAATTCAATACGCCAAAAGCCCACAAAAATGTTACTTATTTACTTGAAATTATATTTCAGAAAAATACAACCTATTTCGTGAAAACCAGCCAGCTAATTTAAAAATCGAATCAATCCTTTTTTCTGAGGTTTTTTTTCGGTGTCTGAATTTGGAACGCTTTGGTTAACTGAACTACATAGGATTTATCAGGGGTAGAAGCGCAATAGAGCGTTCCTCGTATATAGCGTTTTGGAAATTCAAAGCCGTTGCCGCGTTGTTGTACCTATAGGTATCGTGCTTGCGTGGGAGTGCGAATAATTTTATTATTTATTTCGTAAGGGACGAGATAGCTCTTTGTATAGGAGCTTGTCCTGGAAATACCTACTACCCCCATATACAGGGTGTCAGGTTAGACAGTGGAAATATTTGAAGGGGTCATTGTACTCATCATTATGAACCACTTTTAGTATAGGACCAACCCTGAAATCGCGAAAAAAAATCTGCTGTTCCATACATTAATGTTCACATAACTCAACAAAATATATGGAACAGCTGATTTTTTTTTCGCGATTCCAAAAGTTGTTCATAATGATGAGTACAATGACCCCTTAAAATATTTCCACTGTTTAACCTGCCACCCTGTATATTTTGCCACTAAGAAGCATTAATTTCTGTTCCAGTTTGAAGGGTTTGTGAGTCAGTGTAATTACAAGAACTTGGGACATTTCAACTTTGTCTCCAGAGTGGACTACGCACCTGCCATGCATCTATCTATGAAAATCACCTAACCTATAGCCGTGACCGCATGCCACCGTATTACTGACTCCAACAGGGCATGCGACCACGGCTATACCCTCGATATTAAAATGTTGATTTATTAAGTTTTTCACAATACTGAATTCCTTAAGTGCCTATAAGAGAAGAATTTCAGGCTCTCAGACAGGAATATTTTCTTGTTTCATCCTCAACAGTTCGATTTTTTTCGTAGTCGGGTTGAGTTTTTAACTATTTTTTGCAATTTTTCGCAAGAGAATAGAATCAAACAAGGCATCTATAAAAGAAAACTTTAAATAATGTACTTAATAATAACACTAAGTTCTTTGAAGTTAGGTAAATTTTACATGACATAGAAGCCGCTACTAAATAGGGTTGCCACATAAATAATAGAAGCAACAGAAACGACTGAGGACTGTCACTTTAACGAACAGTTACAAGACAGTTATACAGTTCAAAGGAGTTTAATCGCCCTAATAACACGTAATTTACATAAAAAATGTTGAGAACCCACGACATCGACGTACTGCATGATTATTGGAATTATTTTTTTATGTCCACTACTGCATTTGTGTTGAAAAATTCAGTCGGAGTACCTACGTATTATTCATCAATGTACGGTGTAGTGACGTACCAAATAAATGCAACTTTGCTTTGGCTTATAACCGATTTCAATATATATATTTTTTTATTTGTTAATAGGCTTGCGTTTGCGGCATCTCGCCTGATGTCAAACGATGATGCGGTCTAAGATGGATCATACTTGACTAGAAGAAACCGTTGACATGCATTTTGGCTGTGTGAACAAGTGATACTAATCTCGTTTGGCATCCGCTTTGGCGGCCAGTTTTGGCGTCTCACGGACGCCAAGGGTAGCCATGGAAACGCTGCTAGCGTTGCTGCCATGGTATCCTAATGAAATATAGCCCTAAAAATTCCGAGGTTTATAATATGCTGTAGGTACCTGGGACATATTTTGTAGGGATAACTACACTACTAACATATTTTCTTCGTAATAATACCGGGTCGGTGTTGCAAAACATCCCGCATTAAAAGCGCTAAGTGACTTTTATTACAAAACATTTTATGGTTGTAGGATTCTTTACGTGGAACTGAAGAAATGTAAGCATTGTTTTTCTAAAGCTGGTGTCTTTCTTGACCTTGTCATAGTATAATTGTTTTTTTTTTTTAATATTTCAAAGTTAAAGTCAGATTTTACTAATTTATAAATACTTTTGTCTTTCGAAAATTTACAAAAATAGAGATTTTCCATTCTAAAATGTAGATGTCTGCGGAGAAGAACGGGTAAGAAACTAAATTGGGCATAATTATAATAATAATATTTAATACTACTATTATAATATAATATATAATAATATTTAGTGCTACATTTATAGAGTACTATTTATTCCGGAAATATTTATGGTTCGGAAAAGTTTGATGTAAAATGCGCAAAATTTTAATTCACGCGCGTGAATCCACGGCCGGAAGCTAGTAGGTATATGTGTGTTCATCTAACGCTGGAATCCACAATTAACATACATTTATATATTTTATTTTCTTTATTTTTACAAGTTTTACAACGGTACGTATTCCTGAGTAGTCTGGATACAAATCTTGCATTCGCCATTTGCCCTATTTTTTCTGCTCGCACACTCAGTTTGGCATCCAGTCCTTTCATCCCCACATGTAGTTGTAGGTATTAGTTATGTATTCGGGTAGGTATCAGCACACAAAATTAATACGTAGTTATCTAACACAATTTTATTTACTATATATTGTATGCTTCCATGTTAATTAATGTAATTGGTATTGTACCGTTTTAATTAACTATAAAATAAATAAATAAATAAATACATCCTACAATTCCTACATCGCACACTAACAGAGTTACAAAACAGTTCCAATAATGAAGTAACTTTCAAACCGAACTTTGTTACAGTTCGACTTTACCTACTGAATGTATTTAAAACCTCGAAGTTAGTATTAAAAAATTGGACGAATTAATTTTGCTATTGTTTGTAAATAATCCCTTTTTACTTAGAACGAAATCGTATTGAATGATACCTGAATATTTTACTTTAGTTCTTTGTTTTTGGGCTTTTTTTTGGTAGCTATTTAAATAGCTTTATCGTTTTGTTACCGGGTAATCGGAGATAGATTTTTTTTATGTATTTGTAAAAGTTATAGGTAAAGATGTATTGCACAGTTAACTCCTCAGCAATCACAGACTATTTGCTGAATCGAATTAATCGACACTTTGTTACGTAAATTTAGTTAGATCGACTTTCATTTATCAACAACAAACTCGATTGGTTTATATAACTGGCGTCTCAGATTAACTAGAAAGTACAGCCACTTGCACTAATTAGTTAACCTGAATTCTGAAATAGGTACTACACATTTTTCATACATTACTATAGGTACTGATCTGTATTTCTTTAAACATCAGATCCGTAAACTTTTAAACAACTGAAGCCCAATTTTCGTAAATAAAAATGAGTTCCGATTGGGTTTCGATATAAGTAATCTCAATGCCATTTAAGTCAAAAATCGTATTATCTTATCCATTTGACGTTGTCATTTAGTACACGAGAACACCATTTGTGACATTTAAGGCATTTTGAGATTATCGAAACCAAATCGAAATTATATTTTGAACTTTTTTATTTACGAGAATTGGCCTTCTAATATATATATATATCTATAATATAAGCGATATAAACGGTTTGCATACCTCGAAATATAAACATGGAAAGCGCAAAGATTTTTTAGAGTTGGTAACAGAATACTCTTAGGATAAAATCCTAAGCCATTTAAGGCCCGCCCACACACATAGAACTACGGCTCGTTGGATTCGAAATACTTATGACTTAACAAAATTATTTTAATACCCTCTTCTCAATATTTTTAACAGATAA
This sequence comes from Thalpophila matura, assembly GCA_948465475.1. Lineage (NCBI taxonomy): Eukaryota > Metazoa > Arthropoda > Insecta > Lepidoptera > Noctuidae > Thalpophila > Thalpophila matura. Next base: position 5,116,225 of record OX419177.1, on the reverse strand, counting down.
ATGATTAAAGATCGTTTAATAGTTATAGAGCTACTGAACGATAAAAAATTGTAAATTAATTAATAAAATTAACTAATCCAGTTAATTTGTTTATTAATTTTCAGAGTTTTTATCGAGATTTAAAGAGATTATTAACGATCGTCTAGTCATCTAGTGGAGTTTTATTTATTTTCAAAATAAGTATGTCAGAACAATATATTGAGTAAAGTGGTTTAAAAGATAAAATAAAAAAATCAACCTATTGGTAGCTACTGGCAGATTTTTCTATTGAAATAAGCTGTAGGTACCTGTGTACACAAATATGATTTTAAAATTAACTCTTTTGTATTCTATTGTGCGTACACAAACTATTCAATAAATAAATAAAAATTGTAAAATATGAATTCGTACGGTATATCCCAGGTTATACAGGGTGGCAGGTTAAACAGTGGAAATATTTTAAGGGGTCATTGTACTCATCATTATGAATAACTTTTACTATGGGGCCAACCCTGAAATCGCGAAAAAAAAATCAGCTGTTCCATACATTTATGTTCACAAAACTCAACAAAATGTATGGAACAGCTGATTTTTTTTTCGCGATTTCAGGGTTGGTCCCATAGTAAAAGTTGTTCATAATGATGGGTACAATGACCCCTTAAAATATTTCCACTGTCTATCCTGCCATCCTGTATATAGGTTGTATTATCCCACAAAAAGGCATAATTCTCTTCTCTTACAGAAAAGTAGGTAGGTATTTATCACCTTACTTGCAGTCGATTTCATTTTGTATGGCAATAATTTTTTAGGATTCCGTACCTAAAAAAGAAAAAACGGAACCCCTAGGAACAGATACAGAACGCTCGGGGCAAGAATGTTACTCGCACTTGTAACTCTGACCATAACTTGGACGTACCTACCTACTTCTGATTTCCTTACAAACATATCCTTGTAATCTCGTTTGAGCTACAGGATATTTTACGATAACACCGTCTCATTCACGTTTCAAATGGACCACTTATAAGTCAAGAGGATCAGGTGCGCCGGCGCCGCGGCGGCGTCTTTGTCGGCCGCCGAACATTACCGAACGAACACGAGTGGCGATACTTAAGTGGGGGTTTATGACCTGAGTTTTTATGTTTAATCTAGTTATTTGATATCGTACTTTTGTCAGCCTATTCTGTCACACTCCTGGGCATTGGTGTGTTTTCATTTTTTCAGTAGATAGCGCAGGAATTTTACAAATGACGTAAGGCATCAGCAGATGTTATTAACTATTTTGCCCTGTGCTTAATCAGCACATAAGCATAGCATAGCATAATCGGCCTATAATGTTCCCACTGCTGAGACAAAGGCCTCCTCTCTGTGAGAGGGAGTGGGCCATAGTCCACCGCGCGGGCCCAGTGCGGGTTGGTGGACGTCACATGTCTTCGATTTTTTGGTTCTAGGACGTGCCGGTTTCCTCACGATGTTTTCCTTCCCCGTTAAAGCAAGTGATAATTAATTTCTAATACGCACATGACTTCGAAAAGTCAGCGGTGCGTGCTTCGGGATCGAATGCGAACCATTCGCCGTGGGAGGCACATGGTTAAACCACTAGGCTATCACTGCATCAGCTTAATCAGCACGTTTGATAGGTAAAATTGAAACCTGACAATAACGTACCTACCAGTAAAATATAGACAAGTAAGTATGTGACCTACACGTCAAAGTACCACGATTATGTCAAAGCATGGTATTCTACATCGAGAATTATTAGGTCAAGGATATTTCATGACCTAATATTTGATTTAAACGTTTCCTCTTGCGAGATATACATATAAGATGATTGTATAGATAAGAGATCCATGCGATAATTTTTTCCCATAAAATCGTGTAATTTTTTGGATACAATTTCTCTAATAGGTAATTTAGTTATAAAATATTATTATGTAAGTATACCTATCGCAAAAAAAAACAAGTTCAAATACCAAGTTTGTAAACTTGTGTAAATACCGATTGATATTCCACCGCATTTTCGCAGAAAAGCTATGCACAATTTCTGGTGAATTCCTGTCGAGATTGCGGTCAAAGGGCCAAGTTCACCGACAAGATAACAGTACGTTAAATTGAAAACGGCTGTTTATAATATTTTTTTCCATTCAAAAAGTCATGTTAAACGGCCGTTTTCAATTTATCGGACTGTTATCTTGTCGGTGAACTTAGGCCTAAGTATACGGCTTCAGGCAACCAGGCAACTAACTTCAATGTATTTCAACTTAAGTTTGTTTGTTTTAAGTATCCTAAGTTTAAAAAAAGTTATAACGCCCACAATAACAAACAAAATAGAATCTTCGCACTACGTATAGACAAGGTAAGGATGATAATTATCTTCCTTACCTTGTCTATACGTAGTGCGAAGATTCTTGAAAAAAAAAATACAATAATTACTACGCAATATTATTTATAATTGGACCATTCTAACATAGGTACCATTATTTTGATACCGCTAATATACCCATAATAGTAATACATACCTTTTCGTACCAATTAATTATTCTGAGAAGAATTTATTCTACTAATGAGAAAAAATATACTTAGGTAAAGAGCAGCGTCCAATCTTTAACATAATTAACTTGCTAAAAATCATAGGTGTGAATTAATCATTAATTATTATTTAAACATAAATAGGTAATTATTTTGTGAGGCTAAAGTAAGCATGTACGCTATGCCAGCTTCTTATAGGCCATAGCACACACGATACCTTCTGATACCTTCTTTATCAGCGATTAACAAATTAGTCGTTTTGCATTACATTTACAAAATAATAAATGATAAAAAGTATTTTTTTTAAGAGCGCGTTCAAATTCGTGCAAAAAGAAACACAAACCTTACAACGTGTTATGTCCTATCCCTGTCTAATATTCTGTATCTAACAAGGTCCACAATAATCTCATATTTGCAATAAATATACTAAAGAAACAGCTGACCTAACTGAAAGTCAATCACACGACGAATCTTCTCGAACATTCCGTATCTCTCACAAATAAAATATTGACGCGATTAAATTGAATTGAAGGCACTCGAAGTGATTGCCCTCAAATATTCAGTGGTTGTCCTTCGCTATTAGATACCGGTACCAATACAGTTTTTACCGATTTTATGTACCATCCTTGGGTCTGTAAGTCTGTTTATCGGTGACGTGGATAAGTTAAGATGTAGGTAACTGCTGAGCATTATAGCAAATTGTTTTGGTTTTTTTGGCGCCGAATAGAGAATATATGTTTGTTACAAAAATCCGCGCGGAACGACGGGGCCAGTGTTTGAAGCTGCCGCCCCGTGGCCCCGACCAAACCGCGTCTTCAGTATGTTACGACCACGCGTGGTTTCTATATAAATTGAGCTACTTGCATACAATGCTAAAAACCAAACGTGTAAGACGTCTTATTTAAAAACAATTTAAAAAAAAACAGTCCAAGTGCGAGTCGTACTCGCGCACCGAGGGCCCCGTACCATCCTTGGACGTATAAAAGTAAAAAAAAAACGGACCGCATAACTAAGTTTGTTTGTGAAGGAATTTTGATGATTTTGAAAAAACTGTACTAGTTAGGAACATTGTTTTATTTTTGGTGCAATATTTAGATCAATTCCTATCAGCTCTAATTATTTCAGATTTTTCGCTCCGCAAACTTCGGAGATAAGGGGGGGAATGGTATTTTTTCAGTCATTTTTCATCATATGTCGAAAACTGTAAGACATAAAATAAAATGAAAATATATTTTGAAATGTGCAGACTAAGTTCTTTCATATGATATGTCACTTGACCTAGTAACCCCACTTTCAAATTTCGGACCCCCACTCCGGCCCTTTTTGCAATGAAAATAAAAATATTTTTTGACTTTTTTCATTTGCAATAAAGTTGGGCAAGCATTCTTTATAACTGTTCCAAATTTCAAGTTAATAGCTTTAGTAGTTGCTGAAATAAGCAGGTGTGACAGACAGACAGACGAAGTCGCACCATAAGGGTTCCTTTTTTACCATTTTGGTACGGAACCCTAATAACTAGTTAAATATTTTCACCACCTTTTATCAGCAAAAACCTATAAAGTGTATAAGAAGTGTTCGTTATATGTATATAAATAGCATTTCAAGTGCCTATAGGCACGGCATGAAACTTCATGGGTCATCGCGGATGTTCAATGCGCGTGAGATTCTGGTCCTTCAACATCGGTGTATAGGTATATAAGCGTTATATACTGTCGTGATGTAATGTGTGGGTATTTGTATTATGTAAGGGTGGGCATGGGCAATTAATAAGACAGAATTACCTACGTCAAGGGAAGTCTATTTCTTCTTTTCAAATGAAGGCATTTTTGATGAACTTTTATTTCAAGAAAAAAATCTAAAAAAGCAACCAGCACAGCTTAATGCGTCATAAGATAGATAATAAATGTGTTGACATTTTATCATTTCTGAACCGTATTATCTTCTAAATGTAGTAAAAGAAAAGGATGTATATTTTTAGAACAACACAATTAACCAATCTGTAATATTAAAAATCCATGAACATTATATTTTATCTTCGCGTTAATTACTGCGCAAACCAATTATTTCGACGAAACGGACCTTAACAATATTCCGGGAAACGCTACGATGAAGATTGGTAATTTACTTCGGTAAATTCACTAATTACTCGCAGAATCTGTATTCATTACTACGAAGAATGAAACTCTTGTTAGTACAAAATATTAATTAATTTCTTTTATGTTGATCTTTCGGAATCTCAATTCGTAGCAGGTGTCTACGATTTGAAAGCGGCTACTTGCTACGAGCGTCTACGAGCTACGACATCACGAGCTACTACGAACGAAATCGGTTGAATGAAAGTTTTTATTTTTACATTGATTTATTTAAATAAAGTGCTTAAAATTATAATATTGTGCTGATCTTTAGTCAGTAACAATTGTTTAATAAAATTATAAATTGTTACATTTTATGTAACTAATATAGTATGATAATAAAGGCTCAATACTTGGTTATGCTGGGTGTTTTAAAAAGAAATGCAGCTTTTTTAAAAATATATTACTAGCAATCTTGAACAGTTCCACGACACCACAACAAAGTGTTTTCTAAGAGAAGGAAGCTTTCCTCATGACCTATGTAGTAAGTGTCGAATTTAAGAACGATGTTACAGTAAATATTTCATATATTTTTCAGACACAAAATATCAAATAAATAAGAATCTTCAAGTAGGCACTTTTGATTTGAGAATGGCAATTACTTATTCATAATATTTTGTGACGGAAAATAATTCGCCATCCGAGACGAGATGAGAAATAAAGATATTTATCACTTAATAGGTAATTATTAAGATGTTTCGATTTACGATTTTGAACAAGCAAAAAGCAAAACGAAATTATGGATTTAATAACGTAAACGCGTAAAGGCAATGATATGTAAACCATAGATACATTACCCGCGATCTAAAATGGTGACAAAAAAGTAAGGTAATTGCCCACCATTCATTTAGTCATGCACCAACCAGTTTCTTGGCTGAACGTCATTTCTTGCAACATTTTGCGAAAAAAAAAAAACCTACTAAACAAGAGGTAGGTAGGTATGCTAAGTAAGGCATTCATTTTCTTTTCCTTTTTTTGCACATATGCACTGATATGTAGCTATTTCGCTATTTAAAGTATTTGCGTCATTTTTTAGTACAGTGATGTTGGTGTATGACGTGTCCATATTATAATACGTCATTGCGTAAAGGTATCAGATTCTTTATTTTGTTAGAATTTAAAAAAAATATAGCAAACACTTTTGTAAGGTAAATAAGGCTTTTTTGGGTACACAAGTACCTACTAAAGTAGTTTTTGCTTCGTTATTGGTAGATACACGATTTTTTTACGTTTATGGACTAGTTTTAATAGGCGTTCGGGGCGCGTCCTGTATATAGGCTGCGTTTTGGGTGCTCTGCAAAATTGTACTACGCAAAGGATTACGTCAAGCGCTGCCGTCTATCGAGCGCGCGTCATACAAGTTCATACAACACCAAAACGCAGTGCATTGGACGCGCGCACAATGCGCTTGATAAAACTAGTCACTAAAATTTCGCTTCGTTATTGGTAGATACACAATTTTTCTTTCCTTTACAAACTCGTAACATGGAACAAATGAATTAATCTAATCCTCCTCATTAGTTATCCTGTTCAAAACTTGAAACTCTGCAAAGATTTTTTGTTCTAGGATTTGAGGGTCGTAAGATCAATCGTAGCTTAAACGGAAGAGAGTTTAATCTCCCGTCTTCTATTGTTTCCTACACACGAAACAATAGGAAACAATCTAAGACGGGAGATTACTGATTTTACAGCCTTAAGTATTTCTCTTTAAACGAGAATAATTCATGCTGTAGTGAACAGATTAAAGAAAAGAAAGAGTAGTACAGTTAACATGGTCAGTAATGGGGTTAGACTGCTCGGGTGCGCCAGACATACTTTTCCGGCGTGAGCAAGATCGCGAAGCACCCTTTTGCATAACACACTATCAATATCAATATCGAGTTCGATCCCGAGGCACGCACCGCTGACTTTTCGAAGTCATGTGCGTATTAGAAATTAATTATCACTTGCTTTAAGGGTGAAGGAAAAACATCGTGAGGAAACCGGCATGTCCTAGAACCAAAAAATTCGAAGACATGTGACGTCCTCCAACCCGCACTGGGCCCGCGTGGTGGACTACGGCCCACTCCCTCTCACAGAGGAGGCCTGTGTCCCAGCAGTGGGAACATTATAGGCCGATTATGCTATGCTATGTCTTCAAGTCGCGAGTGAATCGGTTTATTGTGGTATATCGGTGAAGCGTGCTCCACCGTAGACATCAGGCGAGATAATCAAACGCAAGCCTATTAATATTAATGGTTTTAATTTCAATATCCATTGCGCCGTATATTCCTAAATCCGTGTTCTCTTTAACTCACTCAACAACGCAATGGTTATTTTTCGGTTCGGTTTCTTCTAGGCAAGCGTTCTCCATCTTAGACCGTGTCATCGTTTAACGTAAAAAAAAATGTGGCAAAATAGCTTAGCTTAAAATAATACTCTCTGTATTTTATTTTTATCAGAAAACCGACCTTGAAGCCCTTCACATACCTAAATGCTTGCCTCACTCATGATCTTAAAATGTACCATACACACAAAAATTTTCCCAATAACATATTAATTTAATAACATTTCCAACGAAAACTCCTGAAAAACTGCAATATATCATGCCATGGGCGTCATTATGTACAAGAAATGTGTTCTCACCGTAATTGATTGACTACCTGGGGCGGGGGTGGCGTAGGCCGGTTGCCATGGCAACGCCCACGCTTCCCCCCGCTCCACGCCCCGCACCGCGCAGCATTGACCCGGGGAACCTTGAACTTACAGCTGATAGACGCGTGTCGGTATCAGTACTTTGATATCTTTCGGCTTTGAATCGAGGCCCTGGGCCCGGTTTGAGGTTTTCGGGAAGGATTATATCAAAATTTTAATCTACTTTTGACTGGATAGATTATGGAATTTCGTGGTAGCATAATAGATAATCAGTCTTTTTTAGGGTTCCGTACCTCAAAAGGAAAAACGGAACCCTTATAGGATCACTTTGTTGTCCGCCGTCAGTCACCGGACCATAAGTGGAGCCATCTGCTCATAGATGACACCACTAGAAGTATGCAGTAGCGACATCTATGATCATATATCGGAACCCTTAGGGCGCGAGGCATACTCACTTGTCCGGCACTGCGAGGCACTTGTCCGGTTTTTTGAGTCCTTGTTGATTTAGTGGTCTCAAGCGTAAGTGCTGAGCGTAAGATCTTGAGTTCGATCCCCGAGTCGGACAAAGTGATATTCGGTTTCTCCAATAGGACATTCTCACTAGCTGGAGGCTGGATTTGTGCCCGGTTAGCGGGAATAGGCTCGCCCCCGATTAGGTACACTGATAAAATGTGGGTAATTCAGGGGCCATAATTGTTCCAGTGTAAGAGAGAGATGAAGCTATGCAACACAAATAGCGACCGGACCGGATTGCCACTAGGTATTGGAAAACCTAATTTCATATTTATTTTCATTAGAATATGCAGTGCAGAAATAATGTCACTTATTAAAAGTAATCTTACTTATTAAAAATAATGTCACTTCTTAAAAGTAATCCTATTAATTTAGACAATTTATTAGTTTAACAAAAATGCAAAATAAACAAAATGGTAGTATTTTTCCTGTTTGCGCCGCCTGCCTCCCTTATTTTAGGGGTGGTTCCCACTGACGTCAGACATCGTGCGAGCGGGCACGAGCGTACGTCACATGCATATGAGGTATTTATTTTTGTTAACCGCTTTTGTTTACCCGAAAAGTACCTCTACAGAGCCGTCATTGAAAAAATACTCACAACGATCGGTGGAAATTATGTAAACATTACGTATTTTGGATACTTTTCATATATATTTTTTTATTTGATAGGCTTGTGTGTATAATGAGCAGTGATGTCTCAGTGGTACTTGGTAGTAGCCCGGACTTACAAGTAGGTCGTGGGTTCGAAGCCAGGCAGGCGCATTCTTTATGGAATTTGTTTCATCACCACTGTTTTAGAAACGGTGAAGGAAAACATCGTGAGGAAACTGGCATGTCCTGGAACCAAAAATTTTAAGACATGTGACGTCCACTGCACTGGGCCCGCGTGGTGAACTATGGCCCACTCGACCATCTCACAGAGAGGAAGCCCGTGTCCCAGCAGTGGGAACAGTGTAAGCCGATTATGCTATGCTTTGCTATGCTATGCTTAGGGTTATTATGCTATGGTTATTATGCTATGGTAGGTTGTTATGCTATGTTGGTATGCTATGTTGCTATGCTAGGTTATTATGCTATGCTATGCTTAGGGTTGTGTTTAAAACCGCCATCTCGCCTTGCGGACTACGATGGAGCACGCTTGCCTAGAAGTAAACCAATTTACTCATGACTTGAAGATATCCAGTAAAAGTTTGTAACTATCGGGGAACACCCACTCAGCATTATGCAGGATTAAAATTTTAGTAATATTACTTTAATTGATATACAATATGGCACTATTGCTGATACTTATGTATTTATTTAGTCCTAGAAGTCCGACACCAATCGTCAAAATCGAAAGAGCCATAAACCTAGCACTGCACGTGGAAATGCACAACACCCACAAGAAAATCACAAAACGTGAAATAACTTCAAGAGCTTCCCATAAAGTGAAATACATAACGTGACGTGAACCTGCGAGATTAATTTTCTAAACATGACTGAGCTTTGACATATAACGCTGGTATTTATTTATTTGATATATAAATAGCCGGATATTCAAATGTTTATTGCCTGGTGCTAACAATAGATAAACGTTCGTAAGTGAACGAGGGCTTAGTATTTTCTCAAATGAGTGGGTAGTATAGTATCCACATGCGCAGGTTTTCAGTTTCTGGGGACATTAAAGTGTTAAATTTTAACAAGAAGAGGAGATAAGGCAATAAGTAAGGAATTTATACTAATAAAGGTAAGTTTTTCATTAATTAAATAAGAGATTATAAGAGAGACAGACACAAAAAGTAACTTTGTTTTATACTATTTACAGGTATAATTATTTAGTGAGAATAGAAATAGAGAGCAGGAGCTCGTGGGGGGCTCGTGGCTAAATGACAGTCGCGCTAATCGATCGATCTGCGAGGTTAAGCTGCGCTTGCCGCGGTCAGTCCTTGGATGGGTGACCGTTCTTTACACATCGAGACCCCTCCGTGCCTCGGAGAGCACGTTAAACAGTCGGTTCTGGTTGTCATAGGAATATTTTTGACAGTCGTTACGGTTAGTCAGGAGCCCAAAAGTCTGACAACTGGTAACTAACTGGTCTAGCATTCGAATACCGGTAGGTATTCCCCAATTATTGGGTTGTGGATATTCAGCCGCAACCAGTTAGATTGGAAGCCGACCTCAATCATGTTTGGGAAAAGGCTTGGCGGATGATGAGAAATAGAGAGTAGGAACTAACACCCGAATCACTATGCAAAATCTATTCATCTTTTTATTAATAAAAATACAACGAAAAAGGACCCAACAAAAAACAAGATGGAAGGAATATGAGACTCAATGACGTCAAACCGAGGATACGAGGATACACGCACCGACGGGGTCCACTAATTAGTTTCCTATCCAAATATAAATAATTGTTTGCTATAATATTGTATTAGCTACAAGGTGGACAATTTAGAGGTAAACAACTTTTTTTTGTAGCCATATTGCGAACAATTTTCGGTAGGATTGGCCCCAAGATCACCGGATTTGACAGCTCCTGGCTTTTTTCTGTATCTTATGGAACGTGTCTATGCTAACAAGCATAAATATTGCACATTTAAAATAGTAGCGAAAATATGATGAAAAGAGCCTACATAATGCCATGCTGCGAAATTTAGCAGATGTTATATTTCATAAGTAATTTTCAAGTCTAAATAAAGTATTTTTGTTATAAACGAGCTACTGTCCACTGTATACCACTGCTTCGTAAACGCGTATTCGTCATTATGCGCTTGGTGTACGCCTACTTGCTGCTTTCATACAAAACTCTGAAACTCTGTCATCGGAGCGGCAACGTCACGCGCGTGAAGGTTTTATGACGGGGCTAATCGTGTTTATTTATATAAAAATGGCGGGAGCGAAGTTCGTAAAATTATAGTTCTTTCAAAAACCTATAGGTAATCGAACAATCAACTTTGATCTTAGTTATGCTATTATTAGCTCTAATATGATTATTTTAAAGCTTGTTGTTATACCTACGTCAAATCAGTCATCGTGTTGTGAAAATAATTGAATTAAATAAAAAAAATAGCAATGCCTTTGAAAAAGAAATAGGTACCTATCCAAAGAGAAGTCGCACATATTATATTAATTATTATTTACAGTTCACAGTTACGTTGCTATTTTAATGAGAGTTGTCTGAAGTTTTGGAGGTTTATAAAAAAAGTTAAAAAAAGAAAAGAAGTAGATACTTAGGCCATGTTGTTTCAACTTACAGTTACGTATCTGTAACCGTCAAATATGGCGGCTTGTACGACAATTTCATACTGACTTAACGATTACGTACTGACTTACGAATACAGATGGTTTGAAGCAACCCGCCCTTATTGTTATTAATATTATTTATTATATAAGGTCTTACCCTTCATACTTGAAATATTTTAAGAGGTACATCTGTAGGTGGTAAAGATGCCATACAAACGAAACAAAAAATGATCTGAGTAGGTTATATTTTTTTAAAATAAATTAATTTACAATTATTTGAAACATAAAACATATTATTTTCAACATCCATTACGCTAGTTTTTGCGTACCTTACTATTAGTGTTAGAAACAAGCGTAATGGGTGTCGAAAATAGTATTTTTATTTGTCAAATTATTTATTTATAATAACTTTATTTTTTATAAAAAAAAAAGAATACTCAGATCATTTTTTTTGTATGAAGGGTAGGACCCTATATAAGTAGGTATGTACTTGTTACTGGCGGTTCGGTGTTGAGAACAGAACCTCTATCTCTCCTGTTCGCAGGAGATAATAAGATTTTTAAAGGTCTACTTACAATTTGTGTACACAATACATTTATGTTAATTTACAAATAGCCTCAGGCTACTAAAAATACCTAATTAGGTATGCATGTATGCTAAGACGGCAAAACGGCAGGTTCTCGTGGCTTTCTCTAGCTGCACAGTGTATTTTGTGCAAACTTTGTGCATGCAAGTCGCTGCGTATGCTGCCAAGGTTATGTGATAATTTCCTACATTCATTAAATCGTAGTTCCTTCAATTTAGACATTTGTTGCCGGCCTGCTACAGTGCGGAAGCCGTGCGGGTGTCATATACTGAGCACGGACGGTTGTTTTTAGGGTTCCGTATCTCAAAAGGAAAAACGGAACCCTTATAGGATCACTTTGCACTGCGCATGCACGACAACATGAAAAAAAAAACCATCCGTGCGCTTTACGACACCTGCACGGTTGGCACACGCCCTAAAAAATCATCTGCGCTCAGCAAATAATAAAATTTTAACTGTATCTCATTTTACCCTCAGTGATCAAAAGACTTAATTTAAACTCATAAAACTCTTCTTTATGAAATATCGATACTCCATTAATTTTATTCTTTAGTACTAAACTCCGTTATGTTAAATAATTACAAATTCTCAATGACACGTGAAATGGTTTAAGGACGCTAGTCTGAAGCGATAATTGCGTCAAACATTTAATTGATGACTTCGGAGTACTAATTTTAAAGGTCGCAAGAATGACTACTGAGGGCGAAGTCCGAGGGTCGGGAAAGGTGTTAGGTATTGTGCTTTCTTATTAGAAAATTTTCAATAGCAGCCCGGTGTCTTGATTGGTGCCCGAGGGGCTCGCCTCATTACATGGAACTTAAACATAACCTGATGACCATGACCAGCCTGCTTAGCATGACCAATTCTATCTCTATTCTACCAAAGAATAGACAAAGTTCTTTCTGTCCAACTCGTTATCTCTTCCGCCCGAGCACGCGGCGATCCCTGCTTGGCATAGCCTACTGAAGAATAGAAACATTTTTTCTCTTCTTTGTATGCATAAAACGATAGATTGCAACACCGAGTAGATATCACTTGCGTGTAATCTATGAAAAGTTAACGTTTCATAAGGCTACGGTAACTGCTTACCATTAGGCGAGCCGCACGCCTGTATGCCACCATAATTATTTAAAAAGTAAAATAAATAAATAATTAAAAATAAAAATACATGTTTTCTTAGAACCTAAAACAGTCGTTTATGCCTTAATCAGTGTCATAACGTCAGAACACGTCCAACAAAATGCCGCCGAGAGACATGCATATAACGAGTAGCCGGTTGTGATTGCCTTCAATATTTGATTCAGGCACAAAGTAAAGCGATCGATAAAGTTTTATAAAGAGAATTGTTGTATTTTATGGTAAGTATCATGTTTCAAGATTAACTCATTATGAATTAAGAAGAGTAAAAGTAAACACCATTTTTGATATTACAAAGTAACATTTTGTACGGAACCCTCAGGGGTCGAGTCCTATTTGCACTTGTCCAATTTTTTATAGGGATTTTTTTATTTATATATTATTTTATTTGGTATCTAATATGCTTGCGTTTGACCGCCATCTCGCCTGATGTTAAGCGATGATGGAGCACGCTTACCTAGAAGAAACCGATTCACACGTGGCTTGACGACACCCAAATTACCGAAAGGGAAGATATCGTCGCATTTCTTTCTCAACCTCGTATCTGTACAATCTTAGTTTTACAAGAACGAAAACAAAACTGTTTAATATGTCAAAATTGTTTTATATTTCAATAAAATAATCATTAAATAACTTAAATAAGGACTGGATGAATATATTGAATGTGTTTCTTTACATAAACAATGAATGATTAATGAGAATTTTAGATAATTTTGTTCGTTCCTGCAAAACTACGATTTTACAGATACGAGGTTGAGAAAGAAATGCGACGATATGCCTTTTGTTAATTTACATACAGTAGGTACATTTAGGCCATGTTGTTTCATCTTACAGTTACGTATCTAACGTCAAATATGGCGGCTTGTATGACAATTTCATACTGACTTAACGATTACGTACTGACTTACGAATACAAATGGTTTGAAGCAACCCGCCCTTAATAAGTCTAAGAGGCACTTAGGAATTTATGTTTTCGTTAACTGGAACATAAATTGTAGGTAGGTACCTACCTACCATTTATAAACAAAATACCCTGTTACCGCGTAGTCACATGCTAAACGACACGTGAGCAGTTGAAACACTGACCTGCCGTAACAGTAGTTCAATAATCTACCTAATTTACTTGGGTTAACTTTTCTATTGATGTTTCCGGGGTATATAGCATGGAACATAAAACACTAACCCACTTAGGTACTTTTATACGATGATTAAATATTAAACAGCTCTTAAGTCAAGTGTCATATAAATGATATGGATAGATAGTTATATATTTAATCAGTGGTTAAAGTTAAGAGGCGTCTATAAGTAAGAGGGTAAATAGAACAGAATACTATAATTAGAAGTTTTATGTAAGTATAGATTCGTGTGTGAAAGTATCGAGCGTTGATTTAATTATTCAGTTCTGAAGTTCAAAAGTGAAACAGTATAATAATAGTGTTAAATTAACAAGAACTCGATCCCTGCTAGGTTCGAGTTAATTACCTACATTGATAATTTTACCTTAAAAATATTGAACCCTGGTGAATTACTTTCATTACACATTATTTAACTTTGACAACAAAAAAAAACAAGTTTAAAGGGTCCTCGAAATTATCAATCAATTGTCAATGTTTATGTGATTGATGCTCATTGATGCATTTGTTGATCGTTTAACATAATGCAATTGAAGCGATTGTCAACAGGTAGATATTTTTAAAGTCCGTTTGCTCAATTAGTGTTTAACAATCAGTTCTAGGGATGAAGAATAGTTACCTACCTATTAATTTTATAGGTAGGTACATATTTTGTTTTTTTTCTGACAAAAAATTTTTGCTGAGTACCTATTGTTTAGGTGTAGGGTATCGACACTAATTCAGCAAACGGATTATATGCATATAATCACGTAAGCATTGATCAATCGCAATTGCTTTGATCGTTTCGGGGACCCTTAAAAATCGAATTAATTTTTTATCCTTTAAAATACCTCTAATTTAAAACCAACTTTAGTCTTAAAATCAGACGTATACCTAATTCGCCCGCATGAAAAATGTGCAAAATTCCCCAAAATCTCAACTAGCGACCCGGATGTCCTTTTAAAAGCATTTATTCACTCCGCGGAGCCTTTAAATGAAATACGGGTTTAACCTTTGATAAATCCAAAAATATTCGGGATACGTGAAATTGCTTCGGCTGAAAGTGACAGCACTGAAACGAGACGGATCAGACACGTGGTGTTACAAATTAAATTTCAGGAATAATGCGTAGGTGAGGTGGAAAGTCCGTGTAATATTTTGTAAACGAATCCTCTTTTTTTATGTGGGAACTTGTAGTACCTACTGGTGTCTTCGTAGTGGTACCGTTTATAAGCTGTAGGTAGGTAGATATACATATAGTACAAGTTCATAAGCAAGAATCACTTTTTAAGAGAGCTATTACATTTTGTCACCTGTCTCGCTCGCACAAAACCGTATTTTTAAGAATGTTAAATGAAAAGATGCATTTTTGAAAAATGTATTTTTATAATGTTTTAGATAAACATATTAATTTAATAGATGAGATGACACAGTATAAATGTGTTTTTATTATTTACCCGTTAAATTTATATTATTATCTAAAACTTTATCACCCTTACCACAAAAAAGATAGACACGCGTTAAACGCGAATGCTACCAAAAATAATACACACTTGTTTTAGATAAGTTAGTGCTAAAACAAGTGCGTATTATTTTTGGTAGCATTCGCGTTTAACGCGTGTCTATCTTATTTGTGGTAAGGCCCTATAAGTATACATTTATATACATTTTTTATTATTTTTTATATTATTATTATATTTATATACATTATATACATTGTATACATTTTTCTAAAATGCATCGTTTCATATAACATTCTTAAAAAATATGGTTATGTGCGAGCGAGACAGGTGACAAAATATAATAGCCCTCTTAATTTTTACGAAAAGTTTTTGATTAATTAAAATTAAGGTAGGTCTGTATAGTATCACCGTAAAAGCCGTAAATAAAAATATCTCGTAGAATGTTTTGTTTGTCATTGGTGTCGATCTGTCGATTCTGGTGCGTATTTTGACAGGATTAAACTAGTACCTAATAAACGCATCTGTCACTTTCTTTTTCTATTGAAAATTTGAAACAGAACGAGACAAACGCCCTTAGTTTAGTCCTGTCAAAGTAAGCAACAGGATCGACACCAATTTATATATTAAGCTAATCCTTGGCGCCACTGACTGACTGAAGAAAACCTTGACGCAAAATGGGTTTTTCAGTATGGTAAATTAAGCTTTAGGAAAACTGAAGCTAGTACCTACTTGGAATTATATGAATTACTATAAAAGTATAATTCAACATGTTCTTAGAGCAAAAAAAAAACAGAAGCGACAAAAGCCTCCCGTATAAAAAGTAAAAAACAATGTACTTACGTGAAAAGAAACGTAAAACTCCAACTCATTCACAACTCACGGCACAATGACCTACAAATGCTAAATCTAACTCGAAATAAAGTTGACGTAATCACCTTCGTACAGTGACGTCACTAAACGGAATCGCCTTTAGAACAACACTCTCACATAATCCCTCTGAAGCCTATTATGAGGAGCATGCGGCACCACGCGACCTCACACCCGTCACCGCTACACGCGATGTCTTGTGAAACAAATGAGGGTAGATATATGCATATCTCTCAGATCATAGAAACAAGGAGATATCATAGGTAGCAAATTAGTACGGGAACCACTGTCGCCAGTTTTAGAACAATTTGCGACACAATTACAGCGCTTCTTGTGAATATAAAGATCTCCCACACATTAATAAATCCGCACACCCTCAATCTAACACTGGTATTCGTCACTCAGCACTAGCACTAAAGTAAAACACAGTATTTATTTTATCGATCGTTCACGTTTGGTCCGTCGCCAGCCTGTACGTTTTAATAATGGTCAATGTGACCATACTAAAGCGTCAAGCTCAATAGCGCCTTGGCACATCTTCCTTGTTTCTATGATCTGAGGTATGTATATCTAAATGTTGAACGGTAGTTAGAGCAAAAAGGGTTGATTGAATGGAGGCGGTAAACTTTGTTTTCAATTACAAAAGTTGTGATAAAAAGGGCCACTTCACACTTAGGTACACAATGTTGTATTTACTAATGTTTACGGCTTTGCTCACATGTTTCCCCGAGTATTTTCGAATTTTCGAACTCGACCAGAGCTCACAACGCGGCGAGGTTGCGAATCAAAATTGGTAAGTTAAATTAAAAAACTTATTTGGAGTAGGTAGGTAGTTTGAATATAAAAAAATATAGAGGGTAAAAAAAAAGTTACTTATTTCCGTTGAATGTCACACTGGACGTTTGATGCGGTGAGCAACAGACAAGTAGGTAGGTATCTACCTACCCGCTTGTGGGGCACGATTTTTGTTCGGAACTGCTTGTCTAGGGACGAGGTTAATGCTTATTTCAAATGACACTATTGTTTGAAGGACTCGAATAAACCAAGAAACAATTTTTTACCACGTTTTTTTTATTTCAAAATCAAGCCTTTCCGGAGCTGTCCGGGGAATAGCCCAACCTATCCCTTTTTGGTAACAGATCAATGCTGGCCTCGTCTCTTCATGAAACGACCCCAGGCTATTGCTTTAGGGTTGGTTAACCTGTTATTAATCTCTAAGCCGCTCTACGGTGGACGCCATCATGCGCGTGAGAGCCCTCACGGCGGGGGATGCGGTGTCTAGGGGTGGGGTTGTTTTGGCGGTGTCTCTCGACATCGCCAACGCCTTCAACTCCATGCCCTGGAGCTGCATAAGGGAGGCACTCCGGTATCACCGGGTGCCGACCTACCTTCGTCGAGTGGTCGGGGATTACCTGTCGGACAGGGCAGTAATCTACCCCGGTCGCAGCGGAGAATGGAACCGGCGAGAGATGTCGTGCGGTGTTCCGCAGGGATCGGTCCTGGGGCCGGCCCTGTGGAACATCGGTTACGACTGGGTGCTGCGTGCCGACCTCCCTACCGGCGTCAGCGTAGTTTGCTACGCTGACGACACGCTGGTACTGGCACAAGGGGGGTCGCACGAGGCGGCGGTCGAATTGATGACGCGCGGGGTTGCGATAGTCGCGGAGAGGATCCGGCAGCTGGGTATCGAGGTGGCATTGCACAAGTCCGAGGCCATGTGCTTTCATGGGCCTCGGAATGCGCCACCGCCGGGATCCCGGTTGATGGCGGGAGGGGTCTCCATCGGCGTCGAGTCGACATTGAAGTACCTAGGACTCGTCCTCGACAGCCGGTGGAACTTCGTTGAGCACTTCCGACGTTTGGCTCCCAAATTGGAACGGGCAGGGGCTGCCTTCAAACGGCTCTTGCCCAATCTGAGGGGGCCAAACGCCTCCTGCCGGAGGCTCTACGCGGGGGTCGTGCGGTCCATGGCCCTTTACGGGGCCCCGGTGTGGGCGCGTTCTCTGGGGCGGCGAGCCGCCCACTATCTTAACGCGCCCCAAAAGGTGGTAGCCGTGAGGCTGGTCCGTGGATACCGCACGATCTCCGGCGAGGCGGCGAGCCTCCTTGCCGGATTGCCGCCATGGGATCTGGAGGCGATAGTCCTCGCGCGCCTGTGGGACTGGCGCGCGGAGGTACTACGCCGGGGGGAAACTCCGCTGCCGCGGCAAATCGTCGCTCAGCGGACAGACCTCCGGCGCGATCTCATGGCGACATGGAGAGAGCGACTGTCGCAGCCCCGTGCAGGGCACGCCACAATAGTGGCGATAGTGCCCCTCTTTGAGGAGTGGCTAGAGAGGCGCCACGGCGCCCTCACCTTCCGCCTGACGCAGGTCCTCACCGGACATGGGTGTTTCGGGAGGTTCCTGCATCGAATCGGGCGGGAGGAAACGCCCGGGTGCCACCACTGCGTGGATCGACCGGAGGACACGGCGGAGCACACTGTAGAGGTGTGCCCCGCTTGGGCGGAGCATCGCCGTGTCCTCGTAACGGCGATCGGCGGCGGCGACCTCTCGCGCCCGGCCCTGGTTCAAGCCATGGTCCGGGGCGAGAGGGAATGGGAAGCCGTCGCCTCCTTCTGCGAAGCAGTCATGCTAGCGAAGGAGGTGGCGGGGCGTGAGAGGGAGAGAGCCTCACGTCCCAGCCGCCGCGGCGGTGGACGCCCCGGGCGTCGGGGGTCACTTGATGGCCCCCGGCCACCGTAGGCGCGGGCCTGTGGACGGTGAGTTGGGTATGCTCACCGTCCGTCCGTCTCATGACGACAGGCCGTGTCGACGGCGCGTTCGTGTTCCACGCGCGCCTCAAAGAGAGTCAGCAACAGCGTAGGGGCCCGCAAGGGCCGAAGCCTGCCAGGGCTGCGGGACTGTTCGAAAGAGACACCGCAGCCCTGGAATGTAACGGGCAACGAAGGAACATGGATGGGTTTTAGTCAGTACAAGTCTGACACTCCCTTCCGCTCCGCCCAGAGCGGAGGGGGTCATTTGATGATTTCCCATCCAAAAAAAAAAAAAAAGCCTTGAGAATTTCATAATCCCTACTATCCCTACCTACTATGAACATAAACAAATAGGTACCTATTATAAATGCGAAAGTTTAGATGGATGGATGGATCTTTGTTACTCAATCGAACGGCTAAACGGATCTGGATGAAATTTGGCACAGTGATAGATTATAGTCTGGCATAGCACGTAAGCTACTTTTTATCCCGAAAAACGCGGGTGAAGCCGCGGGCCAAAGCTAGTAAATTTTAAATGCGAAAGTGTGTTTGTTGGTTGGTTAAGGCGCGATTCCGTTAGGCAAGTCTTGCATGCAAGTACGACGTCACATTTGCAAATTGTATAGTGGAAACCACAGCTTGCAAACAAGTTGCAACTGAAATGTTCGATGCAAACACTTGCACACAAGTGTGACGTCATACTTGCATGCAAGACTTGCCTAATGGAATCGCGCCCTTAGTGCTTCTTTCACGTAGCAAGCCAACAGAGCAACGGATGGACATGATTGTGAGTTTATGAGTGACATGCGGAAATCTTTCCTGAGACTTGCTCTGCTAATTTTTTTCTTCCGACCTCCGAGTATGTAGCCTAGCAGTTAAAGTCATACCTAACAACTAGAAACAGGCTTATGTCTCGTAACTCTTATTTATGGGCTTCCGCGGGCATGTCCCCATACTCCTCGAAATGGACACTATGTAACTTGGTAGGAGGTACACCCATTTACGGTCGACCACTTTTCACCCTTATGATCTTAGTAATAAGGGCGAAAAGTGGTCGACCGTAAATGGCGTCGAGTGTACCTACCTACCTACTATATTTACATAATAACACCCACTTATAGTTAGTTGCGTAAAACATAAGTAAGCAAGTAGTGTAGGTTATTTACATGTTTGTTCTATTTATGTTTATGTAAATAGGGATTATTTTATGTAAGGTATTACATGTGTCATTGTTTGAGTAGCAACATACAACATTATTTTAAGTATATATACAAACCTAAAAGTATTTATTTAAGGAAAATTATATTTACACCATAGACAGCCCCATATCGTGTCCAACTCACTTGGTGTCCATCCTATGGTTGCCTGGAAGAAATCGCAGATAGCGATAAGGCCGCTCATTGTATGTTCTTGTTATAAATGTTCTGTATATACTTTATACATTATATACTTTATTGTACACCAAATATAATAATATAGGATATTTGGTGTACAATAAAGTATATAATAAATAATAAATAAATAAACCTGGAAGAAGTTTGTTCTGAATCAGAAGAAGAATTGATTACAGTTTTTTTTAATTACATAGGTAAGTATTACATTAGGTACTATGTAGGTTTGTGATATTTTGCTAAAAAATAATTAGGTAATTAGATATGCAAGTAGTTACCTACCTACCTATTTGAATATTTTGTATTTTAATATTTTTAATGTTCGCAGGGCGGGGATGGAACTAGCGTAGGTGTAGTAGTACCTAGATATAACTTTGTCAGTGAAAGGATAAATCGTTTCTACCAATAGTATTTTTTTTCTAATCAATTATTGCATGTCATGAGCATACCATAATGTAAATCCAACTAGTTAGGTCCTTTGGGATTACGGAGGTGTAGAAGACAAATTGCTCCAAGTGAAGAGTGTCCTTTAACTGCAAAGTTAAGGTATTGAATTGGAAGTCTGCATAGTTTCCGATAGATGTCACCAAACGCTCATAAGAGGCGTATACAAAGCTCAGTTGGGAGAGCACTATAGCCACGGTACGGCAGAGGTCGCGGGTTCAAATCCCGCTCGGGTCATTCGATGTTTGTCTGCACTTAGGTAGGTAGACATGTACCTAGCTTCTGCATTAAGTCTACATTACTTAGCTAGGTAGGTACAGATCATAGTTTCTCTGATTCCTATTTTCATCTTAGCTTTTATCCAAAAACAAAACATCCACTAAAAACTTTGGCAGTTTCCTAATTGCTTTCAAATTAGTTTATAAACTCTATTCTCGCAGATGATAAAAGAAAAAAAAACACTCTGGATTTAATTGGCCTTCAAATAGTAAGTAGGTGCAGTAGGTACTACCCAAGCTAAATACCTACTTTCTTTTGCAAAATAAACATTTTATAAGCCTTTCTATAAATAGTTAATAGACTAAATTAATTATAAAAAGCCCTTCATTAAAATAATTTATACATAGACTATGTAAATCAACCTACCTACCTAATAACAAAAAAATATTCACATTTTTTTTTTTTGAATTCTTCAACTCTTCGTTTGCCTACAAAATCCCTTTTTTGCAATAAACTAGGACAAAAACAAGCTACACACAATATTACATACCGTTATCAAAACGGGGCCAACCCCAGAGTTCAAGGTTAGCCGCAGAATTAAGCACAATGTACCCACACTAACCTACTTGTAAGACAAATCTCTTCGGCAGCTCGGACCCACGCGCAGGCTCGGCGGGGGAACTCGACAGATGTAGAGAAAACGTGCAAACCCCTCCCCTCCCTGCCTTTACCTACCTCGGTGCCGCACCCTTGTGTGGGCGGCAAACACTAGATAATTGAAAGAAAATCCACTCTGTACAATCCTACTGAAATAATTAGGTCTTTTGTAGGTACCTACCAAATTGCGATTATCAACAAATTTTTCAAGTGTGATTGTAACATTATTATGACCGTTCGATAGACGATCTACCGATACACAGCTTGCTTTGTTAAGGTCAATAACAAATCCATGTTTAGTAGATAGGTAGGTACGCTCGACAACATTGACGGTCGACCACTTTTCACCCTTATTTTCTTAGTAATAAGGGTGAAAAGTGGTCGACCGTCAATGTTGTCGGTTGTACCTAAGTAGGTACCAATTGGAAATTTACGAGTTAATGATGATGACGGATGAGAATGCTATCATTCTCATCAGTCATCATCATTAACTCGTACGGCCTATTAAATATCTACTGGGTGTAAGGTTAACAGGCCGTTTAATAGGCATTTATTGAAGGAGCGTGTTCAGTAGGTATTCGATACCTACTAGTTCGATTAACATTGTGATCACAAAAAACTGTTGCAAACATTTTCTCGAGTGATATGAATATTTTTTTAAGGAACAGTTTCTTTTATTATTTTTTTATTTGATGATAGGCTTGCGCTTGACCGCCATCTCGCCAGTTGTTTTTTTTGTGATTTCAAGGTTGATCTCTCCTAAATTGAATCGCCTGTTACATTACAAGACAAGTTCTGTTTGAATGAGCCTTCTGCCTTTTTTATACAACTGCCAAACACTTGTAGCTTCAGCGTCCGTGAAAATTAGAGAATTTTCCTGCAGACTGGCGGATATCCTGCCATTATTAAGGCTACCTACATGATGAATAAAGGATGTAGACTGTATGTAGGTGTCATTTAATGAGCGTCTCGAAATAAATAGAAATAGATTGCATCCGTTCCTTTAATGTTTCTTGGTAGGTAGGTAGGGGTCTTCTACCTTCCTAATTAAAGCACAAAGGTGGAATAGTGTAGATAAATAATAATAATAATCAGTCTATGTTAGTTACCAGTGGCAAAGGGTCCCAACAATACGATTCCCACCGGCTCTCCTATGAAAAATAGCACTGATTGCCTACTTTTATTAATTAGCTTTTCGTGGCCAGGTAAGCATTTGTAGCACCGGCTTACCTCTTACAAAAACTGGCCCTTTACCACTGTTAGGTACCACTACTGGGACACAGGACTCTCGGTGCGAGAGAGGTTTAGTGCAACAAGAGCATTCTTTCTCGATCTTTTAGTGTAAACGAAAGCTCGTTTTTAGCGTTTACCTACCTACACCAAAATATCAACGAGCAAAAATTACAACCAAGAACTAGAATAAAATTCTTGCACAATAGCAAACGAAAGAATGCTCTTTACGTCTGTTTACACAAAAATAATTTGATAGAGTGGGGATAGAATGAGCGTTCGCTCGTCTGATGTACATCGGCCTTTAGATTCATCGAAGACATCGGGTATAATATTGTTTATTTTTAAATATTAGGTAGTACATAATGTGCAGTTGGAATTTTTAATCATTTTGTAATTTCATCAGAACATATAATTTTATTTTTCCTCAGACCTAGCATGTCTATTGTCCATAAAATATTGTTGATGCGTTGGTCTTACAAAATTATAGGGAAACATTGATCAAAAATAAAACACCAATACATAAAATATAATAGTTTTTATTTGCACTTTTCCGATAAGTATTATTATACCACATAATTGAGGTTCACACATAGGAATCCAGGGCACATCGAGTCAGGCTTAAAAGCCATGTCTAAACATAGGTACATACGGCTACACATCAAGCTATACATTCCCAGTTTACACTGACCTCTCACTGTAAGGAAATCCTATACAATGCGAGATCAGCTTATATTGGAAATGTATAGCTTGATCTGTAGCCGTGCGTACATAAATACAATACTGGAATTAAAATTTCATTTTAATAGACACGTATAGGCGTATTAGTAGAGAATACTTAAAGAAACGCCGCGCAAGTGATACATGTACATTAAAGGTTTTGTTTTAAAACAGTTGATGGTCAAGGTTGATAGCCGTCAATGTAAACGTTGCGTGACGTTTCTTTCAGTACCTATTAACTAGAAGTGTAAGATTGGAACGAACTGTGCATATTTTTAATGGTCGAAACAAAATAACTAACCTTTTTCTGACTTGCATCTTCTGAATTAGTATTGCAATATTATTACTATGGCAGTAAAATACGCAGTAGGTACAGTATCTTTTTATTATGCGTTTATTATACCTTGGTGTAGGTACATAATAATTATATAATAATAAAATAATACTTAGATACCTAATTATTAAGGAAGTGACTCCGCGACCGCCGCCATGACCTGAATTTGCAGCCGGCACCGGTTGCTAAATTGGCAGCCGGCGCTGACCTTGGAAAAAACCGGGAAATGGGGTTGGCAATTTGGCATAATTAAAAAAACATTTAATGTTTCATTTGAGTAATATACCGAATTAGGGTCCAAGAGCGAGCGAAGTGAGCTCGGGAACTTGCGACACTCCGACACGGACAGGTTAGGTCGAAGGGGTTGATCCGGCTTCAGTGAGCGAGCAAAGCGAGCGAACGAAGCCCTCGTCAACCCCTTCGTGTTAGGTTACTTTTAACCTTGCAGACAGAAATAGGAGCCGCGAGCATAGGCTCCGTCGACCACCTCCCTCCCCCTTGTAAGTCCAAAAAAGTTGTATTTTGTTTTACAATGACACTGTAATTTAAAAGTCAGTCTAAGGTAGATAATTCAACTAAAAACACGGCAACATTAATCTGCTGCTACGGTAGCTTGCAATTATTTTCGTCTGGTATCACTGCTACTCCAAGGCTACTCCGGTTCCCAACGGCGTTATTTTTGGGAGCCGGCGCCGGCTGCGGAGGCGCTTCCAATTATTAATTATGCGCCGGTATTTTAATGTTTGAAAAAAAAGCATAATAACGTTTGAATTGACCTTATTTTTTTGATAAAAAAAGGTCTTAACTCTTACCATTGATATTAAAATAAATTGTCGTTTAACTTCAGAAAGTAGCCTGAAAGTTACAAAATTGTAGGTACCTATATTTTTGGTAACGACATCTTATTATTTTAATGATTATGAATATTTTAATAATTTTAACGATTAAAAATCGCACATTTCGCGTCCAGCCTTACCAATAAACGCTTGCAGCATACATAACACAGAGATATGATTTAGGTAAACATTTAATATTATGCTAATAGAATAACTTACATATCGGGACTGTCGTGTTTAACACGTACATCAATACTAAGGGCCATACCACAAAAAAGATAAACACGTGTTCAACACGAATGCTACCAAAAATAATCCGCACTTGTTTTAGCACATGTCTCTGTGACAAATAAATGATTTTTCTTTCTTTCTTTCTTTCTTTCTTTCACTAGCTTGTCTAAAACAAGTGTGTATTATTTTTGGTAGCATTCGCGTTTAACACGTGTTTATCTTTTTTGTGGTAAGGGTGTTAATGTTTTGCTTTAAAGAGCATTTTTTTTCTACTTACGATTTCAAATAATTATCAACAAAATAATATTTGGCAGTTAGTCACTATCAACAAAGTCATTTGACAACTCTCTGAGTGCCTAGTGCGAGTTTTTCGAACATACTCGACCGTGAGAACGTTAGCGAAATTCATAGTCAACGACCAATCAAACACCGGTTTGCGCTAGGTAGTGATGACGCTAACGCACATGATTGGTTACTACATTCACTTCAATAGAAGTTTACTCGATTAACGTGGTGATTTGCAACTCGGAATCAGCACTCTGAAGCTCGAATTTATATGAATCGAAATGAGTTGACCATTATTTGCCATTTCTGTAAGTGGTGTTCTGACATGGTTTTTTTTCACCATTTAAAGTAATTTATAGGCCCATGGTGAATGTAATATTATAATAAAATAATTTTATAAGTAGGCTGAAGAGTAAAATAATAAAGTTAAGTATGTAAGATCCTTTAAAAAAATATTTATTATAGGAAAAAGTTTCAGATAGGTTAAACACAATTATACCTTAAACACGGTAGTCTTAAATATTGGAATGTTGCAAAAAGTAATTTAAAATGCCCTTTAAAGCAATTAAAACTTTGACAATCAGGGGTTTTACCACTAGTAGACGAAAATTAACAGTAATATATTTTAACACGTTAATAATTCGCGATTTCTTATTTTATCTAATAGAAAAATATTATGGGAAACAATAATTTTTCACCGAATTTTGTGCAAAAACATCTATCTGCTAAGTCAATGGAATGGTCATTAAATTAAAATTGAAAAAACAAAATATGGCTGCATAATATTTCGGAGGCACTTTTTAGATAAGATAAAAACTCATAAACGCGTACCTTTTTCAGTTACTACATTAATAATATAATATTATGATATACATCAGATATTTTTCTTTTTTTTTTTGTGCTTTAGTTAAAGTCCAAAGCCCTTTTATTCTTCAATAAAGTCTATGTATAATATGTCTTTAATATTCTTACATATCTAACATTCTCAAAAAATATCAATAGATAGTTGAGAAATATACGGAAAAATTAACGGTTTTGGAATATCTTATAAAAATAATAATGTCAGAGAAAAAAAATACCTATTCCACTCAGAGTTTTTGTCTTTGTAAGCGAAATTATTATACCTATAAAGTTATGATAAATTACCATTTACTAAATAAACATTTAAAAAATTATGCAGTTAAAAAAAAACACTAGGTACCTAAAAAAAATTATATAAAAAGAAATATATGAATTATAAGTAGGTATTATAAATTATTATGTTATGTTCTATAGAAATAAATTAATGTGTAAATATAATTAAACCGCAAAATAGTGTCAGCTTAAAATAAGTACAACCAGAGACACGCAAAAAAAAACCGGCCAAGTGCGAGTCGTACTCGCGCACCGAGGGTTCCGTATCATATTTGGACGTATAAAGTGAAAAAATCCGGACCGCATAACTAAGTTTGTTTGTGAAGGAATTTTGATGACTTTGAAAAAACTGTACTAGTTAGGAACATCGTTTATTTTTGGTGCCATATTTGGGTCAATTCCTATCAACCCTAATTATTTCAGATTTTTCGCCCCGCAAACTTCGGAGATAAGGGGGGGGGGAATGGTATTTTTTTGGTCATTTTTCATCATATGTCGAAAACTGTGAGACATAAAATAAAATAAAAATATATTTTGAAATTTGCAGATCAAGCCCTTTCATATGATATGTCACTTGACCTAGTAACCCCACTTTGAAATTTCGGACCCCCACTCCGGCCCCTTTTGCAATGAAAATAAAAATATTTTTGGACTTTTTTCATTTGCAGTAAAGTTGAACAAGCATTCTTTATAACTGTTCCAAATTTCAAGTCGATAGCATAAGTAGTTTCTGAAATAAGCAGGTGTGACAGACAGACAGACAGACAGACAGACAGACAGACAGACAGACAGACAGACGAAGTCGCACCATAAGGGTTCCTTTTTTACCATTTTGGTACGGAACCCTAAAAACAAGGATTTTTTACAAAAAATAATAGTCATTCAGAGACTTTTGTGAAACATGAATACTAAACAAAAGTACCTGAATAAGTGAGTTTAATTTAAACACTAATATATTTACAAGTCAATTGCATGTAATTGATTTGACTTTAGATGACTAGCCTTAACCCCGGGGTCCGTCAAGGTATCCTTCTAAATTAAACTTTTTTTCAAATTGCAGCGTTGTTTTTCGAAATAATTATAATTATTCAAATCATCAACATAGCTCTCGAAATTACATTGAGTGAAATATGATTATTTAAGTAACCCATCTTCCACCTTCCTATAACAGATTTTTGCATAGAATTTTGAATAAAGTTATTTGAAGTTTTTAAGAGGGCTATTACATTTTTGTCACCTGTCTCGCTCGCACAGAACCATATTTTTAAGAAAGTATAATGAAAAAAAAAAAAAAGTGCGCAGCCCGGGCGGGTCGCTAGTAATATAATAAATGGTAAATGAAAGCCATTGGTAAATTAAAGCATTTACCACGCCAAGGAATATGGTACAAATCATTTTTCTCTAGCCGCGGGGCCTATAGGCCAGGGGTTCCCAAACTTATAAGTATCAAGCTTCCCTTATGCTTAAAATGAATATGCCCACGCCTCCCCCCGTCCAGGGCCCAGCAATTAGCAGCAAGTATATGTATGCGCCGGCGACCGGAGTGATAACAGTCACTCGCGCCCGCGCCCCCCTGTACATGTCTTCGCGCCTCCCTAGTGGTGCGAGCCCCCCACTTTGGAAATCAATGCTCTACTAGGCCTTTTGTACTAGATACTTTGCCCGCAGGTTAATCCGGCTCTTATCTTACCTCAAAAGGCCAATCCTAAACATTGTTTTTTTTTTTTTGTTTTCAATATCAATTGCATGCAATTATTCGAAGTCCGTTATTCGAAGCCAGGTTGTTGGAATAGACCAATAAATCAATTACTATTAAAGTATTCGGTAGATTATACTTAGGAATACTGTAGGTCTTACTATTTACAATAAATATATTTTTAGGACAGAATGGGTTTAATTGAATTAGTAATTGAATCTCTTGTGTTAGTTGAGGCAAAATGTAATTAATTTTCATAATTTTAGCTTCGCAAACCCACCTCTGATATTAATACAGTTTTCAATCCAATTTTACAATGTTGTAGTAAAAACTGACCAATATTTTTTATTTTATTTTTCCATGTTAGTAGATAACCAAAATTAACTTAAAATCACTTTCAAGACCTGTATTTATGTTAACTTTATCAGTTTGGTAGAAATATAGTTATTTTTTTTAATATTTTAAATAATTATTACGATAGATTTCAAGTCTTTCATACTGATTTTGACTAGAAGTATAGGTTTTGTAGTACATAATAGGTAAATATATGTATATTTTTCTTATTCTAAAATCGGATACGTTCAGATCTTTAAAGTTAAAATACATAAATATATTATAATAATTAACTAAAAATACATGCTTATTAATGTCAACATAGTTTACATGATTATTTTTTAAATATTATTTTGAAAATATATACATATATGTATACAGTGCCGATTAGGTTATAACATTAATGGCATTATTAGTACACATTAAATATTTTAGTCGCGTGTAATTTTTATCGGTTTAATAACCCTTTAACTGACACAATTGATTTTAAATCGGGTGTCGAAACAGATGAATAAATTAATAAACGTTTATCTGTCGAGAAGCCTCCTGCCGGGCTAACATGCGTGCCGCGACAAATTTTGTCGACTCTTTTGTCTCGCTCTTACTTGTGCGAATACGAGACAAATGCACGATAAAAGCGTCGATAACATTTTGTCGCGATGCGCATGTTAGGCGCTCTGGAGGTGAAAATCAATTGTGTTTTTCAAATGCGACAGACAAAGGGATATTTAACATCATGTAGATGCCTAGAGGTACCACCTGGCCGGCGATGTTAGTCCAAACGTTGCCAAATGTTATCCAATTTAATTATTTTAATAGAAATAAAAAATCAAATTCGCTGCACTATATTTAATGTCTTAACCTCATCGGCGGCACTCTGTATATAGGTACTTATATATAGCACACCCTTCCCAGTTTAAAGAAAAAAAAAATCTTAAATCTTTAACGACATTGTGAGCTTACTTCATTTGACTTATAATAATAATAAAAATGGCAGCATTTCAGTATCATTTTGTCAGATCGTTTCTTCTATTCGAAATCTTATTCATATTTGAATCGAAATAAATAATAAAAATACACACAGTATATTATCACTGTATACGCTTAAACCTAGAATAAAGTGTAAATCAAAATTAAACACTTTAAAAGTAGTCTTTAGCTTGGAATGTTTTGTTAATTTTCAGATCGATTATCAATAATCATCATTCAGCATAATTCAGCTTTTATTACCCATCATAGTCACGCCTCTTAAATACTTTAATAGAAAATATCTGAGAAGCGTTTTTGTCAGTAGACCTAGTTCTACCAAAAAGTATCAACACACAAAAGTTTAATAGCATAATGCTCTCAAAAGTTAAAAAAGATCAGTTAAACCACGGGGTCTCATCAGGAACAAAGGAACATTTGTTCAAATAACTCCTAATAGATGGCGTTATACGTATCGATTTGTTATTGAAGTTTGTGTAACATGTAGAACATGAATAAATGGACAAATATAAATATTTGTTTAAATTTACTAAAATCATTTAGTTACGAGAAAATGTATAGCACGATAGCCCGCGGTACGACGGCGAACACGTTTTTTTGCATGAGTTGAGGCATCTGTACGCGTAGTATTGTATTATCTGTGGTTAAACTAATCTAAAAACAATCAAAACTTATAGAAGTAAGTATACAGGGTGGCAGGTTAGACAGTGGAAATACGAAAAGGGGTCATTGTACTCATCATTATGAACAATCCTGAAATGGCGAAAAAAAATCTGCTGTTCATAAATGTATAGAGCAGCTGTTTTTTTTCGCGTATTCAGGGTTGTTCATAATGAGGAGTACAATGACCCCTTTTAGTATTTCCACTGTCTAACCTGCCACCCTGTATAAGTTTAACCTACTCATGTCTAGATCAGCGTTACTAAAACTGGGTAACTATACTGGGCTCGGCTTGCAGTCCAACCAGAAGCAAGCAAAGGCCAGTTTTCGTAATTGCTGATAATGATTTTCTTAATCCAGAATTAAACATACATATATCATTTAAAATAATATAAAGCCAAATTTTGCATCATAGACAGTGTAACCTAATAAGCCTACCTAATTAAAATGAAACCATTTCGAGTAACCACAAATCTTTGCAATTAAAAACTGGAAAGGGTAAAAATATTTTTTTGCTGGCAGCACATATCTTTCAACTATAAATATTTTTATAGCTGCTGCAAATTATAAATTAATAAATTGAGCTTACAATAAAATAAGATTCGACAATGTGTCACAAACACATCATTGTTTTCTATACAGCTATTATTTTTGAACCTTTGTTTTAGTTACCACATGTTAAAACCTTAATTCTAGATTTATTTCTTTTTCTGTACGCAGTATCTATCAAACACGTCGCAGAGGGCCTTTTAAAAATCAAATAAAAAAGTAAAATTGATTTTTTAACTCGGAACAAGATTACAGAAAGTTGTTTTGAACTGTCATTATTTGATAAAACGAAGATTAAATAAAAAAAATCGCTACTATCGTAGTAGATTCTATACAAATTATGATTAGGTTAGAGAGCGATTCACCTAAGAAGTCCTTTTGACGCTTTGTTGGCTCCCCTGTCTGTCACTCCTGTATAGGTCCTGATGCTTTATATTTTTGTAGATTATTTTATGTGTTAAAGTAATGCCTAGGACACTAAAAAGTGGTGAACAAGAATTGGTAGGTACTGAAAGAAAACTTCCAACACCGTTAAAAACGTTGTAAAATATTCAGAGCAGCCAACATAATTCGTCGAAAGGATTAATTTCTTACGTGAAACGATCTAATACACCAAAACCAATGACAGATTATCTAGTTTCGTAGTCCATTACTGTTTTTCAAGCTCACCTTTGGCCCAATCTTCGTAGTTAACGCTCTATTTACACTTCGCTGAGTGGAATGTTGCCAAGGTTCTCTCTGGCGCGATTCCAGTAGTAGTAAGGAGGTCCGGCAGAGAAACAGTACTTCTGTTCCAGTGGCGTGTCGTTCTCAACCCAGTACATCAGGTAGAAGTTGCACATTTCATCTTTGTTTGTTGCTCTGTAATTGGGATAATATTTTGTTTTAGATTCTTCAATAAGTCAGTTTACATAGGAATTTTAGGAGAAACAAAAAATCGTTAGCGTCTATAGCCAGTAATAAGATGGTGTCCATTAATTACGTGAGGCGTTTAGGACTGGGAGGGGCCGAGCCAAAGCTTACCTAATCTTACGTTGGGAGAGGGGGAGGTCTCGGCAAATATCAGGTATTTTTTTGGAATATTCTTTTACGAATTTTAGTAAGTAGTTCCTATTTAAGTATTTTATTGTTCGATTTTCTCACTGTGATTCATCAGCTGTTCCATACATTTTATGAAATACAGGGTAAAATTAAAACCAGTGCGGATATTTTAGGAGGTGAAAGTACCTACTCATGAATTTTATTATATAATAAAAAATATAATTTTATTATGGGACCGACACTGAAATATGAAAAAAAAATCAGCTAAAATAATTAAATATCTAAAATATCCGCACTGGTTTTAATTTTATTCTGTATATGAACAGCTGTTTTTTTTGTCGCGATTTCAGCGTTGGTGTCATTGTGAAAGTTGTTCATAATGATGAGCATAATGGCCCCCATTTGGGATCGAACAGGGTTTTTGTTACATGCTGTATAAATAACCGGACAACTGCGAGTACGACTCGCGCCCTAAGGGTTCCGAAATATGCAATAGCGCCATCTATGCCGCTATTACTTCATCGTAGATATATCATATCTTGATCATAGATGGCACTACTACATACTTTTAGTGGCTCCATCTATGAGCTCCACTCATGGTCATGACAGACGGACAATAAAGTGATCCTATATGGGTTCCGTTTTTCCTTTTGAGATACGGAACCCTAAAAAGGTACATACCCAATCCGCACCTCATAATCATGGGTATTATTCATGACACCTTGCAGCTAGCACATCGTCTCTCTCTATGGGCCTGGTGTTCACCACGGGGTAGAACATCTGAGGCAGCTGCGGGTCCTTCTTGCCCATACGTCATTGTAGTCCACGCGGACGGAGTCACGGGCAAGTCTAGTGCTGTATAAAAAGGTACATACCCAATCCGCACCGCATAATCGTGGGTATTGTTCATGATGCACCTTGCAGCCAATACATCGTCTCTCTCTATGGGCTTGGTGTTCACCACGGGGTAGAACATCTGAGGCAGCTGCGGGTCCTTCTTGCCGAGTAGGGTCCATACGTCGCCGCTATCGTCTTGACGGACCACGTAGCCGGTTACTAGCACGCCTGTAATTTTATTTGAATTGATAGTTAATGAAGGTTTGTTTAAAACATGTTTAAAAAATAATTTTATACCATTCCCCCTCTAAAAAGCTTATTTTATTCACTGAAAACAGTGAATAAAAAGCACTTTTACTCACTGTTTTGATGTTTGAAAATGGAACACACCAATGTATTCGACCACAGATTTAAAGAACCTATGCTAGATGCGGCACGTTATTAGATTGTATGAAAACCGAACGTGTCATCTTTTTTATACCTACGATAACTTCACCCCAGCCATTTAGTGATGTGCTCAGAGTAAACAGAATTGTTTCAATCACTAAGCGTCACTGAGCTAACAGACTTTTTTTAGTACGAACAGTCGAACATGCAGGGCACGCTTGGTCGTGGCTTGCCGTATCTAGTGTAAGTGTAATCTGTGTATTCGACCTATATTGATGTGTTCTAAATTCAATTTGATTGGTCGACATTTTCGACAAGGAGTTTAGCATTAGAATAAAAACTGTTTTGTGTTCTTTGCTGTCCTTAGTAAATTGGCGCTATTTTGAATACTGTAAGTTGTACGAACACAAAGTTTAGTGTTACTTTAATCTTTAATTTTGTGTTTGTTAAGTGTTGTTCTAATCGATTAAAAATGCATTCTAGTGATGAAGATGTGTCACCTGAGTTTGTGAAAGAGAGGGCGGCCGATATAGTGGAAAGGTGGAAAGCTTGCTACCCAAAAAATCACGGCTGGTTTACATCAAAGCCAATTTAACTTTACTTTTTCTTCATTATATGTATATTTTCACTTAAATCTTTCTTTTTCTCGTAGTCATGGTATAAAGTATAGTATGCAACTCTTGAATAAAACGGATTTATATCGAGGGCCATGAATCGCTCGCGTCGCTCAGGATTCTAACACTTGAATCACTCGCTACGCTCGTGATTCAATCATCATGAATCACTCCCTACGGTCGTGATTCAATCGTTAGAATCCTTCACTAGCTCGTGATTCATCTATGGCCCTCGCTTTAAATCCGTCCTTTATTCACTAATTGCATAATATACTATTGAAGTTATTAAAATTGTGAAGCTATGTCTCTATTCGTAATTTTGCAGGCATTTAATATGTAACGGATAAATAGATAACAAGATTATTTTTGCATCTGCAATAAAAATACTTAGGAGCAATGGAATAGGTACCCAGTTTTGTATGGAAAAGTACCAGCTCAGCCTTAAATCTGTCAAATTATCAAGTAAGCCGATTTTATCTTTTTCTCTAAATTGCTAAGTACCTATATCGAGATTTTGTGGGCTTTTCTGTTTCTCTGTTTCACTGTCCAGTTAAATTTGTTCAAGTGATATGATTAACCGACGTTATTCCGGTCAACCAATCACAACATGAGATTTGACAGTAAAACCAATCAAAGGCTTGAATAGGCTTTTAAAAACTAGAGTTATTATGATAGCTTCATTGTTGGCTACTTACCGAGAGAGTGAGTGTGAGTGCGGAACGCGAAGGGATGTATGACTTTGTTCTCGTTGATGGTGCAAGCGGTCTCCATGTTTTCGACGCGGTGTTGTGGTATCACGCCGCTAGTACCCAGCAGAATCACGCCTGCTTGACGGCGCATACTAAAAATGAAAAAGTAGGAATAGAATAATCAACTTACTATGCGATCAAAATAAGAATAGGATTGACCTTGCGCCATATCGTGACGTTTTGTATTGAAAATTGAGCTGTTTTGTATTAAAAAATCTATTACAATAGATTTGGTAAATCTAAGGCCCGTATTACAGAACGATATATAACCGTGGGAGAGCCATGCTTCGGCACGAATGGGCCGGCTCGACCGCAAAATACCACGGTCTCACAGAAAGCCGGCGTGAAACGACGCTTGCGTCGTGTTTCGCCGAGTGAGTGAGGGTACCGGAGGCCCAACCCCCATGATGGCGCAGTTGATAAATCTCCATTGTTGTGGGGGGGGGGGGGGGGGGTAAAACTGCTCTCAACAATGCTCAAGGCAAGAGCAGTTTTTTAAAGGCCGGCTACGCACTTGTGACTCATCTGGTGTTGCGAGTGTCCATGGGCGGCGGTAATCACTTACCATCACGTGATCCGTCTGCTCGTTTGCCTCCTACAATATAAAAAAAAAACGATGCTCGAGCACAGATCTATGCTTGAGCATAGACTTAAAGCCATTTGATTGGTTGAAACTAGTTTCAATTTATGCTCAAGCAGAGATCTGAACTCGAGTATCGTTCTGTAATACGAGCCTAAGATGACGTGAAAAAAAATTACGTTGGTATTTATTCGCAAATAAATTTTCTTTGTAGAACTTACTTTTCAAGTGATGGTTGACAGTTCGAGGTCATTTACGTTCCTATTCTTATCGTGGTCGCATAGTAATCATGCTCAGTAATTAGGTTGGTTTCACAGTCACGCTGACCGTCAGCGCAAGCGGCCAGCGCGGCTCATAAGCCGTACGATCGTACGCGTTCCGTACGTGTCACTATGAAACGGCACAAGATACATCTATCTCGTGCCTCGCGCCATTTACCACCCGCGCCGGCGTAAGCGCGACTATGAAATCACCCTTAGACCCAGTGCGAGTTGGTGGACGTCACATGTCTTCGAATATTTGCTTCTAGGACATGCCGGTTTCCTCACTATGTTTTCCTTCACTGTTTTTAGAGCATTACCTAGTGATGAAATAGGTCAACCATTTTTATCAAAAAAATGTTCTATTTT
This sequence comes from Thalpophila matura, assembly GCA_948465475.1. NCBI lineage: Eukaryota > Metazoa > Arthropoda > Insecta > Lepidoptera > Noctuidae > Thalpophila > Thalpophila matura. Next base: position 5,080,756 of record OX419177.1, on the reverse strand, counting down.
TTGCAAATTTTCGCGAATTTCCCTTTACATTTTCCGCAAAAAAAATCCGTAAGTGATATGAATATGAAAATAGGATAATCCGATATCCCTATCGGATTATCCTATTTTCATATTCATATCACTTACGGAATTTTTCAAAATGACCTAGACAATGATCTAGACAATATTCCTATATTGTCTAGATCATGAAACAAAGTCATTTCATACTGGTTCCATATAAACGGGGGGGCGGGGCATATGAGCTCTATTGTTCTTTTGTAATACGACACTGAAGAGGATTTGTACATAGGAAAATGCGCGCCTGTTTGAGTTCGAACCTAAACCTAGACTTGTAAATCGGTGCCGTTTAAATCTAGGTATTATTAATATTCTCATAGTCTAAACGCAATGTGCAAAACAGCTCAGAATTCATGAAACACTGATAATACTTATTGTTGTACGTCGCCGGAAGAAGTCTATTATATCAAAGCAAGTACAAACCTGACCCTCAAAAGATCCTGTTGCGCGTTACCTATGCATTGTTAGCTGTTCTAAGTACCTACCTACTAATGCTTGCATATACAGGGTGGCAGGTTAGACAGTGGAAATATTTAAAGGGGTCATTGTACTCACCATTATGAACAACTTTTGCTATGGGACCAACCCTGAAATCGCGAAAAAAAATCAGCTGTTTCATACATTTATGTTCACACAACTCAAAAAAATGTATGGAACAGCTGATTTTTTTTATAATGATGAGTACAATGACCCCTTAAAATATTTCCACTGTCTAACCTGCCACCCAGTATACTTTACTAAACAAACGCGAAACTAACTTGCTTGAGGACCTAACATGAAACATTTTGACGTTACCTATCGTAAATGTAAGTGAATTGTAAAAAGCCCCTAGGCCTTTTGTTAGTACCCAGTAGCGTAATTCCCATGCTAGACTAGAAGGGTTATGTTTACAGTTGTCAAGTACGTTTATCATACTTTTTCTATATAAAAAGTCATGCTTAACGGCCGTTTTTAATTTATCGGACCGTTATCTTGTCGGTGAACTTGGCCCTTATTGCAGTGAGAAAATTGAAGAGTATAATCCTATTTACCTTTCCTTCGTGTATTTCAGGAAAACACCGGAGTTGTCGAGTTTGTCCTCTGTAAAAGAATTAGAATAACGTTATATATTTATTTATAGTAAGTGCTTAAACAGCTTGACTGAGGGGCTCGTGGCTAAATGACAGCCGCGCTGATCGAACGATCTGAGAGGTTAAGCTGCGCTTGCCGCGGTCATTCCTTGGATGGGTGACCGTTCTTTACACATCGAGACCCCTCCGTGCCTCGGAGAGAACGTTAAGCAGTCGGTCCCGGTTGTCATAGGAATATCTTTGACAATCGTTACGGGTAGTCAGAAGCCCTAAAAGTCTGACAGCTGGTCTAACATTCGAATACCGGTATTACTCATTAATTGGGTTGTGGAGGTCAGATGGCAGTCGCTCCACGTAAAATATTGATATTCAGCCGAAACTGGTTAGACTGGAAGCCGACCCTAATATAATTTGGGAAAAAGGCTAGGCAGATGATGCTTAAACAGCTTGACTGTCTGTAATCACAGTACGTAGTACTTGTTGCGCGCACAAACAGACAAAAATTCCAAAAAATTTTTTTTGGGCATGGTTATGGCCCGGTACTCTATCCAGATTGTCATCCAGAATGTACGGACACAGCGTTTTTACAGATTACTAGACTTTTGCCCGCGACACCGTCCGCGTGGACTACAATAAAATGACCAGTTTAAATGACCTCCGTAGTGTAGGGTGGCTAGTGCTACCAAGAGTTCAAGCTGTATCTCTGGTTTATCCCACCGGAATTAGATGAAATGTGGCTTAGATTTTAGGTTGGACCCCAAGATATCGAACTGTGAAAGCTATATCAAAATCCGTGCAGTACTTTTTGCGTGATGCGTGCACAAACAGACAAACAGATAAACAGACAAAAATTAAGAAGAAAGTAATTGGTTTTATGTCATTAATAAATGGGTTTAATGATTCAATGATTAACAGTACCAGCTCAGTGTTGTCAATACAACTACTTCCTAAAACAATACACATTCAATAAATAGAAGACATTACGTTTCCATACCTGAGACGCGTTGATTTATAATTGTAAAACAATTATTATCTCGAACACATCAACGAATGAAAACAAATAAGTTACCTACATACGCGAAGTGTGTCAATCAATTGATTTATTGACTTCATACCTTCATTGTAAATTATTAATTATGATCGATTTTTAAAAGTATTTTATTGATTACTACTAATAGGTGTTTGTTTTAATTAAGATTTACTAAATTACTATCTATACTAATATTATAAAGCTGTAGAGTTTGTTTGTTTGTTTGAACGCGCTAATCTCTAGAACTACCAGTCGGATTCGAAAAATTATTTTCTTATATGATAGCCAAATTCATGAGGAATAGTATAGGTTATTTAACATAACGCTACGACCCTTAGGAGTCGAGCAACAGGGGTGAAACCGCGGGGAACTGTTTATAATAAACTAGCACTTTGCCCGCAACTTTGTCCGCGTGACCCACTGTGCATTTTTCCGGGATAAAAAGTAGCCTATAGCACTCAGTGATAATGCAGCTTCCTATTAGTGAAAGAATTTTCAGAATCGGATCATTAGTTCCGGAGATTACTTTACCTCTTTATAATATTAGTATAGATTTATAATAAAACTGAGCAAAATTTACCTGGGAAGCGATGCATGTAGTGCACTTGGAGCACCAAATACTTGATGGGGGAATCCTTGCCTATGAGGAAGCCAACATCCTTGGGCAGATGAAGACTGGGCGCGTCACGGGCCCAGGCGTATACGATCTGAAAAATATAGAAGATTATGATGAAGGAAATCACGAATACGAATAAGTTTATAGAATAGATTCACCCTAAAGCCGTGACGCGGCACTAAGCCGTATAAATTCTGATCGATCTCCACGTAACGTAATCCTTACTAATATCCTTACTAATATTATAAATGTGAAAGTAACTCTGTCTGTCTGTCTGTCTGTATGTTACTCAATCACGCCTAAACTACTGAACCAATTCGAATTTTAGTACAGAGACAGTCTAGAGCCTGAGAAAGGACATAGGCTACTTTTTGCGAAAAAAGGGCTGTGAAGGGTTGAAATAAGGGATGAAAGTTTGTCTGGAAATTACGTCATTTTTAAAGCTACGAACTTGAAACTTATTTTTGAGGTTTGGGGTGTAGGGTAGGTGTAGGGTAGGTGTAGGGTGGGTGTAGGGTAGGTGTAGGGTAGGTGTAGGGTAGAGTAGGTGTAGGGTACGTGTAGGGTAGGTGTACTAAACTTTAGCCGTGCGAAGCCCGGGCGGGTCAGCTAGTTGATAATAAATACCTACGTCATTGCGACGTAAGCCAAGGCCTTGCTACACAGGTGAATTACTACTACGTGGTAAAAGTCAACGTTCAGTCTTCCAATTTTTTGGAGTCGGTTAGAAAAAAATCTTAAAAATTATATTCCTCATCTTATTAATTATTTTTATTCATTTAAAGAGTGAAATAAAACTACGGAGATTGATAATATACACACTTGACCTATGCCACGAGGCGCGGTGAATCCCGGTTTCACAGTAGGTACAATTACTTTTATATTGAAGTGGTTTATCAGAACACACGGTGAATAAATTAATAATAAATACATATTCTTAGTCATCATCACTGATTATGTTACCTACCTAATAAAACTAACTTTTCAGATTGACAAATTTTGAGGGACAAGGGAGAGTGGCATAACAATTACCACAGATACTTAAAGGAAGTAGGTACTTTTGCTTTGTATTATTTTCGAAATCGGGATTATCCCGATTTTTGCCGATAAAATCTCGATACAATTAGTAAATTAGATAGTTTTGTCATCGATGTTTGCCAAAAACTGTACTGTGGGGAATTCGCCATGTAGACACAATCACGATCAATTCCCCGTCAAAGCAGCTTTATACCTACAACTAGACTTTTGCCCGCGACTCCGTCCGCGTGGACTACAATGAAAGACCAGTTTAAATGACCTCCGTAGTGTACGGTGGCTAGTACTACCAAGAGGTCAAGCTGTATCTCTGGTTTATCCCACCGGAATTAGATGAAACGTGACTTAGATTTTAAGTTGGACCCCAAACTATCGAACTGTGAAAACTATATCAAAATCCGTTCAGTACTTTTTGCGTGATGCGCGCACAAACAGACAAACAGATAAACAGACAAAATTTTAAAAAATAATATTTTCGGGCATGGTTACGTCCCAGTAGGTACTTTATCCCGACTATTATTTCTGGAATATCTTCAATGTACAGACACGGCTTCTTTACAATTTTTGTAATAGTAGATACTAGATAGAAAATAACGAGTTTTCTTGTAAATATCACGTTATGTTATGGTAATAGAAATCGATGCAACACGAATACGGCGGCTATCGTGCAATTTTATTTGTTTCTTATCACGTTGAACGGACTGTAATAAACAAGATTCCGTGTAACTAGGAATGTAGAATTAATTTACTATCGGAACCCCGAGGTCCCAAAAGGATATAGGTAATCTTGATTCCGTTTTGTCTAATACGTACCCAATACCTTTGGATTTGAGGCGTTTACGAACGCACGCGTAGGCAACACTAGATTTGAGATATTGGTGCTGATTCTGTTGAACATTGCACTAAACTAATTTTAATCACACTATATCTCTTTCTTACAAATATCTTTGAAAAAGGACAGAAAATATTAAGAGCTGTCAAATTAGTCTTGTCATTTACGGGAAAATAATCATGACCTTTTGTGAAACCGACTAAATTCACATTGAAATGAAGCAAGAGGACTAATTTGACAGGATTACATATCTTCTATACCTACCTTTCTCATGTTTTTCGTTAGAAAGAGACATAATGAGACTAAATTAGTTTAGTTTGTAAACAACAGAATCGGCACTAATCAGATAGTTGCCGCCAATTTATACCGACGGTTAATTTTCCATGTCAGTCGGATTGGAACAAGAAGAGCTTATTATAGGCAAGGTGTATTTTATTACTCCATGGCACTCTATTTCATTGATTGTGCATTGTTATGTCCGAACGTGTAATGTGTACGGTATTACCTGTATGTAACGTGTACTACATCCTATGATATAAACCAGTGTGCTAACAACGTGGGACTTTGATTTGACTCCACCTCGCACTCGAGCATACCTATCGAAGTATCGACCTAAACAAGGGGACGGGAGGACACCTTCCGCCCGTTTTCCCAAAGATTCTTCTTCGGGTCCCTGTTATTCTTTATATATAGAGAGGGTATTAACAAATTATCAATTCCTGGTGATGCAGTTTTCCAAATATGTTTTTTAAACGTAACACACGCTTGCCACTTGCCACAAGCCTGAATTTAAGCGTTTACAAAAGTACAAGCGCTAGGTGACGCATAGGGAACGTCGATATCCACAGGCTCGCTGCAAGCCAAGGCAAATACCGTGTCCACAAATCTGTGCTTGCGGGCGCTTCCCATTGTTTGGCAAACGTGTAAAACCACCTTTAGATAGGTACATAAATATGCAAACATTTAAATTAACAGCCTTCGAGTATTATTCGTGTGCATAATTGCTTACGGATTTAGGTAGGTACCTACGTCTATTTCAAGTTTGAGTTATGCTTGATCAACTCATGAATAAGGGCTAAGTCTTAGGGCAAAACTAGTGGAACAATCTCGAAACTCGAAACGTGCACGTGAGTAGCACCGTAATCAGAAATACACGTGCCTTACGAAAGTTAGAATCAGGGACCATTTTGGTTACCCATTGAAAGAGTTTTTGATAGGGTTTCGACAAAGTGTTGTTTTAAAACCAATTTCATATTTATTACCATCTTTTACGAAAACCCTCATCAATGGATAACCTCTTCCAAACCCCTTCGATTTGTTTACCTGTATATTCAAAAACCCATTCTTGGTGGTTATACTTTTTACTAGTAAGACATTTTGAACGGGTTACCCCTTCAACGACTATAACAGAGTTACCCATTCGGACTACAAATATTGTAATTTTATCTCTCGTGCCTTATTATAAAGTACTAAACTGCATGCATTCGGCAGGTGTACGCGTCAAGTCGCAACACGCAGTCTAGGGCCTAGCGACTCCACAGTCTATACACATACGATTATGGTCATTATTGCAGTGATTTTAAAGTTAAATTTATTTTTTTCTGGAATAGTCGGGATTGTTTCATGTTTAATCTTGTCTATTTTACGGAATCATAAAAATGTCATTCGATCGGCTCACTCATTATTTAGTGCCCGAAGGGAAAGGAGCAGCGTCAAATTAATAAAAAAAATGCCGCAACCGAAACGAGATGCCGTACACAGATATTATGAATACGATGCAACTACTCAGAGCAGTCAATGCAATTTGAATGAGAAATACTATATGAGAAATAAATTCCGAATGAGAGAAATACTTTTAAAACGTGAAAAATAATATGTACCTTACTGATTGTCGGTGGACTGTTTGGTAATAATTTTCTTTTGTTCTAAATTAAAAGTAAGTACCTATTATTTTAACGTTTGGAAACCACTAAGTATATTAAAGGTGAAATAGTTAAAAATATAGTTTGCTTTGACTAAATCGATTCATTAGTTTGACCATCGAATACCGAGATTTTTTCAGTTATTCGACTGCAACTTAGGATGCAAGGGTGAGTGAAACAAGCAAGAAGTATTTTTTTGTGCTTTTTCACCTTTATTGTACTTAGCAGTCTCCCAACGTTCAATAAATAGGCCCTTACATATCATTTTTACTTTTTAAATGTTTTTTGAGCCAATTGTTTATTTTTTTGGAAATAGGGCCATAATTTCGTTAATTGTTGATTTCCATTTCTTTTTGTAACAATTTTAAATGACGATGTCGTTATTGATTAAATAAAAATCTTAAAAAACATGGTATTATTTATTATTAAAATACACATTTTTTTTTCTTATTTATGGTTTTGTTGTTCTTGAACACTTTGCATGACCACATGAACTATTTGATGCATACATTTATTACGTCGTCCTTCTTCTAATTTGCTTAGATATTTTGCAATTATTATAGAAAAAGAATAACACTCATGAATAACATCTTCCTTGCTATTGTCTGAGTTATCAGTATTTACAGCCTTATCTTCCATTTCTTTAGAGTCATTTTCAAAAGATAAATCGGGAGTAGACGTATTATCGTCTAATGTTGGTTGCAATGTCGGTATTGACACACATGAAAGATCGATTGTCCTTAATTCCTCAAAATGTATTGATTCACTTTCGTCTGAGCTTCTGTCGCTGTCTGAAATATATATGTGCTCTAAAAAATAAGAATTATTATTATAAAACTATTAATGAACAATTTAGTGGCATATTAGCGTACCGAAATGCGGTCATTTAGATCTTAAAAACTAAGCATTGCAGAGACCTGAAATTTAGGTAAATAACAGAGTGAATTTTTAAAGAAATTGCAAAAATATTGAAAAAAAATTTGTATTTATATTTTAGGAGCTGTAAGACGGGAAATATTGACGAAAAACTAATTTTTCACCGTTCCAATGGCGCAGTCTTGACGCTTCAGTATTACAGCTCCTAAAATATAAACACAGGATTTTTTTTATTTTTTTTTACCATATTCAATATGCTATTTAGGTACCTACATTTCAGGTCTCTTCGACGCTTTATTTGAAAGATCTTTATTCAAAAACCCTTTTATTGTAGAACTTAATAAAACTTAACAAAATCCGTAACTAATCCACGTCAGTATTTATATAGATACTGTTAATAAGTACTTAATAAAAACAAAAATTTTGTTTAGAATTTTTATCTCTCTGTCTCTTTATTTATTAAAAATAGCTGTACTCGCGACGATTTATCGTCCGTATTAGACATTATCCTGAGGTAAAAGTTACCTGAAATGTTCATTAGGATATTCAGCTATTACCATACCAAAAGCCTGTCGTGTGGTCGAGGCCTACCTATCGGATAGGTAGGGCACGCCGTAATTTCGGCGGTAAGTCCCCTCTTTGAGGCGTGGTTGGAAAGACCTGATGGCGTTCTTACCTTCCGCATGACGCAGGTTCTCACCGGACACGACAAGTTCGGGAGGTTCCTGCTGCGGGTGAAGGCGGAGGTGACGTCCGGGTGTCGGCACTGCGCTGACCACCGGAGGACACGGTGGAGCACACCGTGGAGGTGTGTCCCGCTTGGGACGAGCATCGTCGTGTCCTCGTGGGAGCGATCGGCAGCGGCGATCTCTCGCGCCGGGCCTTGGTCCAGGCCATGGTCCGGAGCGAGGAGGGATGGCAGGCGGTCGCCTCCTTCTGCGAAGCAGTAATGCTAGCAAAGGAGGAGGCCGACCGCTTGAGACAACGGCGCTTGCGTCTCAGACGCGACCGTCGCCGCGGCCGTCGCCGGGATCCCGATCCCGATTTCCGGCCTCCATAGCGCGGGCTTGCGGGCGGAGAGCAATGGGTAGCTCGCCGCCTGACCGTCCGGTAATGATCCGGACCAAGCCCAAGTCGTCTATGGCGCGCGCTGTTCCCGTGCGTCTCAAAGAGTTTTTCGGCAATTTGTAGGGGCCCAGCAGGGCCGAAGCCTACTGGGGACCGAGGGCGAATCCGAAAGGGCATGCTCTGACCCCAGTACCATAGGCAAGAAGGAACGGGGTGGAATTTTTAGTCAGTAGGAGTCTGACACACCCTCTCGCTCCACCCAAGGGCGACAGATGTCATTTGATGATTTTAACCCAGTATAAAAAAAAACCATACCAAAAGCCAATGTCGGAAAATGGCGTCTTTTTTTTTCGGGCGGCCATCGACCAAACCTTGTTTTTTTTAATACAAAATAGGAAAATAATCCAAACTTACTATCGCAAGTATATCTCTAAACTCAGTCCCCTAGAAGTTGGCTGATTTTATATATCAGATCTATAGGTACGTTTTTTTAATAAACTTATATTGATACTACTTTGTGATTTGATGCAATATTTTATTATTACTTATTCTTCTTTAAAAAAAAAAATATTTTAAGAAAAACAGTACCTATCTACCAAACTCTCAGTTCGGACTGAGTTTAGAGATATACTTGCGATAGTAAGTTTGGTTTATTATCCTATTTTGTATTTTAAAAAAATGGTCGATGGCCGCCCGAAAAAGAAAAGACGCTACTACATCCGGCATTGTCTTTTAATCAAAATCCATCACATGCTTTTTGCGACATAAAATGTTCAAGAATTGGTTATTTGGTATCTATACTGATTACAAGCCCACTAAAAGTTTAAAACACTTTCAGTGTACAGACACAGGCTATTTACAGTTTTAATATATGTGATACTTAATTAAAATACTCTTACTTACCTTTGTTCATCTTCAATATTCAGACGTTATAAAGGACGTCGGCAGTTTTAGGCTTGATATGGTACAGTAATAAAAGCTTAACCAAAAATAAAAATATATTTTAATTGTTCTTTGCCTAATTTATCTTAGAGATTATGAATTGGAATCAAAAATCGAAATAAATAAGAAATAAAATGATTACGCCATTGACATTTTGAAAAAACCACTAAAACAAAAACGGGTGCATGCTGGCTGGCGCGTGCTTCCACAGAATATCATGGTGACAGCAACTAAAACCTTTGAATTGAGAACTCATTAGTCGGGCTGTACTTCACTGGATCATTCACACCATACTTAACCTCACTGTCAGAAATAAGAATATTTCTCTTTAACCCAATTACGTACAAAAACAAATAAAAAATGAATTTAAATACTCTTGAAATACTCGATCACACCAAACTAATTTCATATCTGTACCGACATACACAATCTGAGGCCCAGCGTTCTATGGGCGTCTGCCAGTGCCCTTTAAAACTTAAAAAACCGCACCGTCCTATCAAACAGAGTAAGAAACACTAATGAACAATACTATATGATTCCAAACTTTCAAGGACAAAATCTGTTCCTCCACTTCAACGTAATTTAAAATAATTTGGTTTAAAACCCTTTGATTACCCCGACTAACCCTTTCAGGGTTATCGCTTCAATTGGAAATCATACAAGGGCCGGTAACATCTTGTACTAGTTAACTTATTGATAGGGTTACCCTAACGTTAGGGTTATGAGAGGGCTAACACTACCAAGAGGTAACTTTTCCGTTACTGTAGGCGTACGTTCTGTAACACTTCCGAAAGAATTAACTTATATTCGGGGTTGTATGGTCCCTGGTTAGAATAGGTACCTACAAAAAGTTGTAGAATATAAATAGTTTGAACAATACTACGTTAGTATACAATAATATCTGTGACAATACAAACCCTTGTATTAAAATATAGAATATAAATAAATCTCACCTGAGATCCCGAGCGGCATGGACTAGCAGTGTTATACAAGTCATCAACCTCATTCATATGCATCTCACCACAGCTCCTAAAAATAATAGACAATAATTAAAACATAATAATAAAGGTGTTTTTCCACTTTCGTAAAGGAACACGCTACGCACGGGTGTTTAGCTTCACTTTGTATGAAAAGGTATTTGGGAGACACACAGGTATTAGGCTCTAGACAGACGGACTGCATTTCAACTGCAAATTGCAGCTCGGATGCAGTTTGAATGCAGTTGACACGACTGCAATAGAATTGCAAACCAAACGTGCAGTCCGATTGCAGTTCAATTGCAGTCGGCGTGCAATCGTGTGCAATCGGACTGCACGTTTGGTTTGCAGTTCTATTGCAGTCGTGTCAACTGCATCCGAACTGCAATTTGCAGTTGGATTGCAGTTGAAATGCAGTCCGACTGTCTAGAGCCTTAGAAACGGCCTGTTCGTTCTCTACCCAAATACCCTATACGAGCTCCGCGTTCCAATTCCAAACTAGTCCCACTAGTACACATAAGAATAAATGTAATGTAACCCTTCTTCACGATCAAGTAGGTACATACTTAATTAAAAGTTTAAAACAAACGGAAAATTAAGTTACAACTCATCAATGTAGAAGTAACGCAACTTACTCGTATGAAAAAATATTCTTTAATCTTAATTGAAACAGATTCATCATAAACTCGTTTGGTTTTGGATGGAGATACCTACCTACTTAGTTTAGATTATGCATAAAAGGTTACATTATGTATCAAAACATTCTCAACCATTCATCGATTTTCACAACACACGGCTGGGTTTCTTTTAATCTAATATGACGTCACCACTGCTTTATCGTCGATAATATTTTGTAATTACGTCAACATCAACACCTACCGTACTTTAATGTAATGGCTACCTAGTTAGGTACCTATTGAATTCGGTATAAATTTTGCACGCTAGCATAGTTATGCTAGCGTGCAAAATTCATACCGAATTCAGGTAAGTAAGAATATGGCTATTGTGTTCCGAGTAAATGACACCGAACAATAGAAATAATGTGAAAATTTGGTTGTTTTGTAGCCATTATGTTTTGCATTTTTGAACTTACAGCATAAATAATTTGGTAACCAATAGTCAAAACTCAAATATCCTATAAGTATGCCACCCTTGTGGTGAGAAAGTAGGAAGGGGAGAAGAAATACAGATTATTTCCCGCAGAAAATTAATTCTGATAGGTAATGATAATGAGACAAATAACAAAAAGCAGAAAAAAAAATGTTATGCAAACATTTAGGACTATACTTATTTTTTGCAAAGAGTAGAATTAAACGGGTCTTCGTCTTAAACCTGTACAATAATGAACAGTTTATTTAGCGCACTTGTTGAATATAATTTCTCAATGTATTTTTATGTTTTCTTATCGTAATAAAATAAACTCGGTTGTAATTATCATGGTGTTCAGTGTTTAATAAGAAACTCATTAAGTCGGTATGTAGTAGGTAATTAGGCATACAAGTAAATAAGGTACGTCTTATAATATTAATTTTTATCATCGATTTTACGTTCCCAGTTTTCTAATATCTTATTACTACCATATAAGTTCAGAACCAACGACGCAAAAACGAAAGAAACCGAATTCTGTTCACCAAAATATTCTATAATCAAAGGAAATGTGAAGTTCACTTAGACTTACCAAACAGACTCATTAGACCCTGGTTCCGAGCATCCATACAGCAGCATATGATGAGCAGTATGCATGGTGGCATTCGGTTCAAACCCCACTGGAACAATAATTTAAGTATAGTCAACCTCTTTGGAGATGTCAAGCGCAAAACATACATAAAATATATCAGTGGCGAAGGGATGATAGATATTCTACTAGATACCTACTTCGCCACTGATAGATATAGTTTCCAAAATAGAACATTTAGCATTTACTTTTGTCCTATTTTAAGAAGGCTTCACACTTAGAAATAATATCCAAAATGAGGCAATTTTAGCAAGGTTTGATACTTTCGTAGATAAATACAAAATTAATTTCTAGAGAAATCTTATCTAACGTGCGATGATAATTAATAAGTACTAGGAAAGAAGCTCAGCATCAAGGGAGTCTCATACATAAACATGACATTGGATGATGAGCTTATGAAATGCGAGAGGGAGCACGGGGAATTCCTTCGTAAACAGCTGCAATCACGAACATCCCGGTACTAAATACCCTGAGTTCATCGAACGAAAGTCACAACACAACAAATTAAATAATATCAAGTTGGTTAACAAATATTTTGTTAAGATAATTATATCGGTTGGAAAGTTCTCGCTTTGTTCCTATTTGACCTTAGATGTTTCCTTTAGTTATTCAACACCAATACTTGTCCACTGATTCTAACCTCTCTTCTACAATTACCTATTAGCATGCGCCAGGCGCTAGCAATTACCTATAGAAAGAGAAGAGATAGAACAAAGAGATAGATAGAGAGATCAAACGTTTGCATCTTGGCTAAGCCCTCTGACCAGAAAGGAAAGCCTATAGGTAGTCCCTTTGTGACCAAACATAAGGTGATAAAACATCGTGAGAAAACCGGCATGTCATAGAACCATACATTCGAAGACATGTGACGTCCGCCAACTCTTCCTGGGCCCGCGGGGTGGACTAAGGTCCACTCCCTTTCTGTGAGAGGAGGCTTGAGTCCCAGCAGTGGAAACATTGTAGACCATCACCATTTATAGCGTAATATGGTGATCAGCTATTAATTAGTGACCGCAAATCTCGTCATCTGACTCGACAGTGATCCTGCACCCAGTAAACCCATTAGGTAAAGCGTCTTTCGGATCCAGCAAAGTATAAATTAGTTGATAAATAATCAATAATCGTACATCTAAAAAATAAATTGCAACAAACCTATGTAATAATTGTTTTGCGGTGAAATCCTGATGGGCGTGCATAGGTACAGCTCATCCTGGAACAAAAATACTGCGTTATACATTTTTCTTTCATGCAAACAAACTAAAGTAAACTGCAACATCAAGCCGTGAAAAGACTCGCCTCGGAAACTGGTACTACACGTATCTACATAGTAGGTAGGTATCTTAGTTTCTCGATTATCCATTCGCCATAACATAAGTAACACTTACGTGCTAATTCGGTTAATACTTATACTAATTTTAACTCTTAAACAAAGGGCAGTGTTTCGTCATATTTTTTATCATCACACTCATCTATAAACCTAATTTAGATAACACAATACTCATAATGTACTCGTAAGTAAATATTGCGCTGGAATTACCAGAAAGAAGGATAAATTGTATTTTTCCTTCTTATTTAGAGTACCGCAAAATTATGAATAATGATGCGTAGTTTAACAAATGGCGCAGTGGGTCTGTCTCCTTTAAGGGCTGACGGGATGACCTTTTTCTAAAGGTCATACCGTCCAAATCGTCCCAAGTGAAGGCAGGCTACGGTTCGCTCTGGAACAAATAATTTAAGGTCGATTTGATGGATTGTTATTTCGTAGAAGGGCAGCCAGCGAGAAAAATAACTAGTACTGTACCAACTGGATTATTTCTCACAAGGACGACGTAACCATCAGACGCTAGTCAAGGAATGATTACAAATTGGTATATAAAAGTTGGAGCCTTAGGACAAACAGGGTCCCAAATTATCAAGATCATTATGTATTTATCTTATCAAAATGTCAATTCTGGCTTGCCTTTCTCTCAAGATAGATCAAGAACTTGGAATCCTGAGACAATATGTTACAAAAAATGTGTTATTCTAGAATCTAGATAATAATGAACTTTGAACAACATTCTAAAAGTACATAAGATAGTTATGAACTCTACCGTGGCTTAGCTAAGCTGCGTGCCAGATAATAATCATGATTTGTACGTAAACTGTATACTAATCGAGTTCTACTTTCACAGACATGTTATTTGTTACCGAAATTGTCGATATTGGGTTTGACATGCGGGCACTGTTTTGTCTAGTAGCAGAACTAGAACCTGTTCTGTAAAGGTCACTATTAAGACAATCATTGGTTACTTTACAAAATAATTACTTTTAAAGTCGAGGAAGTTAAAAGTTTCCTAAGGATGTGGGACACCAAGGTCGAGTAAAGGGAAACTTAAGAATATACGGTATCTAGTAAGCTAGTAGGTACCTATTACTTGACTTTTGGCTAGGTCGATTAAAATCCATCCAAATATTTTTCTGGGGCTATTAGGTATTATGAAGTGTTAGTGTTAGTGTTATGGGTTGTTGCAAAACCTTTCGTTGTGGGAAAAGGATGGGGCTATTCGTCTTGTATATCTCCATCTTTACCCACTCCGAAAAAACGATGATGGTAACATTGTCATAGTAAGCATTCCCGTCGACAATTTAGGCATTTTGATTGATAGTTCTTCTAAACATCAACATCCGAATGTAAAGTCTTGATAGAAATGTTCAGTTTTGTCTTTACCATAAGGGCATGTGGAGCACTGGCTCAGGGCCCCAGGCCTGATGGGGGCCGCGAAATGCTGAAATCCAGTGGCTATACTTAATATTTTTGATTCAATAAATAAATTTAAAAAAACAATGGTTTCTTAGTTCAACGCATCATTAACAACGCACCCAGATAACCTGGGTTGCTCAGCAAAAGTTTGCCCCCAGAAGTTTCCTTTAATTTAAGACAAAAGTCACTGACCAAAAGTACAATCTGATGTTGTTTTTTATGCTTTCTACAAGGGCTTCAAACTCTTTGTGCCCAAGGGTCACTGCATAGTTTAAGACGGCCCTGGAAATGTTAATTACCAGACAGTATTATTTGATCGATACTGAATTAAACTGGGTCGAGTCTATAAATAGACCACCTCTACGGAGTTCGTCAATCAGTGTTTAATGTTATCAACTACCGGAGCCCGCCCGCCCGACTAGGCTTTCATTTTCAATAATAATGTAATTACAAGTAGCGACCAAAGTTCTGTGGACTGAAGTTCTGTATATAACTCCAGTCGCTGGTCTTTCAAGGCTTTAGGCTTTGGCATTGCGATCTTGGTAACATTTCTGTTGAGGACTACGCGCAATGCGATTCTAAGGAAAAACTGGTAGAAAACTTCAGTGGACAAGTTTTGAAAAAATATATTCGGTCCAGTGTTAGTTTCGAGCGGTAAGGACTGCCCAAAAAGATCAGCTTTTTTGGAGTATTCTGGACATTCAAACAAACTTTACTATAAACTTTTTTCTCCAGCAAGAATCTCAGAAAATACTCCACAAGATGTAGGTTTCTTCTTTATTGCTTAACCACTAAAGATCACTCGACCATGTTCTTCACTTCCTCGTGTATGAGAAAAACACCAAAGACAAAAATCAAAAGGCACCCAACAATGCGTACTTTTACCAACATCTGCAGAGCCATTATTAATTCAGCAAATCGGACCTAACACCTAACCTTCCGACGACGT
Organism: Thalpophila matura; assembly: GCA_948465475.1. Lineage (NCBI taxonomy): Eukaryota > Metazoa > Arthropoda > Insecta > Lepidoptera > Noctuidae > Thalpophila > Thalpophila matura. The sequence goes on along the minus strand of OX419177.1, from coordinate 5,064,904 downwards.
ATGAAGCCGTTGCGTTGTTAATATTTAGTACGGACGTCCCGATTTGCTACGACCGCACCTATTTGACCTTGCAGATTGTACGTTGATTTGGGATGCATGGTACCTACTCTTGGAGCCCCTATATTTGGCATACGAAACTATTATACCTGTAGGATCAGCTTGAGGAAATACTATGTCAGGCAAGCCGAAATTTTACGGCGATTACAGTAGGCATCTGGGGAGTGTCGAGTGCGGTTACAGGGATGAGAAGTGACTACAAGACTGAGGAGTATCTATGACTCTATGTAGCTGGAAATAGACCATGGATTAAGCGCATTTTTATTATATATTTTAACTTGTCTGACTTCATAACTCCACTGCATTCTTGCGCTCACGCGCATAAAAGGTAGGTACCTAAGTAATCAGATTGGTACTAGCAGTTTTATTTGATTGCACCGATAAATGGCCGATGGGATAACTGCCATTTTTACGTACCTACGCACGTATTGACCTTTCCTTATCTACAAATGAGGCTTTTATATGATAAGAATGAAGTGGTTGTATCCAATATAATTTATCATGATGCCATAATGAAGTGCTGGTATTGAACTCTAGCATAAAGATAAACTTTAGAATTTAGTAAAAAGTTTTTGGGTAACATAAACATTGGTCCTTTTCTCAGATCATTGAAACAAGAAGATGTCAAAGCAAATTAGTAGGTACACTAGACCAACGAGGCAGTCAATTTTCGTTTATTAGTTTTTATTAAAAAAAAACCAACCGAATGCAGAACCTCTTCCTTTTTGGAAGTCGGTTAAAAACAATTTTCACCAATTACAATAGGTAGGTACCTAAAAGATTACATCACAAAGATACATTTTAGTCAGTAGAAATACGAAAAGGGGTCATTGTACTCATCATTAAGAACAACTTTTACTATGGGACCAAACCAGAAATCGCGAAAAAAATCACCTGCTCCATACATTTTGTTGAGTTAAATGTGAACATAAATGTACGGAACAGCAGTTTTTTTTTAACCTAACCTAACCGTAATAGTAGCTTAGTTGGCAGAGCACTTACCACGGTTCGGCAGAGGTCGCAGGTCCAAATCCCACTCACATCAGTTCATTTTTTAAATCTCTTATATACCTACTTACCTATTTAATAATAACATAAGCTTTGTGACTTTCAGCACATAACTTTTATAATTTATTTATTTATTGCATTAGGGAAAACAAACAGTAGTAGGTATATTAAGCATAACAGTGGTAAAATAGAAGAAGTTTAGTATATTAAACATAAACTTAGATCAACATTCATTTAACATTCAGCAAAATGTACAAAAAAGAACTCACACCTGCTTCATGTTTTTTATAGACATAAGGAAGTTGGTGTTAATTTTATTGCTGAATAAAATTGTATGAATCTCTTCTACTTCACATGACTTTTGAGACTTACCTTAGTTTTATATCTAACCTTTAGAACAAAATGCCAATAATATCATTAAATTAAATAAATGCAGACAATATCTACATTATGGACAACCCGTAGCATGATTCTCTTAAAAATTTGCACCAATAAACAACAATGGGAGTAATTTGCTATAATTTTTATACTTGAATGAGGGGCTCGTGGCTAACTGACGGACGCGCTGATCGATCGATCTGCGAGGTTAAGCTGCGCTTGCCGCGGTCAGTCCTTGGATGGGTGACCGTTCTTTACACATCGAGACCCCTCCGTGCCTCGGAGAGCACGTTAAGCAGTCGGTCCCGGTTGTCATAGGAATATCTTTGACAATCGTTACGGGTAGTCAGAAGCCTTAAAAGTCTGACAGCTGGTCTAACATTCGAATACCGGTATTACCCGTTAATTGGGTTGTGGAGGTCAGATGGCAGTCGCTCCACGTAAAATATTGATATTCAGCCAAAACTAGTTAGACTGGATGCCAACCCCAATATAATTTGGGAAAAGGCTAGGCAGATGATGAATGATGAATGAGGGATACCCAGCCGTTTGCTGTATGGTGTAACTATGAACCTTTTTAAATTCATCGAAGGTACATATTTATTTTTGTAGGCACCATTTTGGAACTTTTTTTATGTACCTAAAAAGTGTGATAAGTGTGAGTGTTTTTGTGATAAAAACTGCCATTAACAGTGGAAGGATGAGTTGTTATTATTTGCAAGAAATAATGCATAGATCAAAACAACTTCTTTTAACTCATTTCAAACATTCCCTTGTTTCTTGTTCTCTGAATAGAAAAAAAATGGTTTGAAGTTATCAATTATTGAGTTTTTTTTCTACATGTGATACCACCTTCTTAGTGCAATGTCTCTCTCCTAACATTTTCAACAGAAATCTAAATCAGATGACATTAAAAATACTTAAATTAGATCCTCATTATTTAAAGTTAAATAAATGATGGGGTATTAATTAATGTTTTTCACTCTGATATGAAATATCTTAACAAGAAGCAAGATGTAGAAGTACAAAAGTGTATAAAATTGGGTCAAAAAATTAAATTACTAAATATTGTGTATGGTACTTACCCTGTGAGGCCAAACATTAGGCATCAGAAAATCATATGTATCGATTTCAATTGCTGATGCTAATAAAACGCAACTGAGCGTGGCGAAGACAACAAAAATTACTCTATCCATTATTCAAAATTCGAATAAAAATATAAAATTAAAGATACTGGCGCACAATGTTCCGACTAGATACGAACTTTCACGATTTTTATCACTTGGAAAAGTAAAACAGGATGTTTCTAATATTTGATAATCGTTTGATATACTGCCGCGTTGCTTCAATAATGATGCATGTTTGAGCCGAGAAGCGACAAGTGTTTGTGTAATTAATTTCGCAAATAAAATCGATCAATACTAAAACAACTTGACTAACGTCATAGCTGTGTTGCCAGACTTTTATCACTTTTCTTAAAAATGGGGGAAATTTTAAGTTTATTTACGTCGTGACACTGTTCAAATGTTACAGAATAATCGTTTTAAATTAAACGTTTTATTTTTATTAATATATATTAAATGTTGATTGATACAAAATTGGATTTATGCATCTAAAACTATTAACTACCACCACATCCACTCAGTTTTAAAATTAACGAAGGTAATATATTTTTTTAATGGTATTACTAATTCGTTCGGATATTGTTTTGATTAGACGTATTAAGAAACGTCTGAAAACTACTTCACTCTGATTCTTATTATACTTTTTCAATGTTGTTTCTACATAATTATTTACATAAAAATACACAGTAATTTTTATAATACAAAAGAATAAATAATAAGGTAGGTATGTACCTATTATTTTATTTTCATTCTTATTGAGGAGTAAACGTACAGCGCCATCTAGGAGAATTTTAATAAAACACATTTTCATAAAGGTTCACATTAAGATTTCTAGATGTCACTATTGTCGCCTTGGGAAGCAAACTATGTGAATATTGAATAGGTGATTTTTGTGAAATGTACGTGATTTTTGAGATTGTTTACTTTTTGCAGAATATTTTAAAATAAATTACCAATTTAAATGATTTTATACCATTCCCATTCTAAAAAGCTTATTTTATTCACTGAAAACAGTGAATAAAAAGCACTTTTACTCACTGTTTTGATGTTTGAAAATGGAACACACCAATGTATTCGACCACAGATTTAAAGAACCTATGCTAGATGCGGCACGTTATTAGATTGTATGAAAACCGAACGTGTCATCATTTTTATACCTACGATAACTTCACCCCAGCCATTTAGTGATGTGCTCAGAGTAAACAGAATTGTTTCAATCACTAAGCGTCACTGAGCTAACAGACTTTTTTTAGTACGAACAGTCGAACATGCAGGGCACGCTTGGTCGTGGCTTGCCGTATCTAGTGTAAGTGTAATCTGTGTATTCGACCTATATTGATGTGTTCTAAATTCAATTTGATTGGTCGACATTTTCGACAAGGAGTTTAGCATTAGAATAAAAACTGTTTTGTGTTCTTTGCTGTCCTTAGTAAATTGGCGCTATTTTGAATACTGTAAGTTGTACGAACACAAAGTTTAGTGTTACTTTAATCTTTAATTTTGTGTTTGTTTAGTGTTGTTCTAATCGATTAAAAATGCATTCTAGTGATGAAGATGTGTTAACGCCTGAGTTTGTGAAAGAGAGGGCGGCCGATATAGTGGAAAGGTGGAAAGCTTGCTACCCAAAAAATCACGGCTGGTTTACATCAAAGCCAATTTAACTTT